>JAOTQQ010000007.1:11489908-11500242 GCA_026546715.1 Gallinago undulata
CCCCCCCCCCCCCCCCCCCCCCCCCCCCCCCCCCCCCCCCCCCCCCCCCCCCCCCCCCCCCCCCCCCGCAACAGGAGCAGGACAGCAAAGGGGCAGAGATGTAGAGGAGGAAGAAGAAACATGGGGCTGAGCATTCTGATGTTTGTTGGCCACCAATGTGATGAATCAGGAAAAGAGAAGAAGAAACTGTTGAAGAGTTAAACAGACCTTTACAGGCCCAGGTGGAGCCCTTTCCTTCCAGTTCCATAGTTTCTACAGTTATGTCATCAGCGTATATACCCATTTGTATATTCCATATGTTTTAAGGGATTGGTTGTTCTACCTGGATGCAAGTAAGTATTCTTCCAGCAAACCAGATAAAAATCCCAGTAACCCCAGTCCCTTCCCAAATGTCAGAGGGAAGAAAGCAGAGAGAGATTGAGACAAGCCTCCAATGGTGAATGATTATTTGAAGACTTGTTGTACATCATCTGTACATCACCAGACCAGGACAG
Source organism: Gallinago undulata (assembly GCA_026546715.1). Taxonomy (NCBI): domain Eukaryota; kingdom Metazoa; phylum Chordata; class Aves; order Charadriiformes; family Scolopacidae; genus Gallinago; species Gallinago undulata. The sequence continues at coordinate 11,490,403 of JAOTQQ010000007.1, forward strand.
GGAGGAGCTGGGAGATCTTTGGGTGGATCTTTCTCACTTCTTTGCTCTTTGTGTGCTTTTCCTGTGTTTTCACTGCAACAGAAGTCTCATATTCCAGGTATCCCATAAACCACAGGTAGTCTTGTGGCTTACTGCAGTAGAGACTGTCAAGCCAACTTCAAGCTTTCTTCAAGAATGTGCCGCTCTGAAGAGAAGTTTTATTCTACCTAAAAAAATATCTGTTAAAGTCCTGGTGAGCAGCATTTCCCTTGGTGGTTTAAGATAAAGACTCTCTCCCTCCATGTTTTCTGTTCTGTTCCTTGGTGGTTATTAAATAATGCTGTTTTCTCACGGCCTACAGAATGCTGTTGGTATCTCGCTCACGCAAACAGATCTGAGTGGGAAATGAAGGAAGACTTCAGGACTTCAAAAATTTCCCCATTCTACTCTGACCAACCCAAAAATCTACAGTGTTCTGTAGAAGCCCCGTAAAACCACTCACCTCTGTTATGGCCAATAAGCACTTCATTCAAACCAAGTAGAACAACTTCAACCCAATAGATGATCCAGAACATCCCAGTTGTGTCTCTGGTCACAAAGTTTGTCTCTGATAGTCCAAACTAAGAGCTGATTCTTAGTATGACCCAGAGAGCTGGGAGATCTGAGTAGATGTTTGAGCTCCAGCACAAATGTGTGCAAACCAGAGGTGATGTGGTATGGTCACAGAGACTGTCCTACCACACTGTTACACCCTGGCTGTGTAGGAGCCGTGGGAGCACTGTCGCAGATGGGTTCAATCTGTCTCACAGTCCCTTGGCCTGTACGAGACCTTCCTGCTGGGGAAGGAGGTTGTGCTTAGTGCTGGAATCAACAGCAGAAAGGAGTTTCTGTCCTAGGTCCCACACATCCCAGTTTCACTCTGTTTCCATTGGGCTGGGACCAGTGAGTTGTTGGACTCACATCTCCAGAAAAGAGCCAGTCCTGAGCCAAAAGGACCAAGAAAGAGAGAGCTCGATCTATTTTGTAAACAGTTTATTCTAATAAGTAATTGCTCTCATTTCTAAAATTTTGCCTGGTTTCCAATTCAAATTTAACTGACTTCAGCTGTTGGTTATGGGTTTTTTCATGCATTTCTCTACTGAACTAAAAATCTCTCTAGTGCCTGACAGTCCTGACATGCACTCACCAATACAGAAAGTCTGGACACTCTGTAAGTGAATCAGCTCAATTTTGGTTTTGAAAAACCCAAAATTGCTGCAACCAAAATCACCTCACAGTGAAGAGCACATAAAGTGGTGTCCTGTCAAATGAAATTAAACCACAAAATGTGCCCCAGCAAGACTTGGTGCTCTCCATCCACTGATGTGCCACAGGACCATGCTACAGATTGTCCATAATAACTCCAGGAAAACACACATTTTGGGTGCTGACTGCTCTGTGCCAGCTGTGTCACTTCAACATCTGCTTATATTCAGCTGCACAACTTGTTGGTGTAACAATTCGGCACACACCAGGCAGAGAGAAAATAGGTCCAGTTTATTTGGGCAGAGTCTCTTGCAGAGCAGTTTTAAATGTTGGCAAACATACAGTGTGCCACAGGAGACTGAAAGCCTCTACACATGACTTTCTGGCTGGTGGGCAAGCAAATGAACATAGTGGTGTCTTGAAGTGGTACTACCTGGGCTTGGACGCAGCCTAAATCTCCACTAGTCCAAAGAGCCTGGTTGTGTTTAAGGTTTCACCTTCTGGAGAGGGTGAAGGTCCTGTCTGCATGGCCTTGATAAGATTGTAAGATTTTGTCCTCTGGTCTCTTCCCTCTTCAGATGGTTTCTTCTTATGGACATCATCTTTTTGATTGGAGATTTATTGGCCACCCCATTGGTGCCCACAGAAGAGGCTGTTACAGAAGGTACTGAGGGACTGTCCTGGGTTACAGGTGAGCAATGATGGGGTTTCCTGGCAAACAAGCACAGGCAGATGATGATGGAAAGGGTGCTGTGGTGTGTGGAGGTAGAGAGGGATTCAGAGGAACCACCAAGGGGACAAACCTTCAGCTGTCTTCAGTCACAACATGGGTGACCTGGGATGTAAACTACCAGTGGTGGGTCTACACGGCAGTGTCCATCTGGCTCATCTTTGTGTCTGTCACAAACAGGTATGTTTTTGCTTTAATTTAAACCAGTTTCTAATTGGTTAAAAATAAACAAAGGAAACTATTTAATGAAAGGCTCTATAGACAGACTTTCATCATTTAAAAATGTCAGGTTTAAGCCACACGATGTTCTAGATGACGAGATTTCATCAGCTTGACACAGTTCAAAACGTTTTGGTATGTGCCCTGTTTGGAAAAAATGGTTCACAAAATGTGGTGCTCCAGCTGAGATGTGAGTAAACACAGACCTGCCAAATTACCACAGCTTAATGAGTTACCCTTCATCAGCTGAGCTACAGGAGTTGGCCTTGTGTGTACCCTCTTTGAAGTGCAACGTACTCACATAAGCCACCAGAGGCTTTAGGTAGGGATTCTTGTTTGGGCAAAGTTTCACAATGGCTGGTGCTGAGATTGTCAAGAATTAGGTGGTTGCTTTGCTAATATTTTCCTCCTGTCCTCGTCTCTAGTTGAGTCCCTACTGCATCTACTAGGTCTAAACAACATCCCTGAGCTTTTATCTGCAGGTGACAAACAGAGGCATACAAACTGGATTGGCAGGAACACAAAGAAGGCTTTCATCTCATCATTGCACGAGGCACTTACAGTAACTTCTCAAGGAAAAAAGAGATTATGCATCAACATTGTGAGCATAAAGACAATTTAAAAGGGATGTTAAGAAACTTCATGTCAGGAAAATATAGAACATCTGCAAGCAGATGAGTGTTCAGTAATGAGCTACGTCAACAATCTTGGAGGAAAGAGCTTGTTTTCTTGCAGTGACAGGCCCATAGAATATCCCAAAGGGGATTTTAACAGGCTAAAGTGCTCTTTGGGGTCAGAAAAATTATCTGGCTGTGTGCCACGGTTAGGGTTCTTTGGCTGGGTTTGTTTCACCTGCTTGAAGCTCTTTGCTGCCACATCTCACAGCGAGGTTCCCCCGGGGTGCAAGGCGGTGTGAAGGTCTGCCCCAAGACTGGGACAGCTACCGGTCCTGGGGGATTTCTGGACTTGTCCTACACCCTACCGCTTGGTTTCATGGCTTGGTTTGTGGTGTTTTGCCCGCACGCTGGGCAGGGCCGGGGTTTCATTGCAGGGTGAAAGAAGCAGCAGGATAGTTGCAGGGTGTGCTGAGCTCCCTTCTGCGCGACACCATGACCAGTGGTGCTACGTGGCAGCATGCATACTAATTATTATTATTATAATAACTCAGGGTGACAGGGAAGACTCCACCATTAAATACCAAGCTGGATTAACTGGTTGCTAGTCCACTAATTGATGGAAAACTTAATGGTAACATGTATTTATTCCCATTTGTCTGCAAACACTGCTTAGAGTTCTGCAGCTGATGTTTTCATGGTGCTTCCATCCACCAGGAAAGCACCGAGCTGAGCTCCTGTGCTCGCACAAACGCTGCCAGACCTGCCAGGGTGACATGGTGCTGGGTTTCCCTGGCTGTCGTCACCTCCTCAGGGCTCTGTGCTCTTGCCTCTGCCAGCTGGATACAGCATGTGCGCCAGCTGGTGGGGTTTCCAACTTCTCGGAGATGTGCCTCCATCTGAGCTTCTTGCCTTCTGCTGCGTTAACAGTGGATGGAGATCTGGCTCGAAAGTTCTCTGTGGTCCAGGCTACCACCACTGGGCTCATGAGACATTCTGAGGTGGGCCATGCCCCACTGCATACAGCATTTTGCTTACATCTCCCCTGATGACCATGTGCAAGCCAAAAGGGGCCTCTTTAGGTGCAGGTAGCCAAACGGCGGTTGCGTTTGCAGTATCATCTATTTGTGACACACTTTTTCAAACACCTCCCTACTGTGTCAGGACGCCAGACGGGACACTTTCTCCCACTGCTCTTTTAACTCAGGACAGCACAAATGTCCTGGCAAATGAGAACCTGGGAAAGTCGGTGGATTTTGACCTGTGCTACCTGCAGTGTTTTATCTCTCAAGCTTGAGATCAGCGACTGGGCACTGTCACTGCTCCTCTGGTTTTAAGATGAAACCCTGTGAGATCTGGGACTCAGCACTGTCTGGTGCCCGTCCCACCAAGGTGTGTGTCTGCAGTCCTGAGGAAGGTAGTTAAGTCTAAGGTATATCCTGCTCTTTGACATTCCCATGGCATGAGGCAGTGCTCAGCCAGTACATTCCTGCCCCAGAGGTCTGCAGTGTGGGCATCTACCACAGCATTGCAAAGTCCACTCTGAACTCCAGATGCTGAATCTCATGCACTGGTGGTTCTCACGAGACCTCTTGAGGAGTGTACGGGCCTACTGAGCTACTCCAAGTGAAGATCCTGCCACCTCCAGCCACTTGTCCCTCCCACAGCCACTCCGATGGCAGAGAGCAATGTGTCACCTGCCTTTTCCTGCCGTGACCCCACTGCCCCTGCTTCCAGCAGGGCTGGGCAATGGGCAGGAACCTGGGGAAGTGGCCACATTTTTCACCACTTCAACCATTTGAAAGTGAGCTCGTCCCTTGGGAGGAGGACAGGGAGAGCTGGGGGAGCAGCGGGGGGGGGCGGCGGGGGGACTACACAGACCATCTGAGCACAAGCTGCTTCCTGCACGAGTTGGCTCAGCAGAAGGCAATATTTCGACTGAAACATTTTAAACTGCAGTGGGCACGAAGGGTGTGAATTATCTGACTCACAGCAGATGCCTGGTGCTGTTTTAAGCACCTAGATGTTTGGCAGGGATTCCTCTCGGCTACCCCAAACACCAGCAAGATGCTGCTTCCGCGACTGGCTGCGTTTCTCATGCTCGGTGCCGAAAGATGTCCACGCCGTCTGCCATGAGCTGGCTCTCCGCACACAGCCCAGGGGGAGACCTGCTGAGACTCACCTCCTCGAGGTGTCTCCCAGTCCCTGCTGATTTCCCAGCCACCTACCACTGCCTGTCAAAAGGCAAAATAGCCGTTTCTCCCCAGATCTTCCTTTTTTTTTTTTTTTCCTCTTAAGAAATGCCTTCATTTTTGCTCAGGCTGTGAAAAAAAAGTGACCTTCTCCCTGGACAAGGCAGGTCTGTGCCTTCCCAGGGACACTCAGCTCTCCAAGAAGGCAAGAGCTGTGCTTGTGCCCTCCATGGGGCATGTGTGTGACACCAGTCGACCGTCCCCACCTGGCCCCGACGGTGGCATGGAGCTGGGCTGCAGGAGGGAGGGATGCCCAGCACACAACGATGGCAAAGCTGCACCTTGGCCTCCCTCCTGCCACGGTAGGTACATGGTACTGATGGCTTGTGGAGCTTGTCTCATCTGTGTGCCCTGGGAGACACCTCAAAGGTCTGGCAGAAGTGGCTTATGGCAGTCTTGATGGAGGAGGAGTGTGTGGAGAAGAGAGTATGCAGGAGACCATGTGTCCTTGCATCTGAGAAGGAATTTACTAACTTTTGACCACCTTGTGAGCATCTTCTATGTGCAAATTGCTGCTGGTATCCCCAGGAGGCAGAATATTTGGTCTGCATGGGAACCTAGACAGCCAAAAAGGCTTTTGTGGACCGGCTGGTGAATACATCTGGATCTGGATCACAAGCAGGCATCGAGTTTGAAAAAGTCATCTCTATCAACTGGAAGAAATTCCACCCAAGACAGTTACACACACAGGCACTGAAACATGGGTGTACAAACCTCTTCCCCAATTTGAATCATTTGGGGCTCTTCCTTTCTAGACTGAAATGACATAGATGAAGATCTTAAGTACATGGTCCTTCCTGCCATCAACTGCTTTTCCCAAGTTTTGACTGAATTTCTACTTAATGAATCCAGCTTTGTCATTTAGGGGATGTTCCGGCAATAAGATATGACAAGGTGTGAATTATAGTACAATAATTCATGCCTGGAGCATTGTCAGGCACAAGGCTGAAAGCCGAGTGCCGTCCATGCAACTCAGCGTGAATTATTGCACCATAATTCAAGCCCTGAGGAAACAATAAGGGACTAGCCAGAGACTATCAATATTAAAAAAAAAAAAAAAAAAGGGTTAAATATATTAATTTTATTTAGGTTGCTGGATTAAAAGGAAAAAATATACTCTTTGCAACATTCTGTTCTGTCTGTCCCCATGTTTTTTTGGCAGACAAGTCAAATTAAAAAAAAAAAAAAACAAACCAAAACCAGTTTAATGTGAAGAGGGAGAGAGGATGGGGTGGGCTCCTGGGGGGGGGGAGAGTGATCATCTGTAGGCAGAGCAGCTGGCAGCTACCTGCTCATTTTTCCCCATTCCCTGCTTTAAATATTCAACGCCCGTCACTGGATCCTAAAGCACTTCACAAACTTAGCCCAAAGTACGAACAGGGACGGCCTCGTCTGCCGGGGAAACGGGCCAGAGCTCCCGGGAGGAGACAGAGGGTGCAGATGGGAGCGTGGTGCACGAGGTGGGCCCTCAGGTGAGGGGTGGTCACACACAACCTAGGTGTGTTGGGAACTGTGTCTCCTGCTGGACCTGAAGTTGACCTTTGCCTTCACCCAGGCAGAAAAAAACTTCAGCGACCCTGGAAAATGGGCTGGGAATCTGCAGCAGCAAAAGGGACATCTCACCAGAGCCCCTGCCTTGGGTCAACTCTTGGGCTTCTTCCATTTGTTACTGCTTTTGACACTCAGCAGGGTAAGCAGCAGAGACTCTAGAAAAGGGTTTGATGAACATTTTAAGGGCTGGTTTTGCAGTTTTTGTGTAGTCAGTCCATAGGATGTCACACTTGTGAAATCTTTTTTTTTTTTCTTAGAACTGAGAAAACAGCCCTCAATTTTATTCAGCTTTTCCTAGGAACATGCTACAGTTCAAAAATAAAACACCCGATTTTCCAGGGCTCTGTGAGAGATGATCTGCCTCCAGGAGCCCCTAAACCTAACTATTTTGCAGTAGACAGCTTGCCCCTGTTTGGGGCATACGAATCCAAATGCTCTAAAATTTCCTTCCAGGATTTCTTCTGTTGAACAAGGAGGTAAGTCCTCACCCTGCAAGATGTGCCGCTCTCCAAATGTCTCTTGGTTTCTTTGTAGGGGTGTCTCCAGCCCCTTCTCCGCAATGACAGACCTGGGACAGCCCTGAACAAGAGGAAGTCCTCTCCTTTCCACCTCTGAAACCAGGGCAGTTGGTGATTCAGGGTTGGTGCTGACTGTGGTGGACCTTGGGTGAAGGGCAATGTAAGGTTATCCAGGGCAAATTTGAAGTCATCATTTGAATCTTGGTTGCCCAGTCAGTGTAGATCTCATTTTGAAATGTCTCCAGGTTAATTGATTGCTGTTTCAGGCAGATATTGATTTTCAAATAACTATTCTAATTATTTTTCATCTAGCTACCTTTCTGTCCCTCTGCCCAGGAGATCTGACACGCTCTTGAAAATATTTCCTTGCAGAGTCCCACACGAGAGGCTGATTTTTACTATTTCCATTTGACAGAGGGACACTGAGACAGATAGAGTGATGCTCAAGGGCAGACACCCACCTCTTACTCTGCCCCTGGAAGGGACACAGGACACAACATGATGTCTACCAGCAGTGGAGCAAGGGACAGCCCCGCATCCTCTGCCACAGGGCTGCCAAGCACCATGAAGTATTTGTCATGAGTAGAAGCGGGTGACATGTCCATGTCAGCTCTTTGGACATCCAGGACAGATGCTCTGCATGTTGGCTTCCACTGTCCCTGGGAAGACCCACCTTCTGGAAGCTGGAGAGCCCAGATGAGCTTGGCTGCTCCTCATCCACTGGGGTTGAATATGTCCCTGTCCGCATTTGGACAGAAAGCCTGAGCAGACTCACCCAACCCTTCAAGTCTGCAGGAGATACCAGCTCTGTTCCAGCCCTGGTTCTGCAGTTAACAAAGGACTCCCTGTGAAACTGGATATTGCTATCACAGATTTATTTGCTATTTTGCTTACAAAGCTATTTAAATATGCCAAACAGGAATGAGGCTTCTTTCCCAGGATCTACACAGGTATAAGATGCAATCTCAGCTCCAAAGACTAGAGACAGTCAGTCTTTTTTCAGTCTAAAACCAACCAAGAAGAAATAATAATGGGCAGAAATATAATGACAATGTTGATTTAAAAGTCAGTTGTATTCAGTAAGATTGATTTTTTAAATCACCGGTTTTCATTGCACTTCTCAAAATTTTGCATTAGCTTAATTGATTGAAAATATTTCAAAACATCTTCATAACCTAACACATTACAAGTGGGCTTGTAATGCAATAAGTACCCTCCGCTATTCTGGTGGGGACACAATTTTGAAGCTCTTCCATTCATGCCCATGGATTTGTGCTTGCCTGCCATTGCACGATGAGGGGGATGGATAAGTTGGAGGGTCTTACAAAGAGTTGGAGGATCTTCATCATAAGAAGAAATGCAGGGGGTCATAAGCATTTGGAAGCAAGACAGGAAGAAATATAAAGAGAAGAAATAGTTGTGACATCTTATCTGGCCATAAATTAGAGGACATGGCAATTTTCACTGTTTTGATAAGCCTTTGTGCATGTCCCTGCTGCAACGTGTCACCAACATTGTGGGGAGCGGCTGGTTGCGGGGTGGTCCGTGCCATCGTACCCTGTGCTGGGGGCACCAGACTGCGGGGTATCAAAAGAAAACTTGTCCTTTTCTGCTGGATGTTGCTGTGGGAGGTGAAGGCGGGAGACCTCCTTCAGGCAGTAATAAAACATCAGTGGCATCTCTAAAATTTATATATGATAATTTTCTAACACAAAAAGGATGGCACCTAACATGAGGTAATTCTATTTTAGATCTTATTATGATGGATAAAGATGAATTGATCACTGAACTAGAAATCGGTGGTTGCCTAGAGACCGGTGATCATGACCTGATTACATTAATTATGGGATAATAAAAGACAGTCCCAAGCAGTAATATATACCTGGTGCTTCTCCCTGGATCTGTGGAGCTGAATAAAGAGATGAGTGAAACTCACTGGGAAGAAAAATAAACACATAAGCAAATGAGTGAAAAATGAAAAGTTCCCACTAAGAATTGGCAGCCTGGCAAAAAAGTTGTATTTCTGCTATAATTTTAAAAGAATGGTGTTTGATTTTTTGAGATGTTTCTAGGTGAAAATGAAAGCAGCAATTAGAAAAAGAGACAGCATATAAAGAATGGGAAGAGAGGGGAAAAGAACTAGTAATCAAGATAATTTAACATTTCTGAGTGGTAGAAAATTGATAAGGGAAGCCAAATGCATTGAAGAAAAATCTAGCTGATGAGTTATAGAGAATAGGGACTGTTATTATCAACAAGAAAAAGAACCCTAATTGTACTGACTACTTGAAAAAGATGATAAAAATGATAAAATTAGGTCATAAAATTAATAACAGTGACACAGAGAAGATCCAAAAATGTCAGTGTCATTATCTTGGTCAAGCAGCTCATAAGCTCCTCAAGGCATTAGAGGAAGCTTAAATTTAGAGATTCTACAAAAGACTTTTTCCTTTGAGGGCTCTATGGCAGTGCTGTGAACGGTACCTTGCATGGGGCCTGGAGTCTCTGAAATATGGCATTTCCCACCCTTTGGTCACAGTTATGAACCAGGCCACACATTTCCATTTTTCCTGAGCTTGACCACTGCCATTGCAGTTACAGTACGTAAATGCCATGTCTTTAAAAATCATGGCAAATTGCCCTTTCTTACTTTCACTGAATTTCACTGAATTATTAGAGTTGGAAGGGACTGTAGAGATCATCCAGTCCAACTCCCCTGCTGAAGCAGGATT
>JAOTQQ010000007.1:11500578-11511047 GCA_026546715.1 Gallinago undulata
CCTGAGTGATGTGCTCTGGGCAACCCTGCTTTGGCAGGGGAGTTGGACTGGAGGATCTCTAGAGGTCCCTTCCAACTGTGACAATTCCGTGATTCCATGATTCCCGCGCTGACCCCGCATGAGCCAACAGCCCCCAGGCACAAAAGAGCTTGCAGAATGGTTGGAACTGGGTTCAATCTGTAAAGACCACAATCACGTAACCCTCCCACTGTGGTGATCGTACAGTTGTCCTCCTGCAAAACAAGTGGAGTCAAGGTGAGTCCTGTAACCACAGAAAGCCACAGTAGTCCTTTTGACTGAAAAATTTACTGCTGTCTTATTTATTGTTTGCATTTCTTCAGTATCAGTATCAGTATCCCCTCATGGGACCAGGGCTTCCTTGCCAACCTTCGCACAATCATCAAATAAGATGGTCCCTGTCTCCGAGAGCCTCCAATCTCTCCTGCAAGTGGAAAAGGAGGAGAGACAACTGCTTCAGAAATCAGCTGCATTTAGTAAAATTTAAAGTTGCTAATTTTTGCCAAGCTCTTCAGCTCTCTGGACAATCCAAATGAATCCAAAGCATCTCAGCAGGTTTCAGCTCTGCTTACCAGAGGTGGAGCCGGTAGCAATGCTGCACACCTTGGAGCTGGGGGACAGGTCTCCTGGGCCTGATGGACGTCCCTGCTTGGAGGGAGGTTTTCAACTCGGCAGCTTGGGAGGTCTTGAGCTTTTGGCACCTCCCCAAAGATACCAGCTACAGTCCTGGCTTTTTAGTTATTACTGAGTCCTCGCTTGACCAAACCAACCTGGTGCTTGTGTTTTGGAGTCGTGCCTTTTTCACAGAATCATAGAATTATTGAGATTGGAAAAGATCTTTAAGATCATCGAGTCCAACCATGAACATACCGCTGCTGAGCTCACCACTGCACCATGGCAGCAGGATGCACCACGTCCACCTGTCCTGTCAGTGCCCCTGGCAGGGGTCCCCAGGACAAACCTGGGGGCAGAGACTCGGAGAGTGAAGCTTCCCGGCCACGGGACGGGGTGATCCCTGCACACGGAATGTGTTGGCACCTCATCCCCTGCGGGCCCGGGCAGGTTTATAAACACTGGCCATGGCTTCCATGTAGTGCTGGGGGGCCAGGAGAGCCCAAGGACCCTTGGGTGGGGGGGCGAGGAGCCAAGGGGTGCAAACCCCGGCACCCAGAGGTGAGGGACCAGCCTCGGCTCAGAGGCTGCAGCTGAATTTCAGCCCTCGATTTGTAATTTAGCCCCTGGGGGGCGGGGGGCAGGGAACCGCTCAGGGCTGCCCGGGGGCTGCCCACCCCGGCCCCCGGCCCCGAGCATCCTCCCGGGAGAGGTGGGGGGGGAGGTGGGGGGACTCCGGGTTTGGCGCCGGGAAGTGTTTGCCTTGCTCTGGAATGGAAAATACAGGTTTCCAGAATGCCAAAAAGGTAATTTAAATGTTAAAACATTTGTGATTGCATAAATTGCATGTATTATTCCAATTGAATTGTAGTGGGATTAATCTGACCTTAATAGAATACTACTAATAATTTATATTATTATCTTTAATAATATTAATTCTACTTAATTTTTTTCCATTTACTCTGTTCATTTAAGGGCAGCTCCATTGAGCTCTGGAGCATTTAGCTCTTGGTGTGCAGCAGTCACTTATCATTTGCACAAGTGGGGATTCCACTAGGCAATTTTCAGAGAAATAAAGATCATCTTTCACTGAAAGGAACTTTAAAAAAAATTATAGTATTAAATGAGTAGATATTAATGTGTCATATTTAGAATATAAAACAACCCATAATCTGTTCTGAAGTCTCTTCCACCTAAACATATACTTTTTTTTCCTTCTAGAGGGATCTTTTATTCTGCTGTTTAACTTATTAGGCACTACCATTCTAACTGTTAAAATAAAATTGTTAAGATCATAATGTCAGGGAAATAAAAACCTTGGCAGTATGATAGTGCCTTCTGAGCAGAGCATCACAGTTTGTTGGTGATGAATTGGAACTGCGCATTTCATTAGAATTTATATCACAAGCCAAGGGATGAAGCATTATTTCATTAAGTATCTTGAAATTTCACCAACCTAATGAAGCTGTCAAAATTCTATTAATAAAGCACTGGAAATATTTATTTGTTTGTTTGTTAGTATGCATTTGCCATTATTTAATGTTGTATTTGCAATTTGTTAATTTACGAGCGTGGGCTCGGCGGCGCGGCGGGAGCTGAGGCTGGGAGAGGGGCTGGGGGCGAAGGGCTCCTGGTTCCGGGGGGGGAACCAGAGGGTCCCACACGGCCGAGGAGCTGCTCCATCCCACGGTGAGATGAGGCCACAAGCCCTGCTCCAGAGGAGCGGCAAAACCCCCAAATTTCTGCGCACTGCTGGGGCACAGGTGCTCGGGGAAGGAACGGGACTCTGTCTCGGAGCTGATGTTGTCGGGGAGCCCAGCACGGTTGGGCCAAGGAGAGCTACAATCCACCGCTTCGTTTTTAAAATGCACTTTTGAATGTACCCTCAACTTACTCAATTTTACCATTTTTTTTTCCTTAGTTCATCTCTGAGGGGTCACAAGCTCCAGTGAGAGCTGAGTAATGTCACAGACGATCACCATTAAAGAACTCCCAGGTTTTACTGAGTGTCCTTCAGTGAGGATCCGTGATTTTCTGCCAGTTGCACAAGGGGCTTGGGGACAGCCCAGGCCTCCCCGGGGTGGGTCAGCAGCCGTGGCGGGATTATAAATGCTAATATGTTACGTCTTGGTCAGGCTCTTTGTCTGGAATAAGCCGGTGGAAGTTTACGGGCTGTGTTCAGAGGTGATGCTGCAGCACAAAGGGTTTTACTGGCGTGTGTCTGGGATGGATGCGTTACTCACGGGCGGCAAAGCTGTGAGGGGGTGCTTTGGAGCACCCTAGATCAGTATTAATAAAATTAATTACACCCGTCCAGTCATGTATTTAGTATGTTCCATTTGTGACGGTAAAAAATAGTCAGGAAATCTTTCACTTCTTCAACCTCCCACCCCACGGCCCACACGCAACGTGCTAAAGGTGTTATAATGGCTTTAAATGACAGCCTGTGGTCATTAGTCAAACTGATGCTTATGGCCGGGCTCTTCCATGTGTCTGGCTGCCTCGTGGTGCTCCTGAGCAGCCCCAAACCCCTGAAGCCCCCTCTCCCCACAGCCCCCGCTCCCGCAGAGCAGCTCATGCCACCTGCGCTTGGGCTTGTGACCCTGCTGTGGGGGACCACAGGAGCTGGGAGGGGGCAAGTCCTTACGGGAAACCAAAGGAAAACTTTGCAAACCAGCCTCACTTAATGAACTTCCAGTTATGAGGCATCATCTTGTTGGAGACCATTCATTGTTAAAAAAAAAAAAACCAAACTTCTCCCAGTGAAATTTATATATAAGCTTTCAGTGAGTATTAATTACACAGGAAGGTTGCAGGGTCTGCATTATTCTGTTAATAGGATCTTTGGGAAAAAAAAAAAAAAGACAGGTCTGACACAATGCATTAGATTTGTTAAAGGACCGATTTTTAATTAGTTTTAACTGATAAGTTAATTAATGAATTTGCAAATACATACCCAGGACATGTATTCGATACTCATAAAGTAGATGCTGGGATTTTGCAGGGAATGCTCTATGACAAAGAGATCGTGTGCCTGCCTGAAGTGCAAAATTCAACAGAGCCATAACTAGAGATCCCTAAATAGTGATTTCCATAATTACACAATTAAAGCAGAAAGACTTGATTTAAGGCATGCAAATATTCTTAATTCTGCTCTGCCATGACACTGTAACAGAGAGACAGATGAATCTGATTATGGGCCCAGAAAGCTGCACCTCCCCTCTAACGCCCGGTGGAGGCTGTGTCTTGTGGCAGAGCAGGGTTCAAGCTTCCTCCGTGAACCGCGTGCACTTCTTTTAAGTCCAACTTTAACTTTCAATTTCTGCCGTTTATACTACTTAGCACGGGGATAACTGCAAATCACTTTAATCTAATTTACCCCGAAATACTGATGATCCATCTCTCAGTATAAACTCTTTCTTAACATAACATCTCTCTAGGAATATCAATACCACATATGATTTTCAATTAAAGCAGAAACTCAACATTTTCTGTCTGAGGAACGGTTTGTTATCTTTTTCTAAGCTTACAGCACCTGATGTGTGGATAAAAAATCTGTCTTCTGGGGATTTTCAGCTAAATCTATTATTTAAATCCCATTTATTAAGACTCTTTGCTTCGGTGTCTGAATTTTCTTGGACACCTTTTTCCTGGCAAATGCAATGCTCGGCACGATGCACACCCCGAGCCGTGTCCCAGCCACACAGCCCGTGCAGCTGCTGTGACGTGCCAACCCTGGACATCTCCTGGGGGCTTCATCCACGCAACAGGATGTTCTCCTTTGGTCCAGCACGTATTTTCCAGACCAGGCAGATCTGCTCAAGCTCTGCTCATAGCCCTGGCACCCCAACATCACCTCTGGCGCAGCCCCTGGGTCCGAGCATCCTCCTCCCACCAAGGTAGGTGGCCGAGCAGCTTTCGGCTCCCACCCCATCTGGTGGACCCACAACTGGGGACCTGCTGCCATTGCACCTCCAGATAGAGGTGGCCGGGTGGATTCCGGGGCTGGGAGGTGGCTGTTGGACTATTTGGCAGAGGCAGAAGGAAGCTCTTTGTTGTAGCAATAAACCTCTTGCCGTCAGCAGAAACATGTTGTGCAGTTGTTAAAGAGTGGGTAAGAAGTGCCCCACTGCTTGGGATTTTATTGCTTTGCAGTTTGTTCTGGAGATCGTTGAGTTTATACAACCTTCATGCTTTTAAAACCAAAGGTTTCTTTTCTTTATGTAGGTAAAATGCACGGGAAATTCAGCTGTGTCCCGAGACGTGTGTCCTTCCCAAACCCACTGGGACCAGGGAGAGCAAAGCACCTGGCGCATCCGAAATCCCACTGCCACCTCCCCAGCCCGAGGCTTTCACCAGGATTTTCCCAGGACGGGGCTTTATTGTCATCACCCCAACAGAGCCCATCCTAACGACTCGGCTGCTGTGATTTCCGAAGAGGCTTTGATGCAAATGAAGAACTTGTTAATCATCCAGCAGGGAAAAGTATCAGACCTGACTGACCTTGAACTGAAAGAGAGAAGATTAAGAGCAGATATTAGGAAGAAATTTTTCACTGTGAGGGTGGTGAGAGCCTGGCCCAGGTTGCCCAGAGAAGCTGTGGCTGCCCCATACCTGGAGGGGTTCAAGGCCAGGTTGGACGGGCTTTGAGCAACCTGGTGTGGTGGGAAGTGTCCCTGCCCAGGGCAGGGGGTGAAACGAGATGATCTTTAAGGTCCCTTCCAACCCAAACCATTCTGTGATTTTAAACCCCTGTGGGCCTGGGGCTCCTGTTCCACCCGGCTGGTTGTTCGGTGCGTTATTGGGATCAGCCCGTGGCAGCGAGCACCGGGCTGTGCTGGATCTGAGATCATCCATCGCAGGCTCTTTTGAGGGACCCGCAGGACCGGCGGCGAGTGCTCGGAGCACTCATGGTCCTGGCAAAGGGGGGGACGAACGGGACCACAGCTAGAAAAGGAGGGAGCAGTTCAGTGCTGGCAAGGACAAACACAACCCAACACTTTGTTTTATATAACTGTTGGCAAACATCTCTGATGAGCTTTAATGCCTCAGAGTGAAGCAAATAGATGGTCAGGAAGAGTGAAGTGGGGATTTTTATTATTTTGTTTCTGCTGGTCTCACAAATACCTTCGCAGATAGCAGTGATTATAAATAGTCCTTTTGCCATTTCCTGGCTGTGGTTTGCCGACTCTGCCTTATTTACGGCAGCGCAGGAGCAGCGCTCAGCGTTTCGCCCCGGCAAAGGGGCTTCAGGGTTCAAACTTCAGAGCGGGCACCGCACCAGAGGGATCCCCCGCATCCCATCAGGAAAACCTGCGGGGCAGGCAAGCGAGCGCTGCGATGGGATGAACGGGGATGCCGAGCTCCACGTCCACTTGAGCAGGCCGATACCTGTCCTCTCCTCCTCCAGTCTAGTGAGCACGTGTCCCGCTGAGAGGCTCCTCGCTGGAAACAGCACAAGTGCCTTATGGAGCATCCTCATCGCCTCACCGGGCTCTGCCTCCGGCATCTCCTAACTTCATCCTCAGCTGTGCTTTCGGAGTTATTTGTGCACCGTAACACCCTTCCCAGGTGTTCCCAGGTGTTCCCTTGCTAAGTGGCACCTCCTTCTGCATTGTCCACCCAACAGCCTTCTCCTCTTACCACGGAATCACAGAATCGCCTAGGCTGGAAGGGACCTTTAAGATCATCTAGTCCAACCATCAACCTAACTCTGACAAAAAAAAAACAACCCAAAACCAGCTCGAGCAGAAGTCTACGTGGCAGCACGTGAACCCCCAGAGCTCTCCATCGCCATGTGAGACGCTGTGTGGATGCAACGCTCGCACAGAATAGAAACTCTTTACGCTGCTGCCTTAAAAACACGCTGGGATAATTAATGCAAATACAGTACGCCAAAAGGGTATCGTTTGCAGAACCAGCCCTCATGCATATGCATGTTACAACAGTCTTTGATAATCATATTGTCACATATGGGCACATATGTGTCATATGAACATATGTACCTTGAAATGGGCACAAACTTGAGTATAAGAAGTTCCACCTAAACATGAGGAGGAACTTCTTTACTGTGAGAGCGGTAGAGCCCTGGAACAGGCTGCTCAGAGAAGTGGTGGAGTCTCCTTCTCTGGAGATATTCAAAACCTGCCTGGACAAGTTCCTGAGCAACGTGCTCTAGGTAGACCTTCTCCGGCGGCGGGGTTGGACTAGATGATCTCCAGAGGACCCTTCCAACCCCATATTATTCTATGATTCTATGATTCACGTTGGTTTATTGCAGCTGGGACCTCACCTCCTCCAGCACATGGGAGGTGGGCTCCTACCAGGAACCTACTCCTGGTTCCTACCAGGATGGCATTCCCAGTCTGCAATGACTATAGAGCTTCCCTGGGAATGGGGGAGCACCGCTTGACAGGTAGGAAAGCAGAGAGAAGACACTGAGGCAAGATGAGTGCCACGTAGACAGCAAGGTCCCAGGAGGAATTCAAGGCTTCCAGGCTGGGAATCCTGCGGAGGTGTGAGCACCACTGTGCCCTCCACCTGCAGCCACCAGGAACTGGAATAAGAAAAGAGATTGATCTTTACTGGAAAGTCAGTTTTGAAATGTGGTGGGGAGGCCTCCAGCTGGAACAGGCCCATCAGTCATTGTCACCCAACGAAGGTCTGAGGGCACTACAGAAGTAAGGATGTGGGTTTTCAGGCTCTGGTCACTGATCAGGGGGAAGTTTTGAAAGATAAAGCAAAAACTTGGTCCCAGGCAGGACAGAAGAGCCCACTGAACGCTCCCAGTGGCAGTCTGGCCCTTACACGCAGGAGAAAAGGCTACCCTCATCACGAGGGACCTCAGTCTGAGTGACACGAGTATCTCATCCTGCCAGGATCAAAACATCCTTGGAATTCCTTAAACCTAATCAATGGAAATTTCCTAACTCAAAATGTTTCTAGTTGCGGAAATTCGGCATTAGCCCTCACCCCGCCGGAAGAGGACAGATTGTCCTTCAGCCAGAAAGGATCTCCTCTTGATGGTATTTGTTACGTGCAAACGACATGAAATCCACGCTCGGCGTAAGAAACACACACTGGTTTTGGAGGGATGGTTTCACAGAGCCAAAACCAACCAGCAGCCAAATCCCTTGGGAGGAATCTCCAGACTCCAAGGTCTGACCAAGCATTGGCTACTCTGTCCTGTAGGGTCCCAACCCCACCACCCAGTGCCATGCCCGCTGTAGTTGGACAGCCAAAGCAGACTGCAGGCTATTGAGAAAATATGTATGAAAAAGAAGACCTGGTTGGTGTTTCTGGCAGTTTCCTGGTTGCTGCTCGATTCCTGCATCTGTTCAGAAGGAATGGGAGAAGGTTGGGGCTGAGGAAGCTCAAATACCATCCTTCCAGAGGGAATATGGACCCTAAAAGAAGGCAAAGGGATGATTTACATGCATGGCTCAGAGACATGGGATGGCAGGAGGCTCCAACACGTTACGAACGTACCAAACGGCAGCAGAACGGGGTGAGGCTTGAAGTGAGTCATGGTTACGTCTCTCAGCAGCACGGGTGAGGATGGGCTGGCCAAGTCACTGAGTTGTGGTGGATTCTCCATAGCTGAAGAGGCTTCAAGGTGGCGGCGATTGCTCAGAACAGACCCTTGGACATCAGGGGGGTGGAGATCTTCTCTCTCCAGGCTCTGAGTCCAGGATGGATGGCAGTGAGCAGGTTTCCCAAAGGTCATTGAGGACATCTCTCATCCTGCAAACTCCACATCAAAACGGAAGAACCTCCCTCAAAGTAAAACCCCCTATTTGTTAATCACCCTATTTTGCTTTTTTCTGGTCCACGGGGGGATGCCTTCTGGCTCCTCTTCACGCCAACTCCGGGGGAAAAAAGAGCCTCATGAGTGGTTTTTGCCTCTTGACTTCCCACATCCCTTCTAAGCTCATTCGGAAAACATCTTCCCTTGCCCAACATCTCCGCCAATTCCCCTGCCCCTTTGTTTTTATTTAGCTCTGTGATTACATTATCTGACTGTACAGCGTTTTGGAATGAAATCTGCATGAAAGATATTAAGAAAAATAAATTTGTGTTTTGCAATATCTTTGAAGCTATCTTTAGTCCGGGCAACCAGAACAAAATCAGCCTTCGACTCTCCACAAATTTCTAGCTTTGTGGAGCTCTTGGGAAAGAGGGTTTCATGGGCTGGGGCAGGGAAATCCATGAGTTCAGGTTATTTTATTAATACTATTAATAACTATTTTTTTGGCAGCGCTTCACCAGGTACGCACGAGGTGTAATTATGACTATAGTTAATGCTGTCGTGTTTTCCAGGGGAAGAAAAGCACGCACTGGGTATTTTTTTGCCCTTTTTTTTTTTTTTTCTTTTTGGGGGAAAACGGGCAAAGTTTGCTGGGGCGGCCCCGAGCGTCGTGAACACGTGTGGAGGAAAAGCCGCGTGGGGCTGAGTTTCACACGGGGATGGGGAGAGACTTCACCCCCCGGCGTTTTGCACCGTGGTGAAACGGAGCGGGGGGAGGGCGGGGGACGACGACGACGACCCCTGGGAGCTCCGGGATGCTCGGGGGGACGGCCGTGCTGCGGGGCAGCGGGAAGGGAGCGATGCGGGAAGGGGTGATGCTGCCCAGCTCCCTCTGCCTCCCCCGCACCCCTTCGGTCCCCGCTTCTCCCCGGGGCCCTTCGCCATCACCCGGGGGGCCGCGGGAGGCTCGGGGGGGCCGTGCCGGTCCCCGGACTTTCACCCCCAGCCCGGCCCGGGGGGGCCGCCGAGGCTCGTGGGGAAACCGCTCGGCCGGGGCTCCCCGGGGGGCCGCTCCGCACCCCCCACCCCGCTCCGCGGGGGGCGCCGCGACGGCGGCGGCCCCACGGCGCGGAGCGGCCCCCGCGCCCGCCGGTAGCGGCGGCGGCCGGGCTGGGGCGGCCACGGCGGCGGGGCCCGGCCCGGTGCGGGGGCGGAGGGCAGCGGCGGGGCCGGTCCGGCGGGGCGGCGGGGCTGCCGCGCTGGGCCAGACTCAGCCCCTTTCTCCCGCCGCCGCCGCTGGCTGCGAGCGCGCTGCGGCGGCTGGAGCTGCCCCCAGAGCGGCTGGTGATGGCGGCGGCGGCGGCGGCGGCGCGGGCTCGGCAGCGGGAGGCGCCCGCCCAGCCCTGCGCACCGCGCCGCTAGCGGCAGCGCCCGTGCCCGCGGCGGCCGCCCCGGCCCATGCCCCCGGGGGGAAGGGGGGCTGCAGCAGCCCGGCGAGCCGCCCACCCGCGCAGCGGGGGCATCGCCCCCACTCGCCGCTCCTGGGAGGGCGGAAAGGAGGCGGCGGCGGCGGCGGCGGCATTGTGCGCGGCGGATCGCAGGCCCCGGCGGCGCGGGGCTCGGCTGCCTCCCGCCCCAGCCCCATGAACCAGCCGGACGGCTCCGCTCCGGCGGCGGCGGCGGCGACGGGAGCGCAGGTAGGCGGCGGGCCGGGCGGCGTGTCCCCCGGGGGGAGGCGGAGGGAGCGGGGAGGAAAGGGAGGGAGGGCGGCCGCCGCAGCCGCCCCGTCGCGGAGCCCCCGCCGGCGGCGCTTTGGCGCAGTGCGCGGGGGGCGCCGGCGGGACGCGGGTTCCCCCCCCCCCTTCTCCGCAACCGGCCCCGCACCGGCCCCGCCGCCCCCCTCGCACCGGGGCGGAAAACAAAGCGGCGCCCAGCGGCCATGGCGGCGGGGACCGGCCGCGGCCCGGCCCGGCCCGCACCCCCCGGCCCGACGCTGCCCCCGGGCCCGGGCCCGCTCCCTCCCCTCCGCGGGGCTTTTTCTTCCCTTTTTTAATTTTTTTTTTCTTTCCCTTTTTCTCCTTTTTCTTCCCCC
>JAOTQQ010000007.1:11511568-11521679 GCA_026546715.1 Gallinago undulata
TTTTTTTTTTTTTTTTTTTTATTTTTTTTCTCTTTTTTTTTTTTTTTTCTGCAGTGCTTAAAGTTATTTGTTTCAAATGAGGAGTTTTGCAGGAAAATTAGAGCATAGAAAATTTGCTGTGGACACACCCCAATTTTTTTTTTTTTTTTTTTTTTTTGGTGATTTTGGATTTCATGCAAAACTGCTCTTAAACAATGAGGTTCTAAACACAGTCCAGGAAAACACGAGGACAAGCAAAATTAAGAGTCGAATGTCAGTTTTATTTTTGAATTTCTTGGCTTTTCGGATGGTTTCCCCTGGCATAATTAAAACATAGTTTCCAGCATTTAATTTCCTACTTCTTTTGTACAGAAAAAAATTTCCATAGCAGGGTTTTTTTCCCCCCCTTCTTTTTTGAAACACACACACTGTAACAACTCCAGATACTGTGGATCATATAAATCTAGTATTTACACAGGTTTATAATAAGGTCCGCCATGATATTATGAATATGCATAATTAACAATATTGTGAAAAAATAATTGCAGATTTAGTGATTTTGATTTTTTTTTTTTTAAACAGTAAAACTAAAGTGCTGTTAAAGGGCTCAGCCATGATTATTTTTCACAATTTCAAAATCCTCTTTCTCTTTGACTCTTACTGTAAAGCCTTCCTGGAGTTCGAATTGAAAAATCTTTTTTCATAATTTTGTTTTGTTTTGTGTTTTTTTTTTTTAAATGCTGTTCTGTGCCTCTTCTTTTGCTGTTACGGGGTTGCCTGCGAGTTCTGGACTGTGCACACACTGGTTTATTATTGTAGGGTTGCCCTTGAATACTGGGGTCTTGGTATTGATCTTTTAAAAAATAAATAACAAAAGAGCACTGAAATGTGCATTGTTTCAAGAAAAAAGCAATATAGGAGAGATACATGGCCTTTCCACCCAAAAGTGGGGGAGGGAGAGGAAGGGAGAGATTAGGTCAACATTGAGTTTTACCAACCTTGACACAGTCTCCTCTCTAAAATGGGGACAAAATAGCAAGATGGCTGGCTCCACAGCTGCAGCAGTTTTTTTTTTCTTTTTTCTTTCTTTTTTTTTTTTTTGAAAAAAGCATTTTTAAATTTTCAACTCAGAAGTGAGTTTGTGGAGCTGCTGGGCACCTACCCGCAAATGCTAAAATCCAGGCGCTTTAAAAAAAAATAAAATTTCAATCCAAAATTAATTTTTAAATCTGAATCTCAAACCCCTGAAAAGTTTTTTTTTTCCTTTTTTTTTTTTTTTCGGTTTTCATTTTTTTTTCACTGTAACTTGGTATTTGCTGGAAATTAGGCAGGAGTGGCTGGTGAATTTAGGGTTTTGGGGCTGTTTTTCACCCACCTCCCCTTTATTTGTTTCACATTTTGGGTTGCTCAAAGTGGGGGGGGGGAGGGCGACGGAAAAAATTTGCAAAGCAAAAAACTCTTGGGTGGAGGAGAAAATACTCTGAAATGTCAACTTTGTATTTTTATTTTTGCATTTATTTCCACCCCCCCTTCCCCCGAGCCCCCCCCAAAAGGACCCACCCACTTACTTAATTTTTTTTTTTTTTTTTTTTTTTTTTTTTTAGCAAATAATGAGGCGAGCGCTGTGCAGTGAGAGCGGGGTGGCGCGGATGGGTCAAAATTACACACGATGCTCTAAATTGGATTAAACAATCCTGGAGAATATTTTATTCATGGTTTCAATCCAGGAAGCTTTAACGTGGTGGCTTTTCCATATTGTACTCCCCAAATTTCCTTCCTTGAGCTGCATCCCGTAACTTTCACTTACTCTGTGATTATACCCAAAGAAACTGTTTGGCTATAATTTTTTTTTTTTTAATTTTTGGGGTTTTTTTTGTTGGTTTTTTTTTAAGTTTTCATCCATTTTTGTCCAAACGGAGCTCTTTTGCTGGTGCTTTTTCTCTGCCCAGCCCCACACCCCGGGATGTGGGGAGCAGGGGACACACACACACACACACACACACAGATGGGTGCTGCATTTTCATTCCAAATAACGAGATCCGTTCAATTTTGGGTCGGAATGCCCACATTTCACAGGTTGTATCGTTCAAGTTGGTCGTGCTAGCCTGAAATAGAGGAATTGAAACTTGAAAGGCCCGAGTTTGTGTCTGGTTTAACCTGTTTTCAGCTGTTGTGGGAATAAGTGAATTTTTTGGTGGGTGTTTGCGCATGTGACATCTCTGCAGAGGTGGGAGCGTGGTGCCGGAGCGTGGGGGGACGCTGCCCGCCCGAGGTGTGCCTACCGCAACCTTCCCAATCTTTTAACTCCCTCTATATCAGTTTCTTTTTTAAACAACGGCTTCCATTATCCCTTCTGCTGGGGAGGAAAAGCTCCGGTTGAGGTTATAATGGGTTTGTGAATCTAACCTTTCTGCCTGCCCGTGTCCTTCCAAGGGGAAACCTCCTCCTGCTTGAAAAATTTTTCATAATTTTTTCATCGCAGTCTGTTTTCAGGGGGATTAATTTATTTTATTTTATTTTTTTTTTTCCTGGAAAGTTGATTAATATTTATCATTTTAAAATTTGCTGTTTGGCTGCCTGGAAGGGGGGGGAGGATGGGAGCCCGGCAGAGCGATAACAACGGATTTCTTGGGTTAGAATTGAAATTAAATTTTGCTTTTTTTTTTTTTTTTAAAAAAAAAATACAAGTCTCTCATCAGCAAGGATGAAAATAGACGTATTTTCATTCCTGGATGAAAACAGTCGTAATATTAAAGTAGTAGATAATATTTACAGAAGCGCTGTATAAAACCTTAGGATGCTGTTCGCATAACTCCAGGATAATTTAAATATATGTCACTGCCATAATGCAACGCCAGGAATCGTTGGGTTCACGGGGACCGTCACGTGGCCCCGGTGATGCACAGTCAAGTTTGCAACGATGCCAGCGCGGTGGTGAAATTAGCGTTCGAAAAGTTAGATTAATTTAAATTTTTAATTTAATTTAATTTAATTTAAAATTTCTTTGGATTGAAACCTGCTGCCAGGTTTCCTGATTTTCCTGGATTTTCCTGGATTTGGCATCCGTGCGTGCTTCTTCGGATGGTATCGTTAGTGTGGGGATGGTTGGTGCTGGGGCTGTGCTGGGGAGGGGGATGGTGCCGTGGTGCTGGGGAGTTCTATCGGGGGGGGTCCCTGTTGGTCCCCGATGAGCCGAGGGGGGAGCCGGTGGGGAGGGCGAGGGGATGGGGCGCCGGGGCTGCGGACACGGCTGGAGGCTGGGGTTCCTTTTTGGTAAGGGACATGAGTCAGTGCCACCATGAGATACTTACCTCTTGTAATTTCTAGATTTCTGAGGATCTAGCACGGCGCATATTTAGAATTTTGCATTTAGGGATTCAGCTTGGCCACACCGTGCTTTCTGGGGAAGAAGTTTCTAATTTTTAAAGGTCTTTTATGGATTAATTGCTAGTCATCTGCCTCCTTTTTGCTTTTGTTTGGTTCCTTGAATGTCTCTTGATTATTTTGTACTACGCGATGCCAATTTAGTGGTTAACTAGTATGCAAACTACATCTGGACGTGTTGACTTTGCATTAACAATCATTGATTTGTCTGGGGCGAGGGAATAGAAATGAATGACGCTGTTTGACGGGGATGGGGTATGAAAAATAACCGTTTGGGATGTGTCTTCCATCGGTGGCGATGGCGTGGGAGCTGGGGGGTGAGCCGTGGGAAGGGGGGGGGGGGGGCACAGTGTGGAGGGGATGACTCCCTGCCCTGCGTGGGACAGGCATGGCACGGGGGTCCTGGTGACCTTGGCTGGCTCTGGTGAGGGTGGGAGAGGGGTAAAGTTGTAGCAGGAAGAGAGTGGAAACAAATTATTATGTATATAATAAATATCTAATATAGTATGTAACACACAACAGAGAGAGAGCTTCCTCTTGGGCCTGTGGCGATAGGGCGAGGGTAACGGTTTTCAACTAAAAGGAGGGAAGATTTAAACTAGATATAAGGAGGAATTTTTTTTACACTGAGGGTGGTGAGACCCTGGCCCAGGTTGCCGCGAGAGGTGGTGGATGCCTCATCCCTGGAAACGTCCAACCTGAGTTTGAACGGGGCTTTGGTGTGGTTGAATCTGCCCCCGGGGGGGCTGGACTAAGATGGTCTGCAAAGATCCCTTCCAACTCAAACTGTTCTATGGTTCTGCGATGATCAAGAGGATGCAAAATGTAATAATTATAACTAATAACCAGCGGATTGAGTTGATGGGTGGCTTCAGCAACACTTGGCTCTCTGCGGAGCCTGTGGGCTCTGGCTGGAGCAGAATTTGTTGCCTCCCATCGCTTCCTGGTCATGGGGAAGCTGAGATGAACCTGTAGGTGCTGCACATTCAGGTGAGTTGTGGGACATGGGAGGCATTGCTACATGCTTGTGTCTTTTTCAGAAGGGAAAGGGTGGAGGACATGCCCTTTCTGTGGAGCAGGTCCCTTCCCAAGACACATGAGTGCTGAAGATACCAAAGCTGCTTTGCCCCACTCCTTGGACAGTGTTCACAAAGGCCAGGGTTGCTTTCCCTTGGTTGATGTTGGATATTTGGACCTTCCATCTGTCCTCCCACAGTCCTGGGCCTTGTTTGCTGTCTGCCATTGGGCGCTTTCGTTGCTGTTGGTGGGACTGAGGTGGTAGGTGAAGTTGAGTGTGAGCATTGGTCTTCCTTTCGGACTGGGGTCAGCAATCTGTGCTCTTCCCGTGCAGGAGTTGGTTTGGTAGCCTACAAAATGTGCTTGCGCTGGTTGGGTACCAAAATGAGGGATACACGTGACCTCCTGTAATGTGGGTTTTGCACACCAACGCTATTGAGTGTGTAAATGCATGTGGAGGTACATGATGGCTTTTCTGGGGTACTTGGGTTTTACTTGAGTCTTTCTTTCTTGCTCCCAAAGTGGGCAGTGTAAGATGTGGTAGAAAAAGGAGGTTAAGTAGAGAAAATCCACCTCCATACTCTTTGAAAGCGCAACTGCAAAAAAGTTTCTTATTCAGAAGAGTCTTTGGGGGAAGGAGGCCTCATGAAGGGTATGAGCTGTGAGAAGTGATGATATTACCAGAGCAGACTTTGGACCCCTACTCAAACTTCTTCTGGACCTGTAGAGAAGAGCATTTGTGGTCTACGCAGAACTCTTGGACGAGGTCAGGGCAGAGCTTGAGGCTCCTAGGGGGTGGTGAGACTTGTGGTTGATGGAGTTATGCCGCCTCCGGAGAGGCTGGAGGCCACGCGACCTGTTTTGGGGTGAAACTGCAGAACTTGGGGTCGCCCCAGCATGAGTGATGCTTTTCAATGGTGGGACCAGTGTCACTCTACCAGTTTCTCTGCTGGGGTAGCTCTTTCAGGGAGTCTCTCCTCTGCCTTTATTCCTCTCCCCTGTGTTGCCCAGATGCTCTTCAGCGCGCCCTTAAAGTCTTAGCTGCTGTGCTCTACCTGCAAAGATTTAATTATATAGGCAAGGCCTTCCTTGCTTGTAATTTACAGTCCTCCTGTTTCTTTTGCATCTATATTTGGCTGGTGTAATGTGAAAAATAAGGCTGGGAGTGGAAAAGCAGCGACTGTGGATTTTCCCTGCGCTGGTAACGAGCTCACCCAGGGAAAGGGGGACGTCGGCTGGGGGCTGCCGGAGCTGCCGTGTGCCCGAGGGGTCAGCACGTGTGTGTGTGCGTGTTGGTTGGTGCATATGGGTGGCTCTGAGGGACTTGGGCTGGCGGTGGAGGGAGCAGCTCTCCCGTGAGTCCAGGATGCTGCGTGGACCGTCAGGTTGGTGCTGGCAAGCGGCTCGGCAGCCGTGGGGTCAGACCCCAAGAGCCATGGGTGTCCTGCGTTCCAGAAATTGGGGGTGTTACCACATGAGGTTCAGGATCTTGGCACCCTGTAGGAGTGAGACCTGGCGCATTTGTCAAACCTTTCCACCGGCAGCGAGCTGAGCAGGGCTCTCCTCAGGGGCCACGGTGGGCCAGACGTGGTCACGACCTGGTGTTGGGAGTCCTAGTGGCACCACTGTGTTTCCAGGGTCTTCAGGTTTTAACACTTGTTGTGATTTCATTTTACTAGATATACTCGGGCAGCAAATCATTTTTTGCAAGTTAATTTTTTACACTCTGTGGGTGTAGGTATCCTCTCCTGCCCGAAAATAGCAACAGAAGTGAGTTTTCAGAAGAAGTTGGGTGTGCTTGCGTTGAAGGCTCATCATTTAGGTTCTGTTTCCAGTACGTTGAGAACAATTTTAGTACAATCATTTAATTGCTTCAGACCTATTTTTAGAAGTATTAAACCTCAGTTTTCAAAACTCTGCAACCAAAGCCAACAGCTCTGCCGGGGCGGGAGAGCTGGGAGGGGAACCTGGAGGAAAACCCGCGGTGAGGTGGGTTGACCTGGTCGTGGTCCTTGGGGCGCCGCCGAGTCTTCGGGGTGCGCGCTTGGAATCGAGTTGTCCCTATTTTGGTGAGGGTTTTTTTAGTATTATTTTTAATTACTTGGCTACACAAGGGGGAGAATGAATGAAACCCTATTCCAGCAGATTTGTATGATTTTTTTAGACGATGTCTGTGGACCGTGGGGTGGAGTTTGGAAGCTGAACGGAGAGCACCCCAGTGAGCAGCATGCAGGCAGCCTCGGGAGGTTCGGAACATGAAACCCAAGAAGAGCTACTGCTTTCTGGGTGTAAATCCGTCACTCGAGGTCTGATGCGCTTCAGCCTCTGGGCTGCAAATCCTGAGCTTTTGCTGGCATTTGTGATGTTTGTAATTTTGAGAGTGGGAAAGGACACAGGATAATTATTTGCTGGAAACAAAATACCTTTTTGAATTTCTGTATGCATTTTTGAAACCTGTGAGGGGAGGCACAGCTGGATTTAGGTTGGGCTGGTTCCAGAGGGGATTTGAAAATCCCCTTGGGAATCAGCAGGGTTTTTCTTTGCAATCAGATGATACGGCGGGTGCTTGAGGTGCTCAAGTGCATCGTTGGGATGACGACAGCGGTGGCAGTGACACTGGGGATGGGTCGGTGGCCTTGGGGTTGGCGGGTGGGTGCTTGGTGGTGGGCACCAGCTGGTGGGACTGGGGTGGGCTGGGGGTGAACTTTGCTGGTGAAGGAATTCATGACTGACCACTGGGAAGACCATCCCTGGGTGTATTTTGCCTGCTTGGGGACAGGTGGCTTGGGCTCTCTGGTTATGGTTAGTACCACTGAGCCACACTACATATCGGATATTTTTACCTTCTTATCTGTCTTTATTTCAGAGGCCTATAAATTTGGCTGGTTGGTGATAACCAGTTAGTTATCAGTTAGAATTAGCGTTTCTCCTTAATTGGGTTTGTTAGGGCACTGCCCAGGGAGACAGCCTCCGAGGGACCTGCTCTGCCACAAGCCAGGGAAGATGCTGGGCAAGAAATGAGAAGTGCAAATATACCTAAATAAATTGCATTAGGTGGTGGCAAAATAGAGCTGGAGCGAGTTTGCAAGGTCCAAGTTGTGTCACGCGTGGTCTGAGAGCTGGGATGCAATTCCCACTCACGGATGTCGGAAGGATGCGGGAGATGAGTCCTCAGGAGCATCCTCAGTGGAAACAGTGGTGCCATTCATAAATGAGGAAAAAAAAACCCAAAACAGAGAAAAATTAGAAACCTTGCATGTGTTTAATTTTTTTTTTGTTTTGTGCCATAATCTGAATTGGTTTAGTTGGTAAAAAGTAGATTTGCTGGGAATGCTCCGGTTGCGTTGGTTTCTGATAGCGTGGGGAGATGGCATCACACCTTGGGGGTGGGTGTTTGGATGATTCCGAAATGTTTGTGCTTTCCTCCTTTTACAGAGAGTTCTTTGGCCTTCCTCCTCCAGCATCAGCAGTGTTTGTGGTTGTAGTTCATTATGTGATATTTAAAATGTATAAAATGAAATGTTCCTGTCTACTTTAAGCAGACATATGTCTACGTTTTACAAATTAACCTAATTAAATATATATGCAGAAATTTATGATACTCAGCTCCTAGCATAAGGTATGCAATTAGCATCCATGGAACCAGGGAGGAATTTTCCATTTGTATCTTGACTTTTCCTCGTAGGATGTGTTGTTTGCTTGGTGGTTTTTCTTTTTTTTTTTAAATCTTCAACGCATTAATTTTTATTCTGCTTAGGAATTCACATAGGGGCCAGTCCTGCAGGGATTTAGGTTTGTGGTTAAATTTCCCTGCAATAAGCTTTGACTGAAGTCAGTAAAATGGTACATAATTCCTGTGCTTCAGCCTCACCCCTTTCAGTCTGCAGGACAGAAGGATTTTGTTCTGTTAAGAGACTATTATGATGAGCAAAATATCATTCTGGAGGAAAAATGGCATTAGAATATTTACATTTTTCAAGCCTCTTCCTTCCTCCCACCCAAAAATAGCAAAAAAAAAAAATTATCTGTCTCCTCTGGATTTGTGTAATTTTCAAGTGCTCGGCCAACGTTGTTTCCAAAACACGCAGTCCCTCCACCTTAACTCTCTCCATGGCAAGAGAGCCCGTACGCAATAAATACAAGGAATATCTATTCCATTAATACATGCTTTCATTTAGAAATATTCTGACACTGGGAATAATACACTTTAGTTTCTTTTCTGCCAAAGCGTTGAGATTTTTTTTTTAAATATTTAAACTTTGATCACATTATAGTAGTTTGTTATATAAATAATCATTTGGTCTATTTTGCATATGAATAGTTGAATCCATCTTATTCACAAAAAGCCTTTTTTCCCCCACAAACATCCCCACTGTTCCATCCCAGAAGGTACTCTTTCTTCGCAAAGCCAACAAAGTAAATGACGTTCCCAGCTCAGCTATTTTAATGATCCCACAAACCCAAAAAAGCAGGAGGAAATTTTTCAAAAGCAAACTGCAGAAACTTTTTTTTTTTTTTTGAGACATCATAACTTTGAAACTTTTTCCCCAGTTATTTTTATTAGATTTTTTCCGAGTAGACGTAGCAGCGAGCTGTAAACTTGAAGAATTTGGGACTGTTCTCTCTTCCTGGAGATAGTGTAGGGGTTTCGGCTGTGACCCGAAGCTGACTCGAAGAGCATCCCCCAGCAAACTCACTGCCTCCGTTACTCGCTTCTGTGTGGGAACTATTTAATAATTCTGTGTGAGGAAGGTGAGGTGTTGGATCAGAACCGTTTTTCCCCACTTGGACACCTGTATGAATCCATCCCCCAGGATTTTCCTTCGATTTTCTGCATTGCTGCCTTTCCCCGTCTCTCTGTTTGAAGGCAGAGGATGTTTTGCTCTGAGCCCCGGCTCTGTCCCTTTGCAGGAGCTCTCTCCTGGCTCCAGTTGAGGTCGTGGGTTTCTCCCACCCTCCCGAGATGTTTTTGTGGCCTTTCCCACACTGGGGATGCCTTTTTAAATGAGGTGCTGAAGACACCAGCAGCTTTGGTTCCCGTTCCTCCATCACCAGATGTTGAGTGGCGACGGACTTAATAAATTAGAAGAAGAAGATGGTATTGCAAACTCTTTTCTGGGCTTTCTTGTGAGTCTGCAGCCTTGCCAGCAAGCTCTGTGGGGCAGGAACTATCTTACACCTGTGTCCTGTGTAAATCCAGGTACGGGACGGATGATTTACTAATAATAGCTTTATTTTCCACTCCAGCAGGGATGGCATCCAGCTGTTTCTTTCTCACGTCTGCTTCACAGAGTTGTGCCCACCCTTTGGAAGCTCCCCTTATCTTGTCCCCAGGACATGCTGCAGCCCCTCGTTACATGAATTGCTGGTAGCCTGGTGTTACTGACCGCTGAGGTGACAGTTTGGAGAACTACTGCGTCTGCAATTTATTTAGGCAAATAGGAGCATGAAAAAATATTTGCTTTCCCTTGCTGGTGGGGGTTATTTTTGGGGCTTAGCTTTGTGCTTTGGGAAGCAGTGACCTTGGTGGTGCTAGGTTAATGGCTGGACTTGATGACATGGAGCCCCCAATATCAGAAGATCATGGACCTGTTGGAGTGGGGCCAGTGGTGGCCATGGAGATGCTGGGAGGTCTGGAGCACCTCTCCTTTGAAGACAGGCTGAGAGAGTTGGGGGGGTTCAGCCTGGAGAAGAGAAGGCTCCAGAGAGACCTTAGAGCCCCTTCCAGTCC
>JAOTQQ010000007.1:11526408-11563385 GCA_026546715.1 Gallinago undulata
CTTCTCTTGATGCAGCCCAGGATGGGGTTGGCTCTCTGGGCTGCCAGCACGCACTGCTGGCTCATGTTGAGCTTCTCACCCACAAGCACTCCCAAGTCCTTCTTATGAAGGAAGTATGGTGAATTATGAAATATGGTGAATTGTAGGATTTGTGGAGGTGGAGGGAGTGCTTTTGGAATGGTGAGACCAGAGAAGGCGCAGAGTTGCCAAACCAGGCTTTGGGGTGGGAAGGGGACAGCTGCTGCAGCATGAGCGATGACACCGAGTGTGGGAATGGGATAATGCAAACCACGGGTGTGCAGAACCAGAGGACTATGTGAAAACAGCTATTCTGTCTTCTCCCGGTCTTATGCTTTAATACAATATCCCTATTTTCAGTTTTCTCATTTTTTTAAGATTTTATGTTGAAAAGTTGGAGAAGACACAGTGTGAGTGAGTCAAAGGAAATACTCTATGGTATTTGCACAATTGGGGATGTGCACCGTAATTTGGGAAACTCTCCCTGACAATAAGAGCCTGAAAAAAAAAATATCTCACTGGTTGATTTTTATCTTCATAGAACCAGTTCTCCATGGATTTTAAAAAAAAAAAAAAAAGAAAATTAAAAAAGCAGGTACCAAAGAGCCCTTCGTTTTAGCAAACTGCGTAGCAAGAAACAATACCTGGAAGCTGGATCCAAACATTCAGATGACAAAATGAAGACGCAAAAATATTTCTAAGAGTAGGAGGTGGAAATTTTGAACAGCAGGGGAGATGAGCTATTAGAACACACTGCTAGGGGAAACCATGGACGCTGCTTATCTCGATGCTGTTGCTTATTCTCTGCATCTATGGAATATGCGTTTTCAGAGTTTTCTGGCAGAGCTTAGCAGTTGGACAGGGGAGAATTGCCGTTATGTTATAAAGAATGGCTATTCTGTGGTTTGAACAAAAGATCTTGCTTTCTGTCTCTCTTGGTATCGTGTTTCCCAGTGTCCAGTAGCAGATGGTTGGGGAAGGATTATAAGGAACAGAGAAAATATTGAGTGAGGCTCCCTTTAATATACTGTCCTGCTGAATGGACCCTACGTTACGCTCATGTCCAGACCCCAAGGGATGCTCCAGAACCTCCTCTGCCAACGTCGGACCATCGCACACGAGCACCCTCCCTGGCATAAGCCCTCCCGTGAAACCAAAGCACTCGCAACTTTTTTTTTTTTTTTTCCCCTAGTAGAGATATAACTAATGAAATTCATAGGTAATCTCCTGTAACATTGAGCACAAAAGGCTATTTGTTTACTTTTTCAGGCAGGAAATGATAATGAATAAGGTAGTTAGGGAACACATGGGACGCAGTCATTAATAATCTGCTTAATATTCCTAATGCAAAAGCGATAGGCAAAGCAGTGGAGAGAAGTGTGCCTAAGGCAATATATAAGAATATGGATTTTTCTCCGAGTGCTTCATGGTCTCGAGGAGGCTTCGTTCCCTCTCCCAGATACGAGGGAAACGTCTTGTAGAAAAAATGGGAGGTATTTACAAACTGCTGTAGAGATCAGAGAGGAAATTTTCCCTGGTTAACTCTGAAATCAGGCAAAAAGCAGCAACTGAGCTGAGGTGGCTGAGTGAAGATGTAAACAGTATTAGAAGCAGTAAGCAGTAGGCTTTTAAAAAGTATAAACAGTCTGGTAAGGAGGAGGATAGGAAGATCTATTAAAATAAGCAGAAGGCAGTTAAAAGGATAATTAGGAAGGCAAAAAGAAATAGAGAAGATCTAATTGCTAAGAATATTTTGACTTCAAAGAGTTCTTTAGATACATTCAGAGCAGACAGAAGCTCGCGGAGGAAGCTTGTCCGCTGAAGCTGATGATAGCGATTGGAGGCAGGAGATACAGGAATAGCGTATTGGTGAATGAACTGTTTAATGCCTCTGGTAGGTGTTTGGTGCCTTTGGTAGGTTTTGGTGTATCTGCCTCCAGGACCTGGGTTGTGTCACCTGCTGGAAACTCCATGACCAGCAAAGGGAGTTGCAAAACGCTCAGGCACGTTCATTTTGAGTGGATATTGTTTTTAAACTAAGAGGTATGTGCTTGCCAAGAAGCTTGAAGTCATCTTGTTGCACAATAGAAATGCTTTGTTGCTGCCTCACCTGGTGAGGGTGGAGGTGACCTCATGCCAGACAGTCTGGAGGATAATTGCTTCTTATGACCTTCACAAGGTATATATATACACATGTGTGTATATACATGCATGTATTTGTATGTATGGGGTGAGTGTGTATATAGAAATATTTTGTACAGAAACACAAAGCTTGTCACCAAGAAGTGACTGCTTGAAGTGACCGTTTTTGTGTTTGGTGTGTGCTTCGCCCCCAAAATCCTCCTTCTCTGAGCTCAACAGGCACATAAATCAGAAGGAAAAAAAAAAAAAAAGGTAACGCCACGAACGACATGCGTTCTGGCTGGAAGTTCGTGAGTCTTATGCATAAAAACCTGGGGACAATTTATGCGTTACTTGGTAAGCTCACTGGGTTTCCTTCTTTATGGTCTACAGAAGGGGCCTGGAAGCTTTGACTGAAGTTGCTTTTCTCAGCAAGCTGCCCTTGCAGCAGAGCTGCAAACTCCAAAGGAGTTAACGATCTCCTTTGTATATGTAATTAAAAGCTGTCTTCTGTCTTGGTATCACACTGTGGTTAATGTTTCCTTTGGAAAAAATGGGTTGACTTTAAGGGGCTAGGAAAAAGTTGGTGATTCTTCTGGTGGCTGCTGCAGGGCGGCCGGGTCTGTCGGCTCCTCTCTGCCTGCCTACCCTGGTTTGGAGAGGAGGGTTGGCAGTGCCAGAAGAGCTTCTTTCTTTCTTCTGCTTTTTGTGCTTCTGAGGGTGGATTCCATGTGTCGCTACGCCGGAGAGTTGTCACAGCCTGTGGTGGGGAGGCTGTCCCAGCGGTGGGCACCTCCTGCTGGGTCTGTGCCATCATCGCTGGCTGGTCAAAGGCATTTCTGGAGTCTGGGGTTTTTGAATTCCTCCTTTTCCACCCAGCCGTCGCCGTAATCTGAATTTCAACAAATTTGGGGGGGGAAATCAACGACGTTTCAGGCGGTGGCTCCTCAGTTCCCTTCCCGGGGAGCTGCGGTTGCACGGGCAGCGCTCGCCAACGGGCCACGGTCCCACGTGGGCAAGCGCCGGGCGGCTGGTGTCACATCCTGACTGCGGGGTGGAATCCGCCTCCTCAGGAGTGTGACCAGAGCTATTGTTCCTAGATTAGGGGCTTGTCCCTTAAAACATGACGAGGTTTACGCAGGGCCTGTCAGGCTGGCAGCCTTCCCTGCCTGTGTTTGGCTTTGGGGTTGCCAACTCCATCTGCTTGAATGAGGTGTCCAGCTGTGTGTGGTGGTGACGCCGCTCTGCGTGGCCCATGCTCCGTATCCTCGTCCCGGAGAGGCCCTCAGGCCTCCTGGTCGCTGTTCCTTTTCACAACCCTCCCTTCCTTTGCAGGCAGTGGAATTGCAAGATCCTTTCTTGGCATAAATGAGCTGGTGGGGTGGGAGAGCGGGATTCACCCCTTGGGGGGTCACCAGCAGAGAAGCAGCTCTGTGATGGCAGCAGGATGGTGTTCTTTAAGCTGTTACGTTTCTAATGGAGTGGAGAAATGTCCTAAGTATCTAATAGTTAAGTTTCCAAATGAAATTTGAGAGGTTTCATATTGAACATTATTAGCCCAGATAAGAAGTTATAGTCTTCCAGGAGTGAAAGAGCTCCTCGTGTAGGGAGAGAGCTTAGCATTGATGGTGGGCAAGTTCCAACAGGTCCAGAGTGAATGTTTTCTGTGTGCCTGCACTGTTTTGATATTCAACCCTTTTATTTTCACCTGCATCAAGTGCTAATGAGACCAGGGTGTCTTTTGGGCGGAATGGGAAATAAAGCAAGACAAGAGCGTGCCCCATCTGTCGTCGTGCTCTGCTTTTTTCCTCTTTCCCTCAAATCTGATATCCTTCAACTTTGTATTTCATTCGACCAAATTATGATCAGAGGAAAATGGTAATTTGATTCAAGGGGAGAAAAGTTAAATTAAAGTCAAAAACCAATATGTGGGAGATATTTGTGCAAAAGTAATGTAGATCTTGAGGAAAAGCTTTTGTAAACCAGCAGATGTAATCACCGGCAAAGGAAGTTATGTGTTGTACTGGGGAACAAAAGGAGGACTTGGAGTCCTGGAGGCATCAGCCCAGACAAAGAAGAGATGAAAGTGGGAGATGCTGGTGGAGGGAAGGGTTTGCTAATGAGATGTGGGCACCGCACCGAGCCTGGCTTCTGCTGGAGCTGGCACAGCTGCTGTTTTCAAATCCCAGCCCGCCTTGGAGAGGAAAGTGAACATATTGCTCGTGAGCGTGCCCGCAGCAGAGGACCTGCTCTCATCCCAGCTTCTCTGAATGCATTTGTGTGGGGCGAACTCAGTATTGGTAACTCGCTTGGATGGAGGATGAGAAGACCTTGTGGTTAGTGTTCAGATGTGAGTGGACGTGGACGTACCTGAGCTCAAGTCCCTGTGTCTTACGTAGCTTGTTAGACCTAGGTTGCATTGTAGGAAAATCAGAAGTCCTGTGAGTAGTGAAAACATTTGGTAGACCTGGTCTCAAATTCCTTGTTTGCCCTGTTAGGGGTTAGCTGTCCAGTTCCTTGTGTCCACCTTGGAGCTGTGGCTATCAGACTGGTGGTACCTGTTGTCAGGAGAGCAGGAGTGACCATAGGTGATGGTTTTCACTTGAGGCAGGGGCTGAGGTTGGAACAAGAGCAAACCTGATGATGTGACTTGGTTGTAGAAGTGCAGAAGTGAAGCTGTGGGGAATAAGTGGCAGGGCTTGTTGTGTAGCTTGGCTTGGATGTGCTGGACCCTGCGCTTTCATATCAACCCTCCTGGTTCATTACATGGGAAAGGAAAAATGAGAACAAACGCTAAAGAAAGTTTCAGATGTTGTGACCTGCCTTTGTTCCTCTTCGTGGAAGATAATTGAGGGAAGAAGCTTGAAAATGAGATTAAGTCTATTGTCTGGGCTGTGTGGGAGCTTCATTCCCTCTTTCTGTAGCCTCCTGGGAAGTTCATCCTTGGCATTTGCTGTGGGATTATGGAGCCACACACGTGCTGTGGAGGGGCACCGTCAGCTGCATGGGGAAGGACTTCATCTGATAGACCAAGATGCTTCTCCTGTTACAGCAGCAGCCAAGGACTTGGCTGCACCGGGGCTGGGAGGTTTCATTCCCGTTCACAGATGGGCAGTAAGAGATGCCCAAGGAATCCTGTGTGGTTCATCAAGATGTGAAGACTCTGTGCTTCAGAGTAGCCCAAGCCTGTCCACGTGGCACTGAGCCATGTGCTGTGTCACACACTGGCTGGGCTACTGGCTTGGGGTCCCGGATGGGACGGGCATGTTTGCAGGGTTGGTACAGGGAGAATATCTCTTTCCATGTTGCAGGTTTGCCATAAGCATCTTTGCCAAACCATGCAGACTCGGCTCTGAGGTTATTTCATCAAGGTCTAGATCACCCTCAAAGCTACAGCTCTTTGCTCTTTGGGGTAAGACCCCACCAGCGTGTTCAGATGGAGGATGGATCTCCATGAACTTGCAGGATCTTTCTGCTGTTTAAATGTCTGCAGTGACAAGACAAGACAAGAGTCTCAGTGTAGAGTCTGAGTGGTGTTTCTGCTTTGGCCGTGGTGCCAGTGATACGAAGCAAAGGAAGAGGCAGGAGATACCAGTCTGTTTTCCAAGGGGTTGAAGGACAGGGATGTTTGAGGACTGTTGGGAAGATCACACCATGCTGCCATGGTGTGAGGCATCTCAGAGCGGGCATGGGAGGAGAAGGAAGGAAGTTCATGGAGGAGGTGGAGGAGAATCAAGCGTGAGACAGATGGACAGTGGTGCTAATGGTGATGACGTAATTCATGTTTCTTGGGTCAGCCTTGTCGAAGGAACTCAGCAATTTGCTTGGCATTCAAAAAGAGTGGAAAAATGAAATCTCTCTCCTGTGCTTATATCTCTGCTCTGTCCCCACACACTTCAGAGGGGAATGTCCCTCCCATCAGAGCATATGCAAACAAAGAGGGGAAGGAGAAGTCTTTTAATGTGACTTTGGGATCATGGTACAGGTGTGAGTGGCTGCAGCAACATCACCTTGGATGATGGACAGAACACTGTTGGGACTTACTGCTCTCAGGAGACCCTTGCTTTGGAAAAATGCGTCCCTGGAGCTCAGGTCCTGGCAGAGGAGAGGTGGTTGCATAGACCTTCTGCCTGTAGGAGTAGTCGTGGTGGATGAGACCAAGATGTTGCCTCAGGTGCCCTCCATGAATTGTTGTCTCTTCTCCTCTGTTTTGTCGGTGAGAGGTTTTCCAACAGTTTGAGATCTTGCTGGATTCATCCCAGTCACTGGATTTTGAGTGAAATGTAATTCCTAAAAATAAGAAATTCTGTTCTATTTCTAGAGATTAATCTTATTTCTTTGCTAGTTTTGACATGGAAGGGTTGTTGGGAGCCTTTAAAGGCTGGATAGCGTAATTCTCACTCCAGCGAGCTTTCGATCGTTGACCTGTTGGCGTCGACTCTTGGGAGAGCCAGCGCAGAACTACCGACACCCGCAGCCTTGTGTGACACGCGCTGTGTCGGGTTAGTGATTCCTGACCTCCGGCGAACAGCTGATACGTGAGCTCTCTGGACATCCTCCTGCCATGCTCCTGGCTACATTCTTGTGTCTTTTGGCACCCGTCGCAGGACCGTGGCTTTGGCCGGCTCTCCAGCCCCGTTCTCTGCTTGGCCACTGGCGCGGCGTAACGAGGTGGTGTCAGGGTACCAGATCCAGCCCATCCACGCCTTGGCTGGACCTACCTCTGCGGCTGCCTGCTGCGTTCAGCATTCAGAATCGTCCAGGATTGCCTTTAAAAATAGCTCTGCGATTTTTATGAGGAGTATTTTCCAAGCGTGGTCTGAACGCAGACCAGCACCTTGCAGTCCCCTTGAGTTTGCCAGCAGCGTTACCGAATTAACTCGAGGTGTGAACTCCCTTAGCCCTCGTTTGCTGGATGTTAATGACACCGCTAGTCGTGTGGTGGAAGGGAGGAGTGGGTGGCGAGCAGAGCCTGCGAGATGGGGAAGGGAGCCCGGCCAAGAGCACTCCGTTGCCAAAAGACGGAGGTGCTGGTCCTTCTGCCTTCTGTCCATGCTCTTCTGCCGCCGATCTCGTGGGCTGGTGTTTGCTGGAACCTTCTGGGAGTTAATTTATCTCCCTAACCCAGGAAAAGCACATTTAAAAAAAAAGCTAAAAGGTAGGGCTTTTTGCCAGGTTGGTTAGTAAATTGGCTTATGGAGGGGAGCAGTGAGTGCGGAAAGGCGCAGGA
Organism: Gallinago undulata; assembly: GCA_026546715.1. Classification (NCBI taxonomy): domain Eukaryota; kingdom Metazoa; phylum Chordata; class Aves; order Charadriiformes; family Scolopacidae; genus Gallinago; species Gallinago undulata. The sequence goes on from JAOTQQ010000007.1 coordinate 11,533,778, forward strand.
GAGGAGGAGGATGGGTGGGAGGAGGAAGGTGCCCCACTGTGTACCATTAGACCACTTCAGCTGCTCAAGGGCTCACCTCCAGTGCCATGAAAAGGCCTGAGGATTGTGATATTAAAAGTAAAGGGATGACCTTAAGTTCAGCAATGGTGCTGACGTGAAGAAGGAAGGTTCCTTCAGCAGCTCTGCCGTGGTCAGCAGTTGTATTGCAGCTCACGGGGTCGTGGTTGAACCTGCTGTAATGCAGCTCCTGGGGTTGATGTGACCGTGGTGGGGGTGTCACCGCAGCATCGTTCAGCAAAACCCAACATCTTGTGTCTTAGTGACCCACTTCTCAGACAGGCTCTGCTGTCCTTGGACTCGCTGTCTCTCTTGGTGCATTGCTGCTGGTGCCTGTTGGCCTCTGGGGACATCTGCCTGCCCCAGCCACCATGGTCATGGTCCAGAGTATAGGGCTCAGCTCCATTCCCACCATGTGGAGTAAGGCTTATCATGTTTCAGGCTCAGCACCAAATCTGGAGTCATCATCCCTCTGTGGTCACATCAGGTGTCCAACACCCTTTTCTGGCTCAATTTGATAGCAGTGGCTCTTTGGCTTGAGTTACACCAGCTTCTTAGCATTGCTTTCCGAGGTCTCACAGAGCTGAGCTCTGTAGAGTCACACAGTTTCTGATCTGGTTACAAATGGTTGAAGAATAAACCGTTCCCAGGGGTGCCAGAGCCACGGGCACGAGCAGGGGTTGGCAGTGCCACGTCCCCTGGGTCGCGGTGCCACCCACTGTACGCTACCTCCAGTGGACTTGGACCAGACCTCGTGCGAGCTCCCGTCACGCCACGGAGTCCTGAGACAAAAACATGTCCAAGCCACACAGTCACCCTTCCAGCTGCTGCTTGGCCTCCGCTGGATTTTTACCACATTAACTGTATTTTATGCCTACAGGTGCCACCGCAGCGTTTGGTCATTGCTGCCTTGCAGACAGTCAGCTGTAACCCTGCAGCGGCCATTGGGGTCCTTGTTTTCCAAGAAAACAAGGTGGATCTTGCTCTTAAGATGAAGCCAAATGGAAAACTTGGTTCAGGCACATGTTATCTAAAAATAATTGTGTCTCAATATCTTCCTGCTCCCTGGAGTCATTGATGTGCCAGGGCTTGCCCTGAGCTCCTTTGCAGCTCCAGGAGAGTTGTAAAAGACTCCAAGAAGACACATGGAAACCCTTGGGCTCACTCCCGTCGCCATTGCCAGCCCTCTGCCCTCTCCAGACATCTCAGAATCATAGAATTGCCTGTGTTGGCAGGCACCTTTCAGTTCATCAAGTCCACCCATCAACCTGGCACTCCTCAAACCACCACTAACCCATGTCCCTCAGCACCACGTCTGCCCAGTTTTTAACTGCCTCCAGGGATGGTGACTCAACTGCTTCCCTGGGCAGCCCGTTCCGATGGTTGATTACCCTTCCAGTGTAAGAATTTTTCCTAATACCCATCCTAAACCTCCCCCGGCGCAACTTGAAGCCATGTCTTCTTGTCCTGTTACCTGTTGGGAGAAGAGAGTGACCCCCCACCTCTCTACCACCTTATAGCCCTGCTGCTCCCGTGGGACGTTGGCTTTGAGCAGTTGCACTCACTGGCAGAAGTGGTTCTGGGGCAGGTTCCTCCACATGCAGTTTGGTTCAGACAGAGCAGAGCTGGTGGGTGGCTCTTGCGGGGCAGTCCGTCCCTGCGGGCAGGAGCCCAGCTCTCCTGTCCCTTGGCACTGGTTGCTCCTCCTGAGGATGATGGCTCCTGGCTGTCACCCACGAACTCAAGAGGCTGAGGGACCTTCCCATCCTGAGGCCTGACCTGTCCTCTCCCAAGGGACTGGGAAAGGAGGTATGTTCTGGGCAGCTCCAGCTGTGATGCTGATGTTGGAAAAATTTTCTTCCGAATTTCTTCCAAAACTTGCAGTGGCTTCTCAAGCTGTACCTCACTGGGGCATATAAAAGGCTGGGAAGAAACGAGATGAAAGCAAACCTTCTCTTCCAGACTTTGGAGGAGGCCGGTGTGCTTTTGATCAGCACGATACCTTAGGAAAAAAGGGTAAAATCCCAGAATTGGGGAAATCGGGTAGTTTTCCTGAGACGCTGTTCTTCTTTATGTGAAACCTCTTTATCAGGAGCGTGTCCATGGAGGGCAGCACCTAGTTTCACCTGGGACAAAACTCATTTCTGAGCAAACTCTGCTCTGTTTGCCCGTGTTACCGCAGGGATGGACGTGAACGAACCAGCTGGGTTTTTCTGCTGCGGTGAGAATTTATTACAGTGTTTTATTTAGCCTGGTTTGCAGTGTCAATACCTGCCTTTCCCTGTAATTCTGGCTGCGCCGTGAGGAGCTGCTGGTCCCCAAGTGCTGGAGGTGGAGGTTAAAGGGCCTTTTGCCTCCTGAATTTTGAAGTAAGGCATTCTCTACTTTATATTTTAAGTTTTTTTCCCCGTAACATACTAGTGGGCAGAGCTACACGTGGCTGCCCTAAGAGTATGGTACCTCAGGGATCGTGTCTGATGGTTTATTCAGACACATTGTGCTGCTTGGAATTAAGTTTCCAGCCTGTTACTGGGATTCTTTAGAGCTAAACTGAAAAACGTGAAAATAGCTATTACTGGTTTAAAGCATTATTATGTAAAAAGTTCTTTTTAAAAGTTAAATAAATGGCTTGAATATTTAAGAAGACCTTTTTTTTTGTACTTCTGTACCCCAAGTAACAAATACTTCAGGCTTTTGCCTGAGATGCCATCGCCATGTCCTCCTGTGTCTCTGCACCCGCGGTGCTGGAGGATGTGTTGAAGCATCTTCCGCCCATCCTGAGGGGTCCCATCTCCTTTTTCTCCCCTGTTGCTTCCTCTCGGCTGGAAGGTTTTGGTTCATTTTAGTTCTGCTGCCCCTGGTTTTATTCTCTGCCTTCCTTGGAGGTGGCCTGTCTTTGGGACCGAGTGGCCAAAAGTGGTCAGGCTGTGTTCAGAATGCAGGTGTGGTAGGGATGTGTACATGGCACAGTTGTGTCTTCTGGTTATTTTGCCTCTTTTAACAATCCCTTCCCTTCTCTTTTCCTCTGTGACTGCTAACGAGCACTAAGCTGATGTTTTCCCTGCGTATCTAAGACATGAAGGCAAACGGAGGTCAGGTTTGCCCCTTTCCTGACACAAAGCACAGATCTATTGCTTTTTTTTTTTTTTTGTAATTTTATGCTGATTTTGAGTGGTTTGCTTGATTTCAGTAGTTTCTGCTCATTGTCCAACTGGTGGTCTTCAGCCCCCCTGCATCTCCACCTGGAGAGCTCTGAGAAGGTCCCTGGGGGGGCTTTGCATCTCCTGTCCCCCCGTTGGCACGGGGGCTGCTTCAGCCATCTCACATTTGCTTTGCCCAGGAGGTTTTCCTCGGTCCCATCTGGTCTTGGCAAGTTCCCACCACTCAGTTTCTCCAATTCACTCCAAAACCTTCTTGGCCACGTCGTGAAGATCTTTGCTGGTATTTCTGTGGGTGTTTCCATTGTTTGTGGGGGTGAGGGGACAGAGGAGGAGTGACCCAGGGGAGGGGAAGCCCTAAAGAGAGACCCAGACCGTCAGTTCCTGGGGCAGTTGGGAGGCTGGTTTAGTGTTGTGAAGGGGAGAGGTTTGGTTTTTCAGACAGCTGTGCCTGTGTGGGAAGGAGGCATTTCACACCTTTTAATGCAGTAATTAGAAAAGCCTTCAGGGGGTTAAAGTCTGTATCATAAGCGTGGTCTCTGTCAGCAGCGGTGGTGGCATGGGCAGGTCTCCATACCCGCTGGGTGCCCGCATTGCCACCAGCAACGAAGGAGCAGCCACATATGTCCTGCTGGAGGTCCTGCTGCTCACTGCAGCTGCCTTTGGGCTATGTGAAGATCTGTGTTGTGTTTTGGAGCCCATCATTCCATCGAGCTCTTGGTGGCTTCTGGGCTGGTTGTGACCGGATCTGGATGATACCTGGCAGGTAGCACACGTGGCTGCACATGTTGGCAGCTGCCTCATTGGCTAAGAAGTTTTATTCTGGGGACAAGACCGGCCCTTTCTGCAGTCTCAGGAGACCAGAGAAACCCCCTATTGATCTGTTTGTTTCTGCTTATCCCTGTTTGAGTCAACAAGCTTCATTTGCTGCCTTGGAAGCTGATTGTTCTCCAGTAACTTGTTGGTTTTGCTCTGGTTGAAAACATAGATCATGGATGATCATATTAGGTAGTGTCCATCCCTGTTGGGGAGTTGGTGGGATTTACTATGGACAAAGAGACCATCAGTTTATTGAAAACAATGTGGGTCCTTAATTTGTTCTTGGATTTTTTCTGAAGTGTTTCTCTTTGACCAAGCCAGAGGCAGTGATGTTGGTGTTCTGCTGCCCAAGGATCTATCTGGTGGGGGTACAACCCTGCAGGTGTTGCCTGTTTGACTTCTCCCACCTTTGGCACCTCTCGTGTTGGTTTTGAGGTGGCATCTCACATAGGGTAGGGGATGAAAGCTGGCTTTGGCTGCTGCCTTCATTGCTAGCTGAAGCCACCGAGGGTGTGGATGGACATCTTGCTGGAAGCAGCAGTGCTAGTGGAAGAGCTGACTTCACTTAATTTGAGTGAAGTCACCTGGGTTAGCGTTTATGTCTGATTTCTGGTCTGAGCTAGCACACTTCGTTTCTTCAGAGTAGTCGTGTGCATGCCATGGGCTACTGACCCCATGGGGCCCTTCTGCTGGGCAGGAGTGGCTGGAGGAGCCGTGCTGAAGGCAGGGAGCGAGCTCCACTGCATCCTCTGCATCCCCATCACCGTGGTCCCACCACAGCCAGAGTGTCTGGCCACCGTGGGGGGCCGTGCTCGGTGGCGGCGGTGGCGTGTGAAGCTGCCGTCCCGTTAAGCATTAACAGAGAGACAGCCTTGCCCCCAGCCGGGCGGCTGAGCCCGCAGGAGGCTATTCCTGTTCCCTTGGCCGAGCGGATGCCTGTGGTCTGGTGTTTGCCAGGGCCGGGATGCAGCCTGAGCTGGTTGGAGCTCCTCCCGCTCTGGTTGTCCTCTTCTGCTCTCCCGCCGTGGGGAAGGAGGTTCCTCTGATCTCAGCCACCCCCCAGCCGAGGGGGTGATGCTCCGTCCCGCTGCCCGAGAGCAGACACCTTGCTCCAGCCGTGCCGGACCACACAAAACCCTCACATGAGACTGAAGCCTTACTGAGTCTCAGCCCTGCTCCTCCTGATGCTGGGACAGACGTGGTGATGCCGGCAGCGTCCATGGGGCTGGTGGCACTTTTCGTGCTGGGACCCAGGCACCCATCCTCAATTTGTGCAACGCACCCTTTAGCCACGAGCTCACAGAGGGATTTTTTTTTCCCATCTTCTCCTTGCATGGAGGGGCAATTAATTAGAAATATGTGGTGGCTGTCCGTGGGAACCGGCTTGGAAAGCAGCTGAAGGGCAGGGAGTATGGGCAGGGAGAGGAGGCATCTGGGTCCAAGTGGCTGCTGTTTATTTGGGAAGGGAAACACTCCAGGTTGGGTCGTGTCCTTTAAGAGCGCATTCCCATACAGGTGAAAGAAACTGGTTGAAAAGTTGGGTTTTTCTGGACCGCGCTGTAAGTGGTTTGAAACTGTTTTTGAAGTTTTTATTTGACTAGAAAGCATTTAGGAAGTGATTTTGAATCCATTTGCTTGATTCACTGCTATTCCTGCAGTAGGATGCAGAGCAGTGATTCTGTAATTAATTTAATTACATGCTTATTCAATCTTTCCTAAACTAGTAAAATTTCAGAATGCTTTGAATTCAATGAAATGTGATTCTCAGGGACAGGAGGAAGGCAAGGCAGGGAAATGGAAAGTGATTTTCCCTTGCTTGCCGTGCCAGCCCTCCCTCCCTGCCGTGCCCGCGGACCCGCAGCGCCCGTTGGCCATCGGCACATTGGTTTTTTTGCCAAATTCCTGCCTCTGCTTGGTGCTTCCCAGCCAAAGGGACACCTTTTAGAGAAGCTTCACAAATAAAATAATAAAAAGCCTTTTTCTTTTTCTCCTGTCCCCCACCTCTTCCATATTTGCCTAATACTCGTTTCTCTCACTGCTTTTATTGCCTTTGGATTTGGCCAAAACAATATATTATGTAATTGGGCTAATGAGCTCCAACCCACTCTCCATCTTCCCATCGTGGTGCAGCAAACAGCTAATCTCTCCCCAGGTTACCTCTTTCCCCCTTTTTGGTTGTTAATTTAAAAGTATCGTTTCCAAATCTGCCTCTGCTCCTCGCTAAGTCTCATTGTTATTTTTATTTTTTAAACTCTGCATAAGGCCTTGAATGAGTAACCGAATATCTCCTGGGCTCTGGAATTTAGCAGTCTTTGCCCTTTGTTCGGCTGGGTCAATGCATGAATTCACAAGTTTCTAAATTAAAAAGGAGGGGAAAAAAAAAAGGCAAATGGCTGATTGTGGATTGAATTTATATTTTTTCCCCTGAAGAAACGAAGGACAATGAGGAACTAGTATTTTCAAATAGCTTTAAAAGTAGCAATTCATTTTAAAATCTAGTTGTACCAAGGCCAATTTTTTAATACAGAACTAAACACTGAACTGTTTTTTTCCTAAAGGGAGGGTGGTAAAGTCCGACTTCCTATATGTTTAAGAAGTCAGAAAGCATAAATCTCCTTACAGCACAAACCTGGGTAGACTGGGCAAAGGCGTGATGGGCAGAGGTTGTAGCTGGAGCATAAAATTACCATGATGTCGAGATGGTTTCCTTCTTCTTTCCTGCTTGAGGAAGGGAACGATGTCGGTGTGCTCTGTAGAGCAGCAGAGCAGCGAGCGCACGCGGGTCCTGTTGGCAAGGACGGGCTGCGGTGTCTTTATAAAAGAATTGAGAAAAAAAAAATTCTGTCTGCATTAAAAAAAAAAAAAAGCATTGAGGGAGCAGCACTGGCTGATGTGAATGGGTCTGGTTTAGACCAAGCTGAGGGTTTGGCCTTGGCTGTAGCTTTATTCCTAAATTAGGAGCCGTCCCCTGGCCAGGATGGCTCCTGATGTGGGAGATGGTGTGGGGCTGGTGACTGGGTCAGGAAAATGGGGATTGCTCCATCTTTGTTGCTGCGCTTTGCAAATGGGAGGAGGCTTTTCCGTACCTTTTGGTGAAGAGCTGCCCAAGCAGAGATTCCTTGGGAGGGACAGGAGGAGCTTCAAGCTGTTTGTAGGCAACCCGCAGTCGCACAAGGTGGGCGTTACGGTGCTGTCAGTCTCCACAAATGACTTCTTTACAAATAATGGGACTTGCAAATCTCAGCCAGTCGGTCACTGGGTTTGATAATTTTTGTGAAGGATGACTTTGCTTTTCTTCTTGTTCTTGTACGGCAGCATGAGATGGCTGAGGTTTGGGTTTGGGTGCCCAGGACAGCGGTGGGAGCTCCATCAGCACCTTTCAGGGTGGTCTCCTGCTTCCCGGCTTTGCAGTATTTTCTGTTTGTGGGAGAAACCTCCCTTTTTTTCTGGGAAAAAAGAAAGTTCCCTTTTTTTAATTCCCTCCCACCCTCCTCCCAGTGGCCTTTGAGTCAACTCTGAAACACGCTGTCCTCTGCTCCAGCTGCTCAAGAAGATGTCTCCCATGCTGCCACCACCTCCTCCTCCTCTTTGTCATCTTGGGGTTTTTGAGCTCTGAATGGAGGATTTCCAGAAGCTGAGCTGGCTGGTGGTGGCGAGCAGAGCTGGTGGCACTGGAGCCCGGTGCTGTGTGAGCCCAGATGAGTGGAAGTTTGACTGGAGAACCATTGGATCTGCCATGGGAGATGGTTCAACGCTGAACTTGAGTTTCATGGAGTGATCACAGCTTACGTCTGGTAACATGTGGCAGGAAGAGACTGGAAGCCTGGGTTCTCTTAAGCAGAAATGCATTTTAGTGTGTTAAAATTGGTGGCAGTCTCCAGTTTGGGTGACTTTGGCTGTTGGCTCCCTCAGCCTTGCTTTTGCCTTGAAAACTTTTTGCGTTCAGATGATAAATGTGACTAGAGACCTTAAGTGACCTTAATTTCTCCAAATTGGATGCCTCATGCCCAATGTGACACCCTCAGAGTTAAAATTAATACAAATTTTGTAAATCAGTAGCCTGACCTTTTGGTGAACTGGAAAGAAATGTCAAATTTCTGTTTTCCCCCCCCCCTGTAATCAGCAGTCTGTAATGAATGAATTATTCCTAATTTCAAGATTGTTGCTCAAAAGGGCACTCAAATGGCTGAAATCCCATAAGAAAGGCTGACCTTTTGGTTGTTTCTGATGAAAATTCAAGATTTTCCCCGAACTTAGCAGTTCGTAGTGGACTGTAGGAGATGCTGCTGTGGCTTGGCTGGAGCAGGTCCCAGTTTCTTTTCTTAATGTATTTATAGTAACACTATGGTCCCCCAAAGCGCCTTCACAGTCTTGGAGGAGCATTCAAAGCTTAGTTAAGATTTGGTGCCAAAGCTTCTCTTCAGGTACAAAGCAACTGTGAAATAAATGATTCCCCTCCTGCTCCGTGAAGAATTGATTATTTGTCATCCCCTGCATCGCACGCAGCGACTGCGTTTTCCCTGCCTGCTCCGAGTCGCTGCAGCAGGTTTGGTGATGTTGGGAATGCACAGGAGGGTCCTTCAGCTCTCTCTTGCTTGAGATGAATGGGCTCTGAGGTCTACAAGGAGTGATAAATCTGTTCCCTGCAAGAGTTTACCAACGACTGTAGATCTGTCTTTGCTCAGAAATTGTTGGAAAGAGTTCTCGATTTGGAAAATGGATTTCACAGAATCCCAGCCTGGCAGGGACCTCTGGAGATCATCTCCTCCAACCCCCTGCCAGAGCAGGTCCACCCAGAGCAGGTCCCACAGGAACGTGTCCAGGTGGGTTTGAATGTCTCCAGAGAAGGAGACTCCACCACCTCTCTGGGCAGCCTCTTCCAGGGCTCTGCCACCCTCGCAGGAAAGAAGTTTCTCCTCATGCTGAAATGGAGCTTCCTATGTTCAAGTCTGTGTCCATTTCCTCTTGTCCTGTCCCCGCGCACCGAGAAGAGCCTGGCCCCATCCTCTTACCCCCTGCCCTTTAGCTATCGCTCAGCATCGATGAGGTCCCCTCTCAGCCTGCTCTTCTCCAGCTGAGCAGCCCCATGTCCCTCAGCCTTTCCTCGGCACAGAGATGCTCCAGCCCCTGATTATCCTCATAGCTTCTGCTGGACTCTCTCCAGTAGTTGCCTGTTCTTCTTGAACAGAGAACTGGTCCCAGTGCTCCAGCTGTGGCCCCAGCAGGGCAGAGCAGAGGGGGAGGATGCCCCCTCCTTTGAGGTTGTCCTCGAGGATATCCATGCGCGGCGTGTCCTCTGTGTGGTGGTGCCAGATGTGCTCTTGGTGGCCATGGCTTACCTGCCTTACTGGTCAAGGCGTGTGGGTGATGGGTAGGAGAGGAATCACCTGTGCTTTGCCTTCACAGCTTTTTTTGCTGTCTCTGTAGCACGGGCTTCTTCCCTTTAGGTACAGAAACATGTTTTGTAATAGAAAACAACTGAGTTTAATTTATGGAGAGAAAACGTTTCCTAAAGCTTGCTCGTATTGTGAAATGCTTGGCCCCGTGGGGCAGTGGAGCTGGCTGTCCGGCTGGCATTGTCCCCACAATGGCAGTCGGTCCTGCTGCGGTGTTTCAACACCCTAAGCCACCAACCCCCAGGACCGGGGCCAAGCCCCCAGAGTCCAGCAGAGCCCCCCCCAAGTCCCCTCAGAGCCCCCGGCCCCGCGGTGGTCCCTGCCCTGGGGCTCGGAGCTGATCCCGTGGGGAGCGGGAGCCACGGGGCTGTCGTGGCTGGGCATCACCCAGCTTTAACATTCCCACCTTTATTTGGGAAAAAGGCAACGCTGAAGTGGACCGGGTAACTCCTTCCTTACATTGCTGGCAGAGACAAAGATTCCTAAAACCAAATGAAGCCACACATCCATCCTGTAAAAACTCTTTGCATCCCATGTAGAGATGAAAGCGGCCTGAGATCACTTTCGCTTTTCATTTTCTATTTCTCCCCCACAACTCCAGAAGTGTAAAATTTTGGAGACGGCGACGTAAAAGCAATATTTAAACTTAAGCCCAGTTTTCATTTTAATTTTATTAAATCGTTAAAATATTTTTAGTGGAAATAGATTTTGAAACAGATTTTGCAAATTGTACCGCCAGCAGCTTTAAAAGAATAAATGTCAAGTGTTAAATTATTTGGCACTGTTTCTGAAGCATCCAGATGCTGGGTGGTGGTTGAAATCCTGCTCTCCTGTCGGCCTTTTTCAGCTCCTCTCTCAAATAACGGGGGCCATGAGCCGCTCAGCAAAATATATGGCTTGGTGAAGTGTTATCACATTGAGCCTTAAAAAAGAATAGTTAAAAAAAATAAAATAATAGAGCAGCAGGTCTAACGTCCTTAAGTTTGCGTAATTCGTTTAAAAAATTAAAGAAAACCCCCAAAATCTTGATTTTATGTTTATTTATTGTGCTGTAAGTTGCAGGTGTGTAATAGCGTGGGGATGGGGACTGCTCAGCCCTTGGCTCACGCTGGGGGCTGCCCGCCAGCTCCTGACGGCCTCTCGAATCTGAGCATTCGCTTCAGAAAAGCTCCTTACCCCACCACCTCCTCACACCTGGGGGAAGTTTGTTAGCAGTCAAGTATGCCACAAAGTTGTCTTTTTTGTTGGTGGTTTGGTTTTTGTCTTACGCGGCAAAAAAAGAAACCCCACCGGCTTGTGCTACTGCTTAAAAATTAATTCATAATTCTAATTGTGCTCCGGACCAGGGGCGAGGGGCTCGTGCGTGGAGCGGGGTCTGTGGAGCCGTGCACCAAGCGGTGGGTTTTGATGGCTCCGTGCTCTCCAAGTCACCTTTTGGCCGCTCCTTCTCCCTTTTTTTTTATGCCTGTGACATGTTGACATGACGTGCAGCAAGCAAGGCGTTTCAAATGGTTTTGGTGTGAACGCTTCAAGCTTCTTCTGTCCTGGCTGCTTTTGAGGGTCTGGCGTCAGGTTTTATACTTATAAAATGGTAAAAAAGCAGCAACTGGACAAATTCATGAAAGAATTTTCTGCCAACGGCAAACCAAGCACCTCTTGCCCGTGAGCTGCAGCTCGCTGGAGGATGGGAGATGATTCTGGAGATGTCCCACTTAGGCTTTTCCTGAATTTTTACGCTTTCCTAACCCACCTGCTGCTGCGGCCAGAATGGTGGCTTATGCGGACCCATGGCCTGAGCCTGCTCAGTCTTCCTCAGGCAGGCACCAGGGTGGCCCAGCTGCTTCTCAGACCGTTTTTGAAGGGCCTGATCCTGCAGGAAGCTGAGTGAGAAACAGAGGGTATGGGAACTGGGTGTGACAAACAGAGGGTATGGGAGCCAGAGGGAGTTTCCTGTGTGGAGTGACAGGTCTGGAGCAAGGACAGGACTCGGGGCATCATGGAAGGTCGCACTGTGACTGTCTGCCTGTGCCACGGTAGTGATAGTCTCCTCGATAGTGATGGTCTCCTCTCCTCTCCAAGAAGGGCATATAAGGTTCATATAAGAAACGCCAGAGAGGCATTTTTCATTCAAGTCTTCTGGGATGTGCAGCTCCCGTTGCGTTCCCTTGCCCTGTTCACAGCACTTGGGGAGCGTTGCTGGAATGAAGTGAAGAGCCCGAGCCTTCATCTGGATCCAGGAGAGTGTACCTGTGTTGGGTCCACAACCTCCCCTGCGCCCAGCAGCTTTTGTTCTGGTACAGGATGTCTCCATTCATCGCATTCATGAGAGTCATGTAGGTTATGGATTCACAGAATTACAGAATCACCTAGGTTGGAAGGGACCTTTTAAGATCATCTAGTCTAAGCAAAGGAGAAAAAAAAAAAAGCAACAAAAAAACCCAATCCACTACTAGTCCCATGTTCAAAACTCTTTGGGTGTTGGTCAGCTGGAAGACGTATCTCCTTGGTGGTGTAGATGTGGTGTGGGGGATGAGGTGTGCTCAGGGAGCTGGGGAGGCGGGTGCTGTGCAGAGGGATGGAGCGGTGGCCTCCGTCCACATTTGGGGTGCAGCAGGGAGCCCTCCTCTTCCCTTCTTCTAGATCCTGTTTGCTATGAAATTAGGAGTTTTGAAAATGGTCTTAAGTTGCCTTTGTCTTTCAGCTGAGGACTGGACGTCACTTTTATTCATAGATTCAAAATCTGTGTTTCCTTTTTCCTGTGCCTTGCTGGGCACTGGGAAGCATGTGTCAGGAAGCCGTTGCTGCTGGCAGCTGTCAGACCGATAGCATTGCTCCACAAAGGGGAGAAAAATTATTACCACCCCTGATTCTCCAGACTCGGGCACAGGTTTGGGTGGAAATGTTATTCCGAGCCATAACCCCTTCTGCGATGTTGTTCTGAGGTTTTACCAGGCACTGAAATCCCCTGAGCCCCATGGCTTTGAGTGTGTAGACGCAGCATGAGCTCAGTGCCCTGGTTCCCATCCTCGAGGGCTGAATTATGGGTGAAAAGTCCTAACAGTCTTACTGGTCTTAATGGGTAACTGGTCCAGCTGAGCCAGTAGGGGTAGAGATGGACCTTTGGCTATTTCTCAGTTTGTAGCCCAGCAGCCCAGATCATCCCTGCTGTAAACGCTGATGTTCATGCTCCGAGTCCTCCCATGTCTGGTGGGGAGGGGACGTGGTGGAGCACTGGTTGTCACTGGGCTGGGTGTAGGCACCCCTATGGGCTGTACGTGGCCAGCAGAACATTACTGGGAAAGTGAGCTTATAGGAGTGCTCACCTCTCTGAAATGTGTGAGAAAACAAAAAAAACCCAAAGACTGGCCAAAAGCCACCAAAGTGTTGGGCATTGAGCAGTGCAGCCCATGGTAGGGCTGGGATGAAATCTTTGGGGAGGAGGACTCTTGATTTAGCAGGTCCTCTCCTGCCACCCAGCAGCTTCCTGGGCCTGTCTCTCTTGGCAGTTCAGTTGGTATAGTTCTCTCCTGTGCATCAGGAGCTCTCAGTAGGTTTCTGTGGGGGGCTCCAGGTGGTCCCCCTTGTTAAAATTTGAGTTGTCAAAAGCTCCCGTCCTGCTATGTCCCTCTGCCTCATCTCTGGTGAAACATCTAACTGTGTGAGTATCTTGAACTTCTCAGGTGTGCCCGAGAGCGATGAGGTCTGGAGACTGGGAGCTCAACCTTTGCCATGGGATCCCTTGGTGCATGTCCCGAGAGTGCTGGGCAGCGCAGGCTGGTGCTCTGCAAAGGTGGTGCTGAGCTTTGCTTGGAGGCTTTCCTTCTCTGTAAAGGAGAGAGTGTGTCTTTCCTGGAAAGCACATGTCTGTGTGGGAGTAGGTTTTTCCTCTAAGCACTGTGAAAGATGAAGGTGCTCTCACATCATACTTGTATTGTCTGTTCCATAAATGAAAGAAAAGGAGGATAAAATTCCATTTTTTGGTGCTTCTAAATGTATCTCCTCATATGATAAAAAGCTTTTGCTGTCCAGGCCTTGTGCATAACTGCTTGAATGTTGGCAGCCTCCAGTTTTCTCAAAAGCAAAGAACTTCTGCTGGGTGAGGGCTCTTTCTGTTGGCTCTGCAGCTCATCTGTGGGGCGTTGCAAGGGATGTCTGAGCAGTAACAGGGTTACTGGCAGGAGAACAAGGACCACTGGTGTTACCCAGTAGTCCAGACTCCTGATGATGGCTTCAGGGTGATGGGTTTGGATGTCAGAGAGCCAATAAAGGCAAAAACCTTTGACCTGAAGTGTCTCATCTTGAAAATACCTTTCTGGTCATAGACTCAGTGTTGGCTTTTGTAGGCCACCTCATCGTAGAGCTCCTGGCGATCTTCATCTGTCTGTGTTAAAACTAGCTGGGATGGACAGTTTCTCAGCTAAATGAGTAATGTGCCATTTGAAGTAGGATTATCCAATCTGGTATTCAGGAGCTTTAAAGATAGGAGCTGTGTAGTGCTGCAAGTACATAAAAATAAAATGTTGAATAACCATTTACCCCTGCATGTGTGAAATGTTGAAGAGTGCAGGTCTATGTGGCAGGTGTAGTTGCTCTTTCCATCAGCTTATTTTGGTTGCTTTGTTCTACAGCTCATTAAAAAAATGAGTTCGTGTTTGTTCTGGCTGACAATAACAAGGAAAATCCAGCGTTGTGGGCCCTCAAAGTTGTGGGTGGTCACAGGCAGTCGGAACCGTTTAAGGTCCTCAGCAGTGTTTGCCAGGTAGCTCAATGCTATGGAAGAAGGTCAGAGAAAAATAAATCTTGTGTTCACCAAACACAAGTGGATTGAGATTTATGCTTTGCATTCAGTTTCTGTGTTTCCCTTTGCTGGAGGAATTCAGTAGTTGCATTGGCTTTGCAAAGACATGGATTAGAGCCTCAGGACCAGAAGCAGTTGATCTGGCAGCGTGCTCGTCGTGCCACGTGTGCTGGCCAACGCTATCTGATGCCCGGCCAACATACTTGGATGCCCAGCCACTGCTTCAAGTGTCATTGCCCGCTGTTGCTGTCGGAGTACTGTCACTGCTGGCTGTGACAGCTCTACAGTTGCATGGTATGGCTGGGCAGGAACTGAGGATACCTCCAGTTACCTGAAGAGTAAATCCACTTGGTTACTTACCAGAATGGGGTAGGAAGTGTCACTTCTGTCACAAGACTTGGAGCCTGGGCCTTGGCTATTTGAAGACTGGCCTTTGATGGAGAGCCAGAGAGTGTTCAGTGGATGGACCTGGGGGGTTAGAAAGAGGTCTGGAAAGAGGTTTAATGGTTAACAAAGAGAGGCCAGAACAGGCTTTTGAATCTTGGGCAATCGTGTTTTTTCCAAGCCCAAATGTCACAATTGGTAGAAGTAGGATTGATATTTCTGCTTACTGAGTTTGTGTTTCTGCTCAGCAGCTGATCACAGTGTTTGGTTGTGTTACCTGGCACGTTGGAACACTTCAGGAAACCTTCTTTTTTTTTTTTTTTTCCCCTGAGAGAAAGCTAAAGACCCCAAAGAACCATATGTGGTTCCGTATTGTAATTGGTTGTGTGTCCGTTTGCCTAAACACTCTTTGGTGTTCTCCATCCTGGAACATCCTTCTTAGCTTGGGAAAGGAGTCAAATGACCCTGTTTTCATTTACTAGTAATTGCAGTAGCAGTAAGTGGTTTGGAGAGCTCTTAGAATTTTTCCTTCTACTGGCCAGGTTGTGTCTATTGGCTTTTTGATGTCTTGACTACCCAGGAGAGGCTGGGGGATGACCCAAGACATTTATATAATCTCTCCAAAAGGAAGGAATGATTTTTTGAATAAAATGCAAGACTGAAATTCAAGAGATAAGTGTCTGGTTCTCACAAAATCTTTTTCTGTGGCTCTGGGCAAGTTTTATAATCTGATTTCCCAGCACAAGAACTGAAGAGAAATGACTTCATCAGCTCACATCAAGATTGTCAATAATAACTAGTGTTTGGGAGACATCAGGATGTTGCAGACATTTTGGTTGGCGTTTCTCATAGCTTTGAATGGTTGGAGCAATTGAGTGAGGTTTACGTGAGCCTCTGGAGCCCTCTGTCCGTAGAAGCTATCTTCATTTGCCTTGTTCTTGTCCTTTTTAGAGGTAGAAAAAAACACCATCTCAGCTGCAAGGTGGCTTTGTCCTGGTAGACTTGACCAAATTTTTTTGTGGGCTGTAGATAAGCAACCAGTTGGCCATCAGCCAGTAGGCTTAACAGGCACGCTGGGGATTTTGGTACACAAGGAGATCAATTGCTGTGTCACTATAAAGGTGGTTATTTCCAGGTCAGAATTGAGGTACCCCAACGATAAATTCTCAACACCTTGAGTATATATATATGCTCAGTCTGTGGATAAACTCCTTTATTGCTGTCAGTCTGCTATCTTTCACTAGCGTTGAATTTTCTTGCAAAGTAGGAATAAATAATAATTAAAAAGTTGCTTCTGGTTTGTTGGGTTTTTTTTTGAGCGCTGACAATAGCCTTTGGAAAAGTCCAGTCTTCCTTTCTGAGAAGGTCGCCATGGCTACTCTCCGTGCAGCGTTTAACAGCCACGCTGGCTAATGCAGCAGAAACAGATTTGGCTTTTCCTCTTGGATGTAATGAATAGCAAACTGCTGCGTATTCATTAAGAGAAGCAACTTGCAGAGGTTAAGTGTTTCATTTCTGGAGCTGCAGTCTAGGGCAGTAATAAAAAATAAATTGGGCAGCCAAGGAGGAAAAGGGGTTTATAAGATATAAAGTGGGAAGAAAATAATTGCTACCTTGTTCCTTCTTTCTTTCCTTGGGTTCTGCAACTGTAAGTCAGGATCCCTGTGGCCAAGCTATGCAGATTTTTGTTAGATGCGATCAAATTTGCTGGAGAATTAGCTTTGTTTTTTGACAGGAACCCATCTGACTAATTCAGCAAAAAATAAACAGGCTCTTGGACTGCAGTCATCCAGTCCAGGAAGGACTGAGGAAAATAGGGCTGGCTTTAATGGCTGAGCGGCACTAGCGTGAGTCCAGATGATGCTCTGTCCACCTTTCAGGGAGTGATGCCTTTCAAGTCTGGAAGGGCTGGTGGTCATCCAGCCTCAACCTCCTGCAACTCCCGAGTCAAACCCATGTTTTGTTTGGCCCAAAGTGTATCTTTAGGGAAAGGTCTGTAACCCTGATTTCAATACTCTGGAGATGATAGCTCTCCCTCCCAGTTTTAGATGTCCATTGTCAACGAGGATGGATGGGCACGTTTCAGATACCTCCTGTAGGATTCAGGAAGTTGGGTGGTGGATGTGCCTCTTTCTCTCCCATCTCTTTTGTAATTGTTGCATGAGAAATGGAAATAACAAATGGAAATAACACAAAATAGCGTTGTCACTGGTGGCGTTGGTATATTGCACAGCCTAATTGTCCTTTTTTGTACACCCCTGGCCACCTCCACAGCCTTACGTGGGCAGCAGGTGTCCCTTTGGTCTCCACCATGACAAGTGAGCGGTTTCCAGTCATTTTTCCAGGATACTGTGGATCTGCTCGTTTGGGTTGTTTTTTTTCCTAGTTCAATCTCATGTTTGGCTGCATAAAAATGCGTCTTGTTTAAATGAGTCCAGCACACCCATCGATCCAGATGGCATTGTATTAGTGACCTGTCCTCTTTAATTATGTGCAACTAATTTTTAATTTTATGTTCTCTGCAAACATGACCGGGAATGATTTTCTGGCTGCTTGTAAATCATTGATAGATATTGAATCCTTTCAGTGATTGCTTTCTCTTGGAAGAAATGAGGATTCCTCCATTACAGTTAGTTTTCAAAATTTATCAAATAGCTATTTTTTAATCCAATTAGTATGTGTTTACATTGATTTCTCTTCTAGGGCTGATTGTTTTGAATCAACATCTTGTGCAATAGTAAGCCCTGCAAAAATCTAGGTCTCTTATGCTAAAATAGTTATCTTTCTCAACCAAAACTGTAAATCTTACCGGGAAGTAGTGCCAAGTCTGTTTGAGGAGGCTGGTTTTCTTTCTTCTTTCCCAGATGAAGACATATGGGTTGAATGTCTTGCTAAGACTTTTTTCACCAGGTTGGCACAGAGTCTTCACACCTGCAGAAAAATCATTTTGAATCCTTTGCCCACATTTTTCTGTTTGAAGTGTGTTCGTTGTATCTGCCGTGGGTATGGGAGTCTCTCTGGTCTGGCACCATCACACAGTAACTACCATTTCTTCTTAATTATATTTTCTTCAACTTTTTTGTTAGGGAGGGCAATGTTATGTGATGCTTCTAGAAACAGACTGAACTATGAGCTGTTCTGAAGCTCCAGTTGTGTTAAAAGCCTGTGTTATTGTTTCCTTGTGACTTGACCTGTTGACATTTGGTGTGGTAGGATGTGGTAGGGATGTCCATTAAAATCCTAGTCCTTGTTCAGGAGTCTGAAAGGAGTCTGAGGAGGAGGACCTGGACCTGGGAATAGTCCAAGGGGAATGAAGCGATGGGTGTCTCTCCACACTGCTCGTGATTATGGCCACGTTTTCACAGATGGGTCAGCCCCAGCTGTTCCATGTCCATGGAGTGCCAGGGCTCCTGGCAGCAGGGAATATCAGAGCTGTCACCTACAACTCCTGATTTGAAGTGGGTTGAAAGTGGTAGGGAAAGTTTTAGGTGTCTTCAAGGCTTCTGCCCAGACCCATGTTTTAAAGATTTCTGTTTATGACTTGCCTGAAACACTGTCATGGAGAGGATGACACGAGTTGGGGGTCAGCTCTGTGTCTCCCCCTGGGTGCAACTGGGGTCTTTGGTGATGGGGTTGCAGTGGTCGGGAAGGAGTTGCCTACCTCCAGCCATGCTGGCAGCACCCAATAGGTTGATTGATTGTGAAAGTCATTAAAACTCCCTCCCCAATGAATTTTCCCCCTTGAGCGCTGGTGTTTAGGAGTCAGTGGCTTCTCTACATAGGTCTTGTGGTGTTTTCTTGGGGAAGAACATGGTTGGTGTTGTTGGCTAACATTTGGGCAGTAGACCAGGCTTTGGGGCAGAGCTGCCCTGCTGTCAGACCAGAGTGTGGTCTATAAAAGGTTGTGTTAGACGCGAGCTATGTCCTGTGGAGCATCATTAAGAGACTCAACGAGCCTTTTACAATGGCCATTGGAGTCAAAGACCGAAAAGGCTGAAAAGCCTTGAGAGGAGATTTAGAGGGCAATAAGAGTGTCTGTGTATGGGTTTGGGGTAGTGGCGGAGGTGTGAGACCTATTTACCCTCTTTCCTGAGTTCTGGGGCAGGAGGCAGTGAAAACAGCAGAGGAGAGGGTGGGCAGTGGGATCCCATGGATGTGGTTGGGAGGAAGATGAGAAGCTGGAGAGCAGAGGGACTGTATCTACGCTATCAGCCTCTTCTGGCACCAGGCTCCTTACTTAACCTGTTTTGGGTGTTTCTCTGGTGATGTTGAGGTCAGATTGTGGGGTGTTTGTGTGACTGCAAATCCACAGCTGTGGAAGGGATGGAGAGCCTGGGTCTGCTGGATGTTTGCAAATTGAGATGTGAGTTCATGGGCTGGAGTAGGAGGTCCAGGTCCTGTGGGGTCCTTGTAGGTCCATGGTGAGCAGCTGCTCCTACGCTGTGCTGCCAACCTGCCGGGAATCAGCCTTGGGGCTTGATATCTCGGTTTAAGTAGGACCCCAAGGCACTGAAGAGCTCGGCAGGAGGGTGCCCAGCCTCAGCACACACCAGTTTGTGTGAAGGTCTGTGAATGAGCATTTGTTTTTCGTGCACTGGGCTGAAATGCTTTGGTGCCTCTATGGGTAACATGAAGCCTGGTGGTGAATCAGTCCCTTTGAAATGACGCATGGTGCTGGAGATACGGGGCCTACTGCTAGAAATCAGTGATGATAAGTACATCAGAATTTTAAAACATCTTTATGTGGATGCTGAAAGCCTCTGTGGTTAATATAGCTCAAGTATGAAGGTTTTTAGTAGAGAGAGGAAGTTGAGGGTAAAAAAGCTAGGCACCGGCTCATCAAATGAAGCAGAAGTGTCCTCGTGCACGGGATGGTCACTTCAGAATTTCTTCCCCTCTTTCTGCCTTCCAGCTGGCGGTGGCACTGCCGCAGCCAGAGCATCGCCTCTGCCGCCGCCGCTCGTCCCCATGGCTGGTCTGTGGCACGGGACAAAGTCTTGGGAGGTTCATTCTGAGGGTGCTTGAAAGGGGACGATAATTGACTGGAGGGTTGTAATGAAAGAGGGGAGTTTGGGTCTGGGGAGGTTTCAGAAGAGGTTCTGTGGGTGCCCTGAATGAGCTAACGCAAAATGCTAATTGGGCAGAGCTTGTGTGGTTCTGAAGAAGGACGGATGGAGCAGAGAGAGCAGATCAGTGCAGAGCAGCAGCGCGCCGTCTGTGCAGGAGTCACTGTCATGCTCCTTGGGACATTGCCAGGGAGGTGGGCTGGGTGGCGAGAAGCTGGGAGAAAGGCTGGAGAAGGCTTTAAAACCCATCTTGGAGCATATTTTTTTTTTTCCCGATGAAGCAGAGAGAGAAAGGCAGAAGAGTTTAGGAAAAGGAGAGTTGCAAAATTAGAATGGGGTGGTGTGACGTGGGAGAGGGACAGTGTCCTCTTACAGGAGGTGCTCGGGAAGATCCCGATGCTCGGTGAGGTCTGCACTCAGAGTTGGCATCAGTGATGACACAGACCAGGAGTCACCGGAACTTGCCCATCTCCTACCTGGTCAGGATGGAGATTGGTGCAGATGCTCTTATCTGAGTCGTGAACAATACTTTGCCATATTCAATTTTTACTTTACTAAAATGAATATCATGGGCTTCTTAATAGTCATAGGAGCATAAAAATCTCAGTGTATCACAATTCATCATCCTTTAAAAATTGAATTTCTGTTGAATTATGCCTTGCCGCTGTAGTGCTGTGGAAAAGCTCTTATTATTCATAACTATAAATACAATGATGTCGATATTTAACTGGTGCCTGAAGGCTTTATGCTGTACTTTGGTATTGACAAAGCAAACAGTCTTATGGATTGGTTTGAGTTTATGGGACTGGAGGCAGCTGAGCCCTTCCCTGCTGTTGGAAGGAGCAATCCTCCTCCTCTCTGGTCTGGACATGTCTCTGGGTAGACAAGGAGGGGTTTGGGCCATTTTAGTCTTTAAGGACTGAGATAGATGGCCACCAAAAAAAAAAAAAAAAAGGAAGAAAATCCCCATTGGGTGGATGATTGTCCTCCTCAGTACTGGTCTGGTCGGGCTGATGGAGGACATGTTTCGGGACCAGTACCAGCAAGTAGGGAGTGCTTGGGTTTGTGGTAGAGGAGAGCAGGTTGTGTGGGCTGAAGGACAAGAGGGAAGAGCTGAGGAATGAGTAGGATCCCCAGAAACCACCTGAATCTTCCATGTCTTCATCAGAACAGAGGAGCAATTCGATCTTAATTGAAGAGAGTTTCCATAGGAAGGTTCTCATGTGCTCCAAATGGTGGGCATCAATAAATACTTTCACGTTTGTCCTTGTCCCATCTGAACGTTCAAATAGATGTTGGCTCAGTCCTGTGATGGCCGATGAGGACAAACCTGGCTGGGGAGAAGTTTGCTTGGGTTTACGTTTTGCTTTGTGAGCATCTGTTTTGGGCCTGAAATGTGGAAAAGTCCCGTAATTCAGCTGGGGCTGAATTTGAGCCATTCTCATGGATTTTACTGTAACACAAAAGAGAAGTGAGTTAATCTTTTACAGGAAATAATTAACATATGGAAATAATTTTTAAAACTGTGATTGGGTAAATTTGGTCTCTGGGGACAAAGTGGGAAAGATTCTGATTGGATTTGGAGGTTTGTTTTTTTTTTTTACTGTGGTTATAATTAGAAATTTACACATAGCAAAAGAAGTATTGCTGTTGGATGTTGGTTATCGTGGCCCGTAGGTTGTTCGGAGTTTTGTTTGTTTTATGATCTCTTTTCTTAATATAGTGATTGGGCCTTGCAGGAGTTTGGCAGTGGCATGTTTCACTTTTGACTTAGTTTGGACATTCAGTATTTTTGTTACAAAATAACTCTGCTGCACTTTTTTTTTAAAAAACAAAAATTAATAATCTCTTGGGAACTGAAATTCTGCATTTGAGAAATTGCAAAGGCTCTGTTTGGGCTTTCTTCCACTGAAATCCAGGCAACAAAATTGGTGATCATGGCAGTTGTGTTTTCTATTGCAATTCAAAACTAGCCTCCGTGTAGCCTTTCAGAGAGATACAGAAAAGTGTTAAAAATCAGATGCCTTACTGTTTTTGCCCTTCAGCAGGTCTAAAAAATGGGCTGGTCGGTAAGTGATGGTTGACATTTTGAGCCCCTAAAATGCAGGGGCTCCACATCATTTGTTTGCCTTGGAGTTATTTCAAAATCTTGCTGAGGAAAAGGATGAGGATGGTGCCAATGGAATGGAATTTCTCCCTTTATTTTGCAGAAACATTGGGGTTTTGTATAGAAATGGCTGGTACCTGAGCAGAAGTCATTAACATGGAGGAGTTTCTTTCCTACAGAAGACCTTGAACCTTCTGGGTGGTGACTCCTGAAGCAGGAGCAAAGGGGTTCTGTGTCGCTGTGATTCTCAATTTATTGTGATGCTGCTTGAACAGGAAGAGACTCACTGGGCTGGACCAGACCTCCTTCATCATCTTCTTCTCCTCCTTCTCTTCCTTCTCCTCCTCCTCCTCTCTGCTGCTGTGGCATTGCCAGGGAAGAGCTCCTACCCCTGCCTGGGGGGATCCTGGGGTCTTGCTGGCACCAATTTGGGGGGACCATGGGCACTTCCCCGTGGGGGATGGGAGACTGGGTCTCCTGGAAGCTGCCCATGTTGGCGTGGGGACTTGAGGGTTGGCTGTGGAAGGGGCCAGCGGCCGCTTTGGTGGACCCTCTGCGTGGGGAAGAGAAGGGTGGTGCCAGCATTGAGATCTGGCACCCAGGCCCCCCCAGGGGCGATTTCGGCAGCATTTCCCGGTGCAAACACCCAGTAGATGCTCCACCACCCTCTGCTGCCTCCTGCCTTCGGTGGTGGTGACCATTAATTTGAAGGAAAACGTGAAAAACTGGTTCAGTGTGCTTAGGAAACTTGAAAATGAGAGAATGAATACACCTCTGGCTCTAGACATGGATGAGGTGGGGAGTCCCCACACCGGCCAGGGTCCTGGACCTTCCTGACTCATCCTGGGCTTGGCCACCCCACATTTGGGAAACTGAGAGATCAGCTAAATGGGTAAATGCTGCCGAAAGAGGGTCTCCGGCTGCTCCCGAAACCTCCCTCAGACATTTTTAGAGGTGTTTTTTCACTAAAAGACGTGGGTTTTCTGACTTGGAGGACCCCAGAGCCGCAGCACACAAATCCCAATGTGGAGGAAGGGCAGGCTGATTAAACGAATCCCAAAGAAAAGGGGAGATGGGGCTTGTCCTGAGCCTGGCTGAAGCCGGGGAAACCATGGAGAGGGAACGCCCCCGTTCCCGTGGGGGTGATGCGGTGGCAGCCACCAGGACAGGGACACCTCGGTGGTGGCTGTGCTCGCTTCTTGCTCCCAGCACATCGGGCCAAGGTGACGCGCTTGTGTTTTGCGTGCACTTCCTGGGGTTTCTCCATGGGAATAGTCATTTTTTATCACTAAATCAGAGTTTCTCAGGCTGGCGAGCGGCGCTGGCACCCGAAGGGGGTTATTTCACATGACTGTCCCCAGGCGGGCAGGTGCCTGGACCCAGTTGGTGCCCGTTGGCCTCCCTGGTTAATGATTGCCCTGCGACGGCTCATGGCTCGACTCGGTAAATGCCTGGAGCGAGCACAGAGCTGGTCCCGAGCCGGGGGACCACGTCCTGGCGCTCATCCCGCATCCCCGCACAGCGAGCCGTGCTCGGGCGGGAGAGTGTTTGGTTTTTTTATCCGGCTGCCTTCCAAAAAATCGGGATAGTGAGCCCCAGTGCTCAGCTCAGCTTCAGAGAGTCTGAACATGGAAGGGTTTGGAGAAGCGTCACCCTCACCCGCACTCCAGAGCTGAGCCCGGGGTGGTGACACCCGTGATGCCGCCCTGGTCCCCCGTGCATCAACAAGTGGACGGAGGAAAATGCCCGTTTTAACTTGATTTGCAATATCCAGCTCAAATACAGACTTTTCTCATGGCAAGTCTCCTTCTTGCAAGGGAGAGAAACTCCAGCTCGGAGAGCCAGGCCCCCAAACAGATTTTTTTATTGATTAAATAAAATGCGTATCGCTATAGAGACGCTTATAATGGTGTCTTTTTTATATATCTGTGTCTTCCCTGAGGCTCTCGGGGGGTGCAGATGGATTTGGTGGGTACCCCTCACAGCTCAGCCCCCCCCCCATGCCAGGTCCTGGCTGAAACCAGCCCCCCCAGCACCCAGCTCTGCCTTCCAGTTACAGTCACCAAAAGCCATTTTATTTTTGTCGATTTACTAACAAACCAGTTATTTCAGCAACGAGTGGCTGCTGCTGTTGGTCATTTCTGGGTGACCAGTTGGCTCTGCGTCGCGTGGTTTAATGATTGCATACTTTGTGCTGGTTAAATAGTGCTCAACAAGGAAACGGGAGAAAAACCACACTGGGATAATCTAAGAAAAACAAGGATTATAAAAATGGCTCCGAGGCGCTGACTGCTGGAAGCGAAACCTATTTTGTGGGTTTGTTTCTGCACCTTTGCTTCAAAAAAAAAAAAAGAAAAAGAATCAGAGCAGTTGTTCCACTCGTTTTCTCAGCAGATGGGCTACTCCATCGCCGGCACGTTCACCCGTCTGGAAAGTAATTATGTCGCTTGGCCCGGTCTTGATTTGCACTTCTATTAGTGTGTGCTTAACTATTACTGCCTTCAGAAGAAGACTTGGTAGATTAGTTCCCCTTTAAAACCAAAAAATGAAAACAAAACCGAGCTCATGATGCACCGCAGAAATATTTCTTTAAAGAAAAAAAAAAAAAAGGAAAAAAAAGCACCATTTTGATTCAGAATGTTTCAAAACCTGTTGTAAGATGACCTTAAAATTCAGGTTATTGGTACCAATGCAAGAGGAAGTTTAAAACAATATTACTGATTGCTGTGTGCCTTCTCCACTGCCTTTTTTTACAGCATCAGTGGCCGTGGGAAAATCTCCTTTTGTAAGTCAAGAAATTCACTATCGCTCTTTTATGCTTAATTCTCCTCTCGTTGTAAGGAAGGACACGATTCATGACATGGGCATTCCCGTGCTGCCACCATGAGCCGCTGTGAAAAGCTCCGCTCTCGGTGTGTGTGGAGATCTCCAAAACTGGCCGGGACTGGGACTGGGACGGGGGCTGGAACTGGGACAGGGACCGGGACCGGGACCTCTCTGCTCCCCATGGGGCTGAGTTTGCTTTTCTTCCCCAAAAAGCCTTGCAGTTTTATCTCTGGTGTCATCCAGTAACTCAAAATTTGGGTGGCTCAGAAGACGGGTGTACCACGGAGGTGAAGCTCCAGTCACTTAATTTATTATATTTGCTAAAACTTTAATAGGAACAACAACAAAAACCCTGTATAAAGCCCTAAGTGTTTTCTTTATTTTTTTTTAATCTTTTTATTTGTAGTGTAAGACTTTAGGAGCTTGAGCTATTAAAGGCTTTCCCAAAATTCCAATGCGCTGGTGTGTGGGATGGGATTTGCCAAGCACCTGCGTGGTGGAGCCGGTGCCCTGGGCAGGCGGTGGGTTTGTGCTGGGGGTGTTTGTTTAAATTTTTCCCTACTTCCTTATTGCCCAAACCTCTATTCTTTTTGTTCTCCTGACAGCAGCGTTGAGAAGGACACGGGCTGGCGATGCTTTTATATTTATTTCCTAGTTCTGTTTGAAATATAAATGAGCGGGGGTTGCTGATGGCTCCTCAAGGTCACAGGTCATGTGATCTGCTCATGATTCATTAATGATATTTCTTCTTCACTTCATCAAAAAAGGAAGAAAATTACCCAAACAGCCCTGAAAAGACCCTTTTGACCTCAGTTTGCTCGATCCATGCTATCTTGTGCCACCGGTTATTTCATCCTCGTGTTGCCCTTCCTCCTGCGAATGGTTAAAGGGATTGGAATGAACCTCTCCTGTGTTCAGCCAAATTTTGACTTTACCTTTATTTCCCTGCTACCACTGAGTACGGGATGAGCCAAGGGGCTGGCCTGGTGCTGGATGCTGGTGTTGGGTACCAGCGTTGGATGCTGGCGTTGGGTGCTGGTGCTGGTGTTGGGTACCAGCGTTGGATGCTGGCATTGGGTGCTGGTGCTGGCGTTGGGTACCGGCGTTGGGTGCCATTGCTGGTGCTGGTGGTGTTGGGTACCAGCGTTAGGTGCTGGTGCTAGTGTTGAGTACTGGTGTTGGCTGCCGGTGCTGGTGGTGTTGGGTACCAGCATTGGGTACTGGTGGTGGGTGCCAGCGTTGGGTACCAGTGTTGGGTACTGGTCCTGAGTGCTGGTGCTGGTGGCATCGGGTACTGGTGTTGGGTGCCAGCGTTGGGTTGGTGCTGGTGCCACTGGGTACCAGTGCTGGTGCCAGTGCTGGGTGCTGGTGACACTGGGTACTGGTGCTGGGTGCCGGTGCTGGTGGTGGTGGGCTGCGGCGAGCCCCGGACTGGTGGCTGGTGGTGGGAGGGTCCGTTTATTTTTGTGTATAATAAAAATACGACTTTGTTCATCACATGGGGAGTATAGGTCCTGACTGACAGCCATTTTGCTCGTCATTAATAGCTCCACTTAATCTCCAAACAAGACTTTTCCTGTGATGTATCTGTAAAACAAAGCAAAACAAAACAACCTTTCTTCCTTCAGAATCTCGAACACCACCCCCCTCCCAAACAAACAAACAAAAAAAAAAAACCCTCCTCTCCTCTGACGAACAATGACTCATTCAGCTTAATTTTTTTTTCTTTACTTTCTTTTTTTTATTTTTTAAATTTCTATTTTTTTTCCCTTTTGGCCTGTGCTTGCCTGGGGTGGCTGCCGTGCAGGCGGCGCTGGCAGCGCCGAGCGATGCCCAACTCCGACGAGCCCCGGCGTTCGGCTCTTTGTGCCTCTGCCAAAGCCCCTGAAGTGGTCGGGATGAAATTTTCCCATCCAGGTGTCCGCCCACGGGGGAAAATTGTGTGGAGAAATTGCAGCAAAACCCACCCCTGGTGGGCGTTCAGGGTTCGGAGGCAGATGGGTTTGTCCAGGGTGAGCCTGAAAAATTGTGGTGGGCAGAAAACGTGGACCCTGGTGTTCCTGGCTCCCAGTCCCTTAGGGTGTCTTTCCTCTTTTACTGATCTTCTGGAATTTTTATGGATTTTCAGACCTTCTCTCCTAAATGGGGTTAAATGACCCGCCGGGCCGGTGTGGTCACCCAGCACTGGGCTCCTCCGTTGGGCGTCGAGTGGAAAATTTGGAGAACTTTTTAGTATTTCAGGGATGTGGCGCTGTGGAAAAACACCCTGATCTGGCTGAATTATTAACCTCGGGAAGGACTCGAGCTGCGAGTGCTCAGCCAAGCCTGGAGGGGAAGGGGCAGCCGGGGTGGCACCCAGCGGGGCTGGGGGGCCGATGGAGCATCCCTCCTGCGTCCTCAGTGTCCCCACATTGCCCAAACTCCAGTACGGAGGAAACCACAAATATGGGAGGAAAAAAATTTAATAAAAATAAATTTCTAGTATTTCTCAAAAATTATTCTAAAATTTTTAATTCTAAAAAAAAAAATAATTATGCACAAACACTGCAGAATCAATGACCCAGTCAGTCAGGCCGTCTGGCTGGTAGAAATTTTCTTTTTGTTCGCCCCCTTTCTTTTAATTTTTTTCTAAGTCAGGCTGAGTGCTGGAGGCGTCGAGGGTCCCATGGAGGAAGTGGGGTGGGTTCCAGCATCTCGGGGCTGCGTCAGCGCCGGGGGGGGGGATCAGGCTGGCGGCACAGGGCGGATTCCACCAGAGTGTTGGCATTTTCCAACTTCTGATTTTGTAGGTGTGTTATTTTTCCCTGCGGTTTCAGCGGGGTCTGTGCACGGGGTTGGGGTTCCAGCGTGGGCTCTTACACCCGGGTTTTTCGGCTGGAGCCGTTGGTCGCCGCTCGGTGGCCGCGGTCGGTCGCAGTGGCTGTGGGCTCCCCGGGGGATGAGCCTCTCTCATCCCCTTGTTTACTTTCTCTCGCTTTATCTGCTAATTTCCAAATTCTTTCACATTTTTCCTTTCACCCTAATGCCTTAATTCTGGTGCTTTATTAATCCATCTAATTACGTTGAGTTCAAGTTGTTTGAAATCCACTTATGTCGGTATAGGAAGTACTTACTATATTAATCAAACCATCCGAGGTGGCTTCTTCTCTGAAGTCCTTAATTTGTGCTATACATATTCCTCCTAATAATATCGAACTTTGTAACAACGTACGTTTCCTCCATGTTCCCAAGGAGACACTGAGATGCATTAACTCCGTGATTTTTTTTTTTTTGAGCACACCAATAATTCATTTCGGTGCTTGATGCTCCCTCGCGCAGCCACATCCAACGCCATCGGTCTCCAAAATCCCAGCGACGGTCCCTCTGCAGGGGCTGCAAAGGGCTGTAGGGGAAAGAGCTGCTTATGCCATAAAATGGCTTTCTTAAAGATTTCAACTATAATAATAGTTGAAACAATATATTGAGTATTGAATATTTGAATAATATAATAAGTATAATTAAAAGTTTTCTCAGAAAAGATTTGAAAATTTTATTTAAATAAGCTTTTAGAAAGGAGATTTGGTGAGACAGTGAACCTTGGGTGGGGGGGTTTCTTGTTTTCTTGTTTTGGGGTGGAAAACGTAACTTCTGTGATCACCATTTTGTTTCTCTTTCTGGGAAAATGAGAAGATGGTGGCGCCCGGCTTTGCTGGGCGTGTGTTTCTGAGCAGACGCGGTGGATGAAGGTTTGCTCCATCTCTGCAGGAGCACAATGGTTTTTCCCACGTGTATTTGTTGGATTTTCATGGGTGTTCTCCCTCGCTGGGTCATACGGGCAGTGAAACCTCCCAAAGGTGGGGTTTTCCCCCAAATTTTGTGTCTCCCACGTGTGCCGTGGCTCCATGGCGGACCGGGGGGAAGGTCTGCAAAAACCTGCAGAAACTTGAGTTTCTGAGTCAAACTGGAGGTTCAGAGCGTGGGACTGAGCTCTGGTCAGAGACGTACTTTAAATAAAGCAGTGGAGCCGGGGAGGGGAGCGCAGCACGGAGAAGAGCTGAGCTTAATTCTAAGTCTGACAAAACCCAGCGCTGGTGAAGCTAAATCTGTAGGGTTTAGTTAGAAGAGCCCAAAAGTGCTTGAGAAGCAGCCGCCGAGACGGTGGAGACAACACCAGCCACAGGAAGAGAGGTGAAATGCTGAAAGTGGAGGCGTTTAGGACCACAAATGAAAAAAAAACCCACCAATTTTTGCTTAGAAGTCCCATACAGAGCCGTGTGATGCCATCAGGGACATGAGGGAAGTGATGGGACCAGCACATGGCTGGTGGCTCTCCAGCCTCCAAAATGGTCTGCCCATCAGCAGGCTTTGCTGTTTTTTCTGGGTCTGGCATAAAATTAGTTAAACGAGGCGTTGTAAAGCTTTGATGATTTAGTTTAGTGTTTCTAAATAAACACAAAAGCGTGTGGTGGGAGGAGGGGTTGGCTCGTAGGGGCCATGAGCATCCTTCTTTGACACTGGTGACATTTTTTAGACATCAGTTCCCAGAATGAGGGCCGGGTACCAGTTTTTTTCTCCCCCTTGTCCTGTTTGTGCTTCTCCATCCGTGGAAAATGGTTGGTTGTCCATTGGGTGATTCAGGAGCAGTTTTCCCAGTTGGGCTGGTCCTTGCGGCATCGGGCACGGAGCAGATGACAGCCCCCATCCTGAGCCTAAGTGTGTCACACCATTAATAGCATTAAGGTTTCGAACTGAAGGAGGGATACTTTTTTTTTTTTTACCTTTTTTTTTTTTTTGGTGGTGGTTAATAATTAATTAGGTCAAATTCTCCAAAATTAGACCGCTGGAGAAGGAACAGGCCAACACTTTGCATTTTGACAAATCCTTGCGACAGAAACCGATGGGGGCTCATTCCACCTCCTCCCCCCGCACTGTCCCAGGCCCCAAACTCACTCCTCCCCAGAAGAGGCTCATTTTAAAAATTGTATCCATTAAATAATATTTCTATAAATTGAAATGTA
>JAOTQQ010000007.1:11577102-11589348 GCA_026546715.1 Gallinago undulata
AAAGAGTCCAGCAAAGGGCAATGAAGATGATTCAAGGATTGGAGCATCTCCCTTATGAAGAAAGGCTGAGAGAGCTGTGACTCTTTAGTCTGGAGAAGAGAAGGCTGAGGGGAGACCTTGTTAATGCCTGTAAGTATCTAAAGGGTGGGTTGAAGGATGATGGAGCCAGACTCTTTTCAGCGGTTGCCAGTGAGAGGACGAGGGGTAACGGGCATAAGTTGGAACATGGGAGGTTCCACTCAAATATGAGGAAAAACTACTTCACGGTGAGGGTGCCAGAGCCCTGGAACAGGCTGCCCAGGGAGGGTGTGGAGTCCCCTTCTTTGGAGATTTTCAAGACCCGCCTGGATGCTCCTGAGTAACGTGCTCTGCTTCAGCAGGGGAGTTGGACTGGATGATCTCTACAGTCCCTTCCAACTCTAATAATTCAGGGTAATTCAGTGAAAAAAAAAATGGGACAGAAGGGGAAAATTGGGCAGGGCAGACACACCCAGAATGGGAAAGGTAGGCAAAAAAAGAACTAAATAATAAGATTGCGTCTTGGCCCCAGAAGGTGCCGTGTGGCCGGTTGGTGATGGTTGGGAAGCGCGCAGGCTGCAGTCACCATGTCATTTATTTCCAGGAATTCACTCCCTCAGCTCCACATACAAATATGAAAAGGAGCATAAAATGAATGACACGCATGACCCCCCGCAGAGGAACGTTGGGGTTGGGTTGGGTGGTGAATCCCACCAGGGCACCAGCCAACACCTTTGTGTCACCGGCATTGGGACAGGGACGTGCTTCAGGTTGGGAGAGTGATCCCTGCGCGACGCCTTCCCAGAAGGAATTTATATGTAAAGAAACTCTTGCTTACGTGGGGGGTGAATAACCTGGCGATCTCAGTTTTGCAAAGTTGAGGTTGGCTACTTGCTTCCCAAATGGAAATATTTTAATTTTTGGTAATATTTAGGTAATGGCTGGTATAGGGGCTGGGTTGGTCCCGCAGATGGTGTCGAGGCAGAGTCGAGGTGGTGCCTTTACCTTTGGTTTCTGCATTTTGGGGCTTTCATGAGCAGCCGTCCAGGTGACCTGTACATTCAGTGGGTGTTTTTCACCTGGAATTACAATTCCCTGCCATTGGGGAACATGGCTCAGGGGGTGACCGGTGGGGGTGGGGCTCTTTACGTGGAGAGGAACAGCAGAGAAACCCCATCTCTGAGGGATCTCAGACAGCACCAATGCCCCAGCACCCCACGAGGTTCTGTCCTGGCTCTACATTAAGTCTCCTTTTTTTTTTTGTTGTTTTTTTTTTTCCTTTTTTTTTTTTTTTGTACACACAGATCTAATCTAGAAAATGCCCCAAAGGTTTGAGCAATCTACCAGTTGCAGGAACCCATAAAGCTTTTTTTTTTTTTTTCCCCCATTGTGTAAGCATGACAAATCATTAATTTTTGATTGATTGCTTTGAATTATGGGTGCTCTGACATCCTTTCTGTAGCTGAACAGCTGTATAACAAATGAACATATCAGTGCTCACAAAAGATTGGAGATCTAACAGAAGCAATTACATTGTCAGCTCCTCCTCCCTTCTGGCTTTTCCCAGGCATTGGAGGGAGGAAATTTTTTGACAGAAATTCCTCAAGTGGCTAACAACAACAATAATAATAATAACAATAAAAAAATTAACTTTTTGTAATTGAATTAGATTTTTATCTTTTCATTTCCAGTGGATTTCTTAAACCTTCAGAAGGCAGGACGTGTTTCTGCTTTGCGTAACTCGGAGAATCCCTTTGAACAAAATTTCACATGAAGAATTAAAAAAATAAAATCAAATTGCAATTTTTGGTTGCTACTCCTTTAAGATTTCAGAATTGCACCAGTGCACTAAATGTGACCTCCATAACTTTTAAATTAAGAATTTATGCTGGCTTGAAATTTATGAAATATTTCAGCATGAAAGAAAGCCTTTTTCCCTCAGGAAAATTGAGCAATAAATCACAGCACTCTCGATTTACTGCCCTACAGCCAGCCAAAGATAGGATTTTTTTTTTCCTTCCCCCCTTCGTTCTGAAAAAAAAAATATAAAAAAAATGTAATCATATAAGACAGCTTAGCTGCTATCCTCCCACTCTCTAGAATTTTTAATTTCAGCTGTTTCTGCTTGGATTTATTTCCAATATTCCTGCTCGGCTTTTCAATTTCCTCAGTTATTAAATTTTAATTCAGTGCATTAGCATTTAAATTAAAAAAGGGTTTATTTTATCGAAATCGTTGGCTAGCCCCCATCCTGCTGCACATGAATTGCCTGTTTCTGCCATTTGCACAAAATGTGAAATGCAGCTAATATCTTTTAACTTGTATTTGCACAAATTCAGAAATAAAATTTCTGGGTTTGGAATAATATTGTCTTTCCAAGGAGGGCTCTCGTCAGAGGAGGAGGTGAAAAGGAGGAGACCCCGGATACTCCCTGCTAATGGCCCGGAGGGGCTCAATTAGGCAATTCGTTGCTAACGAAGGGAGGTGGGCTGGACCTGCCCCTCTGATCCAGGAGGACAGAGAATTGAATTTGGCTATTTCTGCCTTATTTCCCTCTTGCAAATTGCATATTTTTGCATGGGAGGGGTCGTTACTTTAATCTTAGGTAAAGCGCCATAAAATAATTGCACAGGAGCAAGTGGAGGGGGTCAGCTCAGAAAGTGGCCTCTGTGGTGGGGCTGGGGCTGAAGTCCTGCCTTGGGCTCCTGCAGACCTTCAGGTGTCCCACCAACACGGGACACGAGTGGGACTCAGAATGGAAAATCCCCAGGTATTTCAATGGAGGGAGCTGGCAGGAGAGTTTGGAGGACATTCTTGCCTTTCTTCACCTAAACAGCCTTTTTTTTCTCCCTGTTTTTTGCCCCCGTAGGCCGACGAGAGCAACAGCAGTGGGCGGAGGAGCTCTTCCAGCAGGTAGGTGGGTGGTTTCTCTGCTGGGGTGGGACGTGGTAGGCAGATTGGGTCTGCTGGGATGGGGCTCTCTGTCTCAGAGGGACCAAGTGAGAAGGATGGGTTGGGAGCTGTTGGAGCACAGTGTCCACACACCCTTTTTGGATTTTGCTAAAAATATAGATGTTTTGGCCTTGGGAGGGGGCAAGGAGAGGCAGTTTGCATGCAGTGTTGGGGGGCGGGTTTCGCTAAGTCCCCCCAGTCCCATGTCCATGCAGGGGTGCAAAGACCATCGCAGGATGAGATTCTTGGATGGAGACCTTGGCCCGTGCTATGGCAGTTGGGTGCGGACCCCCCTGTTCCCACACGAGAGGAGAGGATGAGGGTGTCCCCCCACCCCAACCCTCTCAGATCCCACCAAGGGGTATCTCTGCTGCTCCCACTCTGGTGGGTACAGGACATGTCAGGTCATACAGAGGGGACTCTGCTGCAGGTGTCCTGTTTGCTGCCACCCCTGGTGCCTGGGGCAGTGTCCGGGGTGATGGACAGCCCCCCGTCCAGCGTGTCCTGGCCAGAGACACATAGCCCTGGTGTGAGCAGTAAGAGGACAACCCAGCACAGAGGAGGTGGAGGTGACGAGGTCAGGTCTGCCTTGTGCTGGGGCCTCTCCATCTCCTCCTGATGCTTTAGGGCATCTGACCTGGCTGGGTACGCTGGGACGCACTAAAGATGGTGCTTCTTGGTCCCTTTCCTTCTCTGTCTGGTGGAGTCTGTGCAGAGCTGTGACAACATGGAAGAAGGGACAGCTTTCCTTCTTTGGCCAGATACAGATTCCCCGCAGCTGGGTTTCCTTTGCAGGGCAGCGCTGGGCACTGGGGAGGTGGTGGGAACCCAGAGCCAAGTGTGGCTTTGGTGACAGTAGCATTTACCTGGTGCTCGAAGCCTGTTCCCGGTTGTCTGCCATCCACAAGCCAAGGGACAAACTCACCTCCCAGGTGAAAATAGGTGGAAGTGTAGGAGAGAAAGATGCCAGGCTGGGAACAGGAGGAACGCTGAAGATGCACCAGGGGAGGGGAGCGAGCTGGGGCTGGGCTGCAGCTGAGCGTGGAAGCATCCACCAAGAGTTGTAGAAGATGGTTGGAAAGTCAAGAAGGTGCCACCACGTGGTGGTACAATGTACAGATCGTTGAGGGGACTGCTGAGGCACATTTGTGGGTTACATCAACCTGGGCAGGGGACTAGGGGCAGCAGAAACCCGGAACCAGTTTGGCTGCTGTGGAAAAACAGTCCGCGTGATGCTGGGGGCTCCACCGCGTCCTGGCATCATCTCCATCACTCCATATCGGTGCGGTCTGTGCCCAGACGGGGTTTGCCAGTCACTGCTGCTGGGATCGGTACCTCTGCCCTGGCCAGGACAGGCCACCGGTGTGGTGGGAAGCAGACCCCAGGGGGACATGGGGTGTTTCTCAGGGCACCCACCGCCCTCGGCAGCGAAGCAGGGACCTCCAGCGCTGCCACCTCCTCTCCTGTGCACCTCCAGCTGCCGTTCCGTCCTCCCTGTCGCACTCCAGTGATACCGTCTCCCCGCTGCCAGAGCACCCTCCTTGTCCCTCCGGAGGCTTGACCCATCAGGTGAAACACATCCTTCCACATTAGAACCCTGCCACCGAACGTGCACCAAGTGCTCCCCGTGGCGACAGAGGTCCCTGCCCGGTGGCCCGGCTCTGCCGCTGGCGTTTCAGAGTGAAATACCCTCCTTACCGGCAGCTTTTCGGTAGGGATTGGATGGCTCTGGGGTGCCTGCTGGGCTGGGCTGGGCAGGGATGGAAGGGTGGGAGGCAGGTTGCAGGAGCAGAGCTGTCATCAAGTGGCCTGTATGGAGGAAAAGGTCTTTTTTCCCAGTTTTGGAATGGCCCAGCAGTGTCCAGCAGTGCAGGCTCTCGAGATGCTGGGAATTAGCCTGCACAAAGCACTGGAAGGAAAGCAACCTACTCTGAAGCACAAGGGCATCATTTTCTTCCTCCTAAATTCTTTATTCTGACTTTTAACTCAGTTTTGTGGCTCTCACTGGGGGGTTTTTGCAGAGCAGGTGGGTGAGCGTGGTCTCCAGGTGGAAGCTGACCCTTCGGGGTGTCTCCTGAGGGTGCCGTCCCTTCCCAGGGTGCAGGTTGTGCCTTTGGGGTGAGCACCCAAGCATCCTCCTGGCCTTCCAGAGGGTACCTGAGCACCCGTCGGGCGGCAGAGCTTTCCCCCTGTTGTCACTGTCACTTTGTGGCTACGTAGAGAAGGGTGAGACTAGACATCACTTTCCCTTTTAGAAGAGCGGTACCCAAAATCCACTTCAGCATCTACCTGGTTGGACAAGAGATGGGAAATGAGAAAAAGGGAAATGAGCAAGTCTTGTTTAAAAAAAAAAATAAAACAGAGTAAAAATTTAATATTTTGAGACAGCTCTGTCCGTGACTGAAGGTCAAAATTTGGCATTGGCGAAATCCGTGAGGCTGTTCATGGCTGGAGACACAAGGTGGATGTTTCTCAAAGTTGTTGCTGGTTGAAACTCTCACTAATTGCAAACTACTGAAGAAGCTTTTAACGATTAATTTATATTGGTGAAAAATACAAGCAAAAGGTTGCTGGGAGAAGTCATCTTTCTGCAACTTACTTTTTTTTACTACAGTGAGCTCAGTCTTAATGTGGTGACTGTGGTATTGGGTCGATACTATTTTTATTTATTTATTGTATTGAATTGATTTTATTCTGTTTCAAGTAAATGTTAAAAGCTCTGAAGGCACAGGATTTTTATGATCTTATCACCCCACAGCTCTGCTCGGGCCTCTCTGCTGCCTTTGAAATAACAGGGCTCAGCCCGTGCAGCTCTTCGCAGCTGAGAATTAGCGGTGGCAGAAAGCGCTCGCTGTTCTCCTGCCTTATTAGCTCGTGTGGGGTTCCTGTACCTCACCCTACGCTTATTATTGGGAAATTTTAAAAAGTGAAGAGAGACTTATTAGGAGCATAGAGAAAAAAAAAACCCTTCCTAAAAGGAGCTGGAAGAGAGATGGCTGTTTGCCTGGGAGAAGGTGACAACCAAGAGGCGACATGACAAAGCTGTGCGTGGTTTTGAACGCTCCAGAAAAGGTAGATCAGAGACTGCTTTCTTCCTTTTGCAAGGGAGGAAAAAAAAAAGAGACAGTTAACCAATTGAAAAGGCAGCAAATTAAAAGCTAATCAAAGGCAGGATGTTTTGGTGCATGATGGGCAGTTGGCTCTTGGAGTGCGTTACCAGGAGTCGGGTGCTGGAGGGGACTTGCAGGGGACTCAACTGGAAGGTGGTACCAGAGGGTGACGTGGACTCTTGTGGATGTGACATGTCTCCTGGGGATCCCTTTCCCTGCTGCTCTCCACTGAAAAGGTTCTTGAAGCTTCTTCTGAAGCCCCTTCCTGCACGTTGTGGACCAGATTATGGTGTGAGCCCTGGGTGAGGGTCCTGGAGGGACTGGAGGGGAGTGTGGGAACGGCGCTGGGAGCTGCCGACCTCGGGGTAATCCCTGGGAGTCTGCGTGACGCTATTGTAAAACTAACTACTTACCAATAATTAATGTCAGCATTCACATGGTGGGCTCTGGATCTCGACAAGAAATAATTGAAAAACCAAATGTGCAATTATGTCTGACAAGCAGCGTGTGCTTTTCTTGGTCACCAGAGCCTTGTGTAGTCATGTGATAGACACGGTTTTATATAATTATTATTGTTTATATGGTGGGTGTCAGAGGAAGGAAGAATTTTAGTTTCAAGTCCTCCGTTGGCTATTTATTTTAAAGTCATTAGATTTGTTTTCAGACTTAACTGCGCTTAATGTGCGAGACTCCTGCTGAATAAATCAGACCCTGATATAGGAACTGCATCTGTTTGCGGAGGGAACGGAGCCAGCTGGAAGCTCAGCCCCCGTCTGCACCAGGGCTGTCACCAGCCGGGGAACCCGCTCGCAGCACAGATGTAGCTCCAACTAAAGCGTGTTCTGCTCCCAAAACGGAGGTAAAATCCCAGAGCTGCTGGGGTTATGAGCTGGCTGTGAGGGCACGGATGGGTCTCATCTTTATGGCGGTGTTAACAGCCCTGTGGTAGAGCTCCCAAAGAGGGTGGGAGGTCTCTTGGAGATGGTGGTTCAGCAGAAGGGCTGGCCTGGAGGAAGCAGGGTGTTGTGTGTTTCCAGAAGGTCCTTTAGTTTGGCACATGGAGTTCTCCCAGCTCTGACACGATGCCGTTTTCCCTGGAATGCCAGACCAAGCCATGGTCCTGAGGTAGTCTGAGCATTTCTGTCTCAACTTGGAAGATGGGACTTTCCAGCTGGAGGAGATGGTACTGAGAAGTGGTCTCACCTACTTACCTCCTTCTCAGTTCACCCTTCTCCAGCCTCACTGGTGGCATCATTCCCTCTCCTCCCTGTGTTTCTCGGTCTGCCCTTTGCAGACACGTCCTCGGGAGCAGTTGCTGTAACCCAAGGGATGCTCTGCCCCGGGACGGCACCAGCTCTTCTGCAGCCTCCTCTCCCAGCTGACCAGTCTTCACCAGGGCCCCAGCATTCGGGGATGACAGCCTCCATGCATGGCCAAGCTGGAAGTTGTGGTCCTCCTGACTTTGCAAGAAGGCTCCACACCCCGTGGTGGGACAGTCCAAGGGCTGAGTGTTTCCAAGAAGCAAAATTATTTAAATTGTTTCCCCTTTCTTTAAAAGGCTCAGTCCCAGAGCGTGAAGAGCTTCAGACTCATCCTGCGTCAGAAAGAGAAAAAAGTATTAATCATTA
Source organism: Gallinago undulata (assembly GCA_026546715.1). Taxonomy (NCBI): domain Eukaryota; kingdom Metazoa; phylum Chordata; class Aves; order Charadriiformes; family Scolopacidae; genus Gallinago; species Gallinago undulata. The sequence continues at coordinate 11,584,811 of JAOTQQ010000007.1, forward strand.
GGCGAGGTATTTAATAAGCCGTGGTGCTTTCTGAAGTGTTCTCACCATAATCTTCAAAAAGAAACAAACCAACCAACCAGCACAAACCCCTTGCAAAAGTCCCATCTGGCCGATTTAAGAGAGGTGGATAATTCTCTCCTGTACTATGTCCAGCAGAGAGGCTGTGGGAAACCCAGGCAGGTCTCCTTGAAACCCAAAAGGTCAGATGTACCCGCAAGAAGAGATGACAGTGCTCAGACCCATCCTGGCTCCTGGGGGACCCACGTGTTTTGTGTGCAATCCACACCAATTTGCCCAACGCCGGAGCCCTGGAAGGCTTCAGATGGAGATTTCAGGTGGAGAAATATCCCTTACTGGAGCCAGAAGGTAGCTAGTCATGGTAGCTACAATGTCCTCTGCAAGCAGAGTTACCTCTCTGCTTCTGCCTCAGAGCTTCTTTGGGTTCAGTGCATCTCCAGCAGCAGGACATCTGCCATCTCAGTTGTATCGCTCCTCGGCTGGGGAGTCCTCCCAGTCCCAGGGTCCTGTCTCCTCTTCTGTCGGTCTTTTCCCGTTGCTCATTTTACCCCATTCATCAACACCCAGGTTGGTGGCAGGGTCTAGCTCCTTGTGGCCGTGCTGGGGACGTTTGCAGACAGTTGTCACTCCCTCAGTCATTTCCTAGTCAAGCAGCAGAGAGCTCTTTCACCGATATAAATAAACCCTTAATCTATTCTCTTTGTTTTTCCCTGAATTTCTTTGTCTCTGTTGACATTTCCACGCTCAAAAATTTAAAGACGCTGGCAGCTATTATATTATCATCTTAAATTTAGTTTTTAACCTGCATCATTTGTATGTCGCATTTTTTATCTGAGTGAATTATTTTGCTTTTGGCAAACAGTGCGTGTTTGTTTTTTGCTGGATAAGCCAAATTTTCTTTATATTTGGTTAGACTTTTCAAACCATCCTCAAGATATTCCTAATAAGGACTGAAGGGAATTTGTTTTGCTAATACCTTAGGAATTCTTTGTGGCTCTTGCCTATTGTTCTGGTTTGTGTTTTAATGTTTAATTTCTAGAGGAGAGGCAGCCCGATTTGGTCCTGTAGTTTTACCTTTTCTGAAGGATTTGGAGCTGCCCAGCATCCCTTGAGGAATACACGCACGATTAAATTCCTCTTACACTTACTGAAGCGGTGTTTGTTGTCAGGAAAGGTTGTGTGTTTTAGTAGACCAAGATAATTGGAGAAATTATGCTGCTTTGTTTGTTTGCTTTCCCCAGATTTCAGCACTGACACCGCGTCACACCACACCACCAAGTGCTGCGTTCGTTAGTTATTTGGGGGTTTTTGGAAGCTGATGCCTCCGTTTTTAAGAGCTTAGAGACACTGACAGTGTCACCAAGTGATCCTGCTAGAGGCATCTCTCTTCTAAAAGGCCTTTAGATCCTTCAAAATTTATGGATTGTGTAACCATATTGGTATTTATTGACCAGGAAAACCTAAATGGCAGTTGCTGTTACACTTCTGCCTGCAGAAGGATGTAGTCTCCTCCTCTGATTTTTTGGTTTATTTTGGGAGGAGAAAGCAGAAAAGTTGAATGTCTGCCAGATAAGGACAAGGACTTGGGCCTCTTGCCTCCGAAATTTTCCTTGCGTGTCCAATTAGTGTGATGGCCCCGAATCTAATTGCTTGATCTGCAGCATGGGCCTCAGAGCCTTGGAGAGTTGCACATTCATCCTGGTTAGCTTCAGCTTGTTTTGGTCAGTCTGTAAGTGATTGGTGCAATCAAGAAGATAATCTATGGGAAAGGGTGGGTCCACCAGCCTTGTGAAGGAAAAACAACCACTGAACCAAGGACACAGCCCGTAGGACCATGGACAAAACAAGCAGAGAGATTTGAAGTTAAACTTGTGGCGTAGCAGTGACCTTGAAGTCCTTGAAGCACGCGGTTCACGTGAGCATGTTGCATGTGGAAGATGCCCTGAAGCTCTGACCAGGTTTTTCTGTCTTCTTCAGCAAGTCTTCACTCCTCTTCCACTAATGGAGGAAGGAAATCTCATTCTCTAAAACAACTTCAAACAATGAGTGAACAGGTTTTTCCTATCACGTTTGCTTTTGGCAGTTAAGCCCCACACTTTGAGAATATACAATGGTGTCTTGGAAAGTGGTAATTGTGAAGACAACGAAGTCTCCTGGTGGAACATGAGTGACCGTGAACTCCTTGTACAACTCTGTGACCAAGAGAAAATTTGGGGTTTAGACACATGCACCAGCATGTGCTGCCACCCTGTGTGTCATTCAGGGTGGTGGTGGCACTTTGTCCTGCTCTGATGTCCATGCTTCCAAGTGCGGGCAGGCTCCCCGACCCTCAGGGAAAAGAGTCAAGAACTAGAAGGCATGTTTTAGCCTGTGTATGATGTACATTGAGGAATTGTGTTTGCTTTGCTTCATTCAAGAGACAGCCGAAGATGTTACTCCCTCCTATGGAGGAGTGATTTCTGGTAACAGAATCCCTCTTCCAACAAACCAGTTGGAGCGTGGCTCAGTGGCCGGAGGCAGCAACCCACGCTGGGAGTACGGTGCCTGTTCTGGAAAATAATTGCTCAGAGGAGGGACTCTGAAATGTGGTGGTTACTCCAGCACTTTTACGCATCAAAATTGAGGCAGCTTCTCTGAAAGAGGCACTGGCTGAAGCTGCAGATGTGGTTTTGAGACAGGAACATCTCCAAGAGCTCTGACATAGGAGGTTGGATGAGAAGGTCGGTCTCTTGGGCTTTCAAGTCTGAAAGCCCAGTTTGAAAGCTGAAGCAGGAGACATGGAGACTAGAAGCAGAGTCTTCAGCTGTAACACTGGAAACAATAGCTCCCGTATTTTTTCTCTTTTAATACTGAACTTGAAAATATTTTGCCTGCTAAAGTCTGCAAAAGAGAGGTCCCTGGTGAAGGACACCAGGTGGCTCCTCTGCTTCCTGACCTGCGCTACCTCCCTCCTCCCGGTGTGAGGCATGGTGCCCACGCAGCTGGGCTGCTCCAGGGAGCAAAGGAGAGCCACGGATGGGGGGTACGAAGGCCGCCACAAATAAATTTATAAGACAAGCGGATTTTAAATTTACATCTTTCTTTTTCTGTCTCTGCTTGTAAAATCAGAGTTTATTTACATCTGTTCTGCCCATTCCACATCCCTCAGCTCCAGTAATAGCAGGAACCTTCTGGTTCTTTTAAAACCATGATAAACATCTGTAAATTGAGCCTAGTTTCAGCCTCCCCCATTTTTTGTTTTCTTTCCTTTCTGACAGTTGAGGCCTTTTGACTTGGCGTGGGATGAGCCAGCTGCACGGTGGCTTCAAGAAGACGAATTGTAACATCATACTGATGGTATTGTCCTCGTGGGCCCTGCAATGAAGGTTCCTTCAAGTGCCCACAGGATGGTCCTTGTTACTGCACTCCCCTGAACCTCTTTGGTCCTGCAGCCCAAGAGAGAGCACCAAGGACCATACAAGAGTGGGCTTCAGTGGTGTAAATGGGCACAGGGGAGTTGGGTATCACCATCACTGATCTCATCAAGACATTAGTGAAATCTCTGGTTCTTTCAGCTTGAGAGGTGTCCAGGAAAAAACTGAAGGTGCTCCACATTTGCTGCTGGGGCAGAAGAGCCGTGTTTGTAGGTGTTGATTCAGAGCAGTATGTCCTCCTCCACATTTGTTTCCTTTTCCTCTCCTTTTGAGGAGAAAATACACAGGAGCTGACGTTGAAGACTGATTCTCCACTGATCTCGCTTTGCCCCTCCCAAAAAGCTCAGCAGGATGTGTACTATAAAAATAGCCTCATTAGAAGCCATCTAAGTACATACGCAATCACAGATCACTCAAAAAGGAGCACAGAGCATGCATGTTTCTGTTGCTGTCTTCAGAGAATTACATGACAAATTATTCCTAGCTGGAAGAAATGTCCTTTTATAATTGGGGTTTTTTCTCATTCTTTCATAAGGGAGGAGTGTGTGTTTTTTAAGTAGCTTTTAGTCACTTTCATTATTTATGAGAATGCTACTCCAGATCAGAAAAAGCAAACTGCAAATGCAAGTTTCTTCTGGCTGCAGCAGCTGACGGGCCCCGTTTGCTTTCAGTCACTGCCGGTTCCCCTTATCACAGCCAGGAAGAAACGCTCACCACAGATGGAAATGGTACCATATTGCAGCTCTTCAGTTTGCATCCCCTTCTCCTCCTTTCTTTCCACCACAGGAGACCGACTGGAAGGAGCTCCACTGGCTTCATGGGTAGAGTGTTGCCCTGCAGAGCTGGTGGGTATGGATGGTCGGCCATTGCTTTTGGTCCTTCCATCTGGAATTGTTCCTTGCATTGTCCTCATGTTGCTTCTTGCACTAATGCCAGTGAGGCATCATCCAGGCTACTCAACTTCATCACCAGAATTGTACCCCTTGCACGTTCACAGAATCACAGAATGCTATGGGGTTGGCAGGGACCCCTGGAGATCATCTAGTCCAACCCCCTGCCAGAGCAGGGCCACCCAGAGCAGGTCCCACAGGAACGTGTCCAGGTGGG
>JAOTQQ010000007.1:11589448-11624571 GCA_026546715.1 Gallinago undulata
CCAGGGCTCTGCCACCCTCACAGGAAAGAAGTTCCTCCTCGTGTTTAGGTGGAACTTCCCATGTCACCATTTGTGCCTATTTCCTCTTCTTCTGTCACTGGGCACCATTGAAAAAAGACCTCTTGACACCCCACCCTTGAAGTATTTATAGGCATTGATGAGATCCCCCCTCAGTCTTCTCGTCTCCAGACTAAACAGACCCAAGTCCCTCAGCCTTTCCTCACAAGAAAGGTCTTGTCTTATTCTAGTCCCCTCATCATCTTTGTAGTCCTAGTCATTTCTCCATATTATCTTGCTGCATCATCCGTCCATGCTAAAGCTTTTGTGAGCTATCATGGGCGTAGGACCAAGGGACGCTGTACCTAAATGGGCCCAGGAAGCCATTTTCACCCCTACCTTTCCAGTTCCCCACGATGAGTCTTCATCAAGGCCTCCTTAAATCTCTTCTGCCTTCACATGCTTGTATTTGACATGAAAGTGGCCGTAATGTCATCGGAAGATGAAAGTCTGATGATCAAAGCAGGCAGCAATGTTGAAATGAGCATTGTGAGATGGCAGAGCTGGTAATACAGTAATTGGCTACGTGGCCTACTTAGTCACAGGAGTGATACATGTGAGTGCAAGGTTTGTTTGCCTCTTTAATGTTTAAAACTCATTGAGTCTGTTCTGGAAAATGAAACTACCTCACCTGTAGGAGCAACCAGGCACGCCATTGAGTGACGGTGTGAGCAGAGTGTGATCCCAAGGCTTCTGCCTCCTCTTCGTAGCAAGGAGGAGCCTCTTGGGTTGCCAGATCAATAAAGACAAGACATTGAACAGCAAAGGAGGTTGATATTCCCCAGGAAAGCGCAAAGACATGGAGAAGAAGTTAGATGCACCCTGTGAAAGGAGGTAGGGATCAAGCCAGATGTGCCTGTGCACCCTGCTAATCTCTGCACTGATTCCTCTGAGAAGTTTTTGTCCGGTGCAAACAGTGCTTCATTTGAAGGAGGTCCTCTCCCCAGAGAACATCACACCATGGATATTTAATGCTAGTTGGACCTGCAGAGGGAACTGCAGCTGATCCCTGGGACATCACGCTTGAACACTGTAAAACTGCATTGTTTCACCCAGAAAAGTGATGGCATGAGGCTGGGGACTGCATTCAGAGCCACCAGGAGATGGGTGGCTGCAGGTACCCAGGAGTGGGATCTGACTCTGGGAGGTTCTCCTGTGGTTCCTGTGCGCTGCTGTCTCCACCAAGTGGAGGCTCCGACCACATCACCGGTACCAGTGTGTGACCCAACAGTGCCCGCAGGAGTTCAGAAGATGGGGCTCATCTCTGGATTAGCACTGTGTCTCTGTGTCTTGCCATCACAGCGCTCGGAGACATGGTCACCTCATGGTTCATGCTGGGGGGTAATTCTGCTTCCAGACCAGGCACCGATACTTGAGTTAGCTGATGTCCCAGAAGCTGCATAGTTCTCTTCTCTCTGTGTGCCCCCACCCAAAATCAGTAAGACTTCCTTCTAGCCTTGGTATCTGCAGAACTAAAAATTCACTCCTATTCCTCCTCCTCATCCTCTTTGTGACACCTTTCCAGCCGTTGTGCATCGGCTCCGGCGGTGCTGCGAGCAGGGGAGGGACAGCAGAACCAGGTCTGGACATGGCAGTGCTGGGGCCCAATCTCTTCCCTCCACCAGGCAGCACGTTCTCTGTCACCGTGGCTCTTGGGGGGAATTTCTGGAGAAGAAGTGTGTTCTGGATCTGCTGCTGCTTTATCTCCATCTCTCGTTGGAGGCTTTTCGTGCTGCTCAGACGTGCAGTGTCACGGGATGCAACAAGGGTCGAAAGGAGTGGTAAAGGAGTGATGCTTTCCTGGGTCACCTCTCCTGGCTCAGCACATCTGTTCCCTCCTGGCTTGATGCAGTGTTTGATGGAGACTGTGGCAAACGTCGTCTCCTCACTGAAACCTGCTTCTGCTGTGGCTGTGGCTGTACCCTCTCCATCCTGTCTGAAGTTTCCGAGTGTTGGTAATTTCCTTTTCTTTCCTGTTTTGCTCCTGTGATGGTACGGTGTCCCCAGCCAAACCAAGAGGCTTCAAACTCTGCTGTCCCATGAGGATCATTCCTTCAGCCCTGCACCCTGGTGACGATTATGCCCCATCTGACACAGCATCACTTCAGCAAATTGAGCTTCAGACCCAAGAGGCCTGAGCTGATCCTAGTTTTGCTCTAGTGACAGGAGCACTAACTGGATTTTATGTGGCACCAGAAGAAAGTGGCCTCCATGGGTGATGCTAATTCTTGCTTGGAAAGCTCTTCTTCCACCATTGCTGCTTTCTGTCTCCAAAGCTGCATAGCCCCCAGCAGAGACCCAGAGAGACGTTTTCAAGAGCTCAGACGTGCTCCTGGGGGGTTCAGCGCTGCTCCGTTGGGTGTATTGCCATCTGCAGCAGCAGCTCTCCTCAGCCCTGCACCTCCTGGCCTGGGATGGGATCCACCTTCATGCTTGGGAAGTTTTTTGGTTGCGGTGTCCAAGTAGAATGAGAGAAAGAACTGTCACCGGACAGTAGCTGTGCGAGTGATGATCACTGTGACGCTGTGCTGCTGGGGACCGCTTTCTCTGTCACTGCTTGCAGGGACTGGTAAGAGTTGATCCCATCACCTGTCAGGAGCTTGTTTTGTAGTCTCCAGACAAGTTCTCCTGGGCAGTCTGTCCATCAGGGCTTTGGAGGCTGCGAGGATAGAGATGAGGAACATCCTCTCCACGTCCAGGGAAGGTCGGAGGGGTCCGTTGCCTTCACTTGCTGTTACCAGCAGCTGGTGATGCTCCTCTCGTGCATGAAGTAACCAGGGTCTCCTGGCTCACTCTCCCCTCCCTTCACCCATAGGAGAAGAAAAGAGGGCTGGGATTGTGCTGCTGCTTGATTTCATTTATTTAAAGATATTTTGCAAAACTGAAGTGTTCCTCTGGATGTTGAGCTGGAGAGAGTCTGCAGTTGAACGTTGGCTAAAGCTTGACATCAGCCAGTGGCTAGAAAATCTCTGCGAGATGGGAAATAGCGAGTGACTTAAGAACACGGCTCCTCCTAATTATGCAAAACAGCAACGAAAAAGGTGGTTAAAACTACTCTCGGGTGGTGTGGGACTGGTTCCCAGTCTGATGCAGGTGAAGAATGAAGCCTGTGTTCGGGGATGGTGTTTCCTGCGTTTCCTCAGGTGGTTGGGATGCCAGGACCCTCGGTGCTGTGGGACAGGATCTGGGCCATGCAATAAAGTGCCAGCACCTCAGGGTGTCAGCAGAGGATGCGGCCGGTGTCCTGGGGCTGCGGTGGCAGGAGGGGTGGGAGCGGAGCACGACAAGGGGATGCTGCCAGAGATGCAAGTACCAGCCCTTCTTCTATGTGTACATGCGTGCATGCACAAAGACATATATTTGTGTATATATGTGTATTTTATATTTATAGATACATATAATCTGGGGAAAACCAAAATATTTTAATGCTTATAATTTATTCCCTTTTCCCCACCCTAGAGGTCTTTGCCCGGGATGTGCGCTGGCCGTGGGTCTGTGCAGGGCTCTGCTGGGTCCCCGGGCAGTGGCGTGGGGTGCCGGGGTGCCACACAAGGAGCCCCGGGGCTGCGGGGTCACCCCCTGGCCATGTGTTCTGTCACCTGGGTACATCTGCTGGTGGCAGCTTTCTTCTCTCCTAGAAAGAATCAGAAAACAGAGAAGGTCTCTGTTTGTTGTGGAATTGTTGTAAGAGTGCTGTAAAAGTCCAGTGGTACTGTGTTTTTTATGGTTTTGCTTATTTTGCTTTTGAAAGGATCTGGAGGCTCCTTTCAGGTCTTCTGTACCATGAAATCATGCAGAAGATGCATGATTTCCACCTGCTGAGGTATTTGGGACCAGTTTCCTTCTGTACACTGAGTACCATGGGGCAACGTCAGAGGAATAGTATTGCTTTTAATTAATATCTGCATGTTTAGGTCCCAGCTATGAGCAGACAGCCCAGCTGGAAAGTTACTTTCTTGGCAGAGACAGATTCAGAAAGCGAGTGTGAAGAACAAAGTTATTGAGAGTCCATCGGTCTAATAATTCATACATTCCTACAGCTTCAGGCCACCAGCTCTGGCCAGTGCACATCTGTATGGAGACCAGTAACCTGGGGCCAGGCAGATATGGACACTGGGTTTGAAGACTTGGAGAGATTTGTTCTCCCTCAGTGCATCTTTGGAAAACAGTTGTTCCAGTGGACCACCATCCATGCTAGTATTTTATGCCTCATTTCAACCGGTTCCAGCTTCCAGCGATGTGCTCGTTCTCTACTCCTCCCTGCCAAATTAAGGACAGACAGTATTTTCTCCCCATGAAGACGATAATGTGCTGCAATCAAATCATCTCTCAGTCTTCCTTTTGGCATGAGAAACAGATAGAAGTTGTTTGGTCTCACGCAAAGTCATAAAATATCTTTTCCCAGTCTCGAACCGTTTCAAGTGCCTCTTTTTTGAACCTTCTCCAGCTTTTCTAATCACCTTTTAAAAGGGAGGGCACTCAGTGTGTCTGCAGCAGCGCTGGGACTGGCTTCACCACGGCTTTGTGCGGGGAGAAAATAACCTTCTTGTTTGATCTCAGGCACGTGTATCCGAAAAATTGCCTTAGTCCTTTAGGTGAGAGCATGGCTCTGTGTGGCTGCAGCGTGACCTGCCTGCTGGGATCACGGGCTGCTGTTCGTGGGGGCGCCCACAATCCTGGACACATTTGACTACGCCACAACTGCTGGGTTTGGGCAGAACCGGGGTACGGGATGATGGATCTCATTGCTGTTGGTCCCCCGTGACTTTTAGCAACAGCGATGTTGAATTTAATTCTGGAACATGAATAAATCTGCCCCACATCAGCCCTGATGTGGGGCGGTGGTGCCCGTCGAGGGTGGCGTTTTGCCTTGCAGTCCCGTGCCGTGTCTTGCTGCTCTGGTTTCAGCCCGAACGGGACGCGAAGCAAAGCTGGGAGCTGGCAGAAGGTCTCTTATGTTCTTATCCAATTTATAATCTCTTCCAAAAGCTGTATCCTTAGCCTCACTGCTAGTTGTATTAGCTTTTAATTCCACGTCGGTTGGCTCCTGCATTGATTTTTCTGTTGTTTTGTCCAGGATTGGCAAGTACAGGTTTCTGTATCATCTGTAACCAAGGCATTTCCCTTCCCTTTAGGTACAAATCTGCCTTTCAATCGCTGCTTTCACCTTTCTGCCTACCGATGGGAATTGTACTGCATTGCTTTTGATCTTCCTCCACTGTTTTTTTTTTCCCCCGACCCTGTTGCTTTTGCTGCCTTTATCCGTGTTTTTGCACTTCACACCTTCTCAGTTTGATCGATTTGCAATTAAATCCCACCCTTTTCTGGTCGCTGAACACTTCCTACCTCGGCGCCTGCCTTTCCCTTGGCTTCGGAAGGGATGCTCAGCTGCGCCGCTGTCGGGTGAGATTGATGGACCCTTTGGACATCCAATAATATTACCATAAAGATCATCCAGCTTTCAACCACATTTTCCCTGTCTTAATTCATCTTTTTCACTTATAAAAGCCCTGTATGATTTTGGGACCATGGGGGGTGTGTGTGTGAGGAGGATGGAAACGAGTGGGGAGGCAGGTCAAGGCTAATTCTCACTGTTTAGGGGCTATCAATTGTACATTTCATTCCATAATGAGAATGAAGGGATGAATAATAAAATATCTGGTGATACGATGTGACTGACCCATTTTGAAATAGCAACTACATGTCCGTGTAGGAGGTTGTGCAGTAATTATTGCAGAAGATTGTTCTCTTCGTTCATCTGCTCCTCTCATCTCCATCCTCCCCAATTCCCCACTTCGCCTGGAGTTGCAGCATTTTGGTTTCTCTACCAGCTTCATAACCCCTATCGGAAACCATCGCTGGTGTTAGTTTTCTCATTCATACTTTGTTCTGACTTTTATGAAGTTGCAAGCAATGGGATTTCCTTCTCTTTTGCTATTGCATGGTCTCATAACTCTCATCCGTAAGTTCAGTCTTTTTTTTCACTTAATTTTTTCTATTACTTCTGCTTAAAATGTTTTCAAACACCTTCAGGTGTTCCCAGTGTTTACATGACTCTAAATATGTCCCAGTCTTTAAAGTTTCTGTTTCTGGGTAGTCTAAGCTATTGTTATGTATTTAGTTCTTCTGATTTCTGCACAGACCGAACCAGCAATTATTTTATCTTTGCATTGCATGTTGGAATGTATTAATAACCAGTCTTAGAAACAGGGAACCTGTAACGAGTGGTGGGAAGGTGCATTTGGAAGAGGCTCTACCCTCTGGATCATTACCTGGTCCTCATCTGTCGTGCGCAAACTCTGCCTTTGCTGATGTTGTTCTACAACTTGCGGGGGTCCAGTTTCCTTCCAGCTTTTAAAGGGTTTTGGATATTTATTTATTTAGGTTGTTTTCTCCCATGAATTTCCAGCTTTCTCTTTCCAAGATGAAAACACATACTTTTTCCTTCATTTGCTTCTAAGTAGACTGGACTCCTCTTTTCTTCCCCCTGCCTTTCTCCACCCATCACGCTTTCTCTGTCATCTTTGACACTTGTATCTGTCCATAACGGAATATTGTCCCTAAATACCATTGTACTACAGACGATCCCCTTTGATCATCACTGTATATGGTAGATAAGGCCATATGAATAGCATAGGATGTCCAATTGCTTTGAAGGGTTAAAAGAGGGGATGTGATTAACCCAAGGAGGAGTGCACAAGGGTGGGATGGTGCCGGATTAAAAATGTCAGGAGGATATGGCTTTTCTTTCACGCGTGTAGTCTAGTCTGGGCATAATATTTGATGGTGGTGTGCTCCTGACCTGCTAGGAACCAGGTGAAATTCTGTGCTCTTGGTTAGTGTGTTGATGACTGCTACTATTTTTTTGTGATGATTAAGGTTATTTTCATTACTAGTAAATGGTTTTATTATTTTGTCTGGTTAAATTTTAATTACTTACCATATATGACAGACACGTATACCTACCCATACTTGCTTCAAATAAATCACATTACAAGAAAGTACCTTTGATTATGTCCTAGTGATTAGAAGGTGAGCGTGTGGCAACAAGGATTCATGTTTTCTCCTCTTTTCTGCTCATTCAGGGAGTGTTTGAAGAGGAGCCCACGGAGCCCGAAAGCAGAGGGCTCCGATTCGGTGACATCTCAGTCCTCACCCAGTGAAGAGGCTGGAATGATGACTGAGGTGAAAGTGAAAACAGAGGTACCAGATGACTATATCGAAGAGGTGATCTGGCAGGATGACACCAAAGATTCCAAGAAGAACATAAAAGATGGGCCAGGAGACGTGCCCGCGGAGATCTGCGTGGTCATAGGTGGGGTCCGCAACCAGCAGACGCTCGGTAAGCTCAGGACAATGTGTCCCATCAGTCATGTCCTTGACTCCATGGTGTTGGGGAGAGAAACAAAGCTCTGGAGAGCTGTTACTGGAAGCTTGGCTCTGCCAGGGATACCAGAGCCAAAATGCACATCAAGCTGGCTTGAGATTATTGACCTTCCTTAGCTTTTGCTGTCTGTTTGCATCTGGTCACCCCTTAAGACTCAACCAAGCTCAGGGCAACTGTGAGAAAAAAGCTTATTATCTTCTTTAGACATGTTAAATGCCTTGCCCATCAGTAGTGCAGAATTCATGGTGAGCCCAGGGCTGGGGGTAGGTACGTGTGGTGTAGATGAGGAGGCCATCAGGAGGAAAGCCTCAGAAAAAGCTGAAATGCTTTGAGGAAAGTTGCTGAGAGGAACGTGGCTGCCTAGCGTGAATAATTAGGTGTAGCTCAAAAACAGGTTTTACAGGTTGCTGTTTGTTTGTTTTTCTGGTTGCTAGTAACATATGGGGAATAGTTTTGACTTCTGGCTGGCTGTGATGTGCCACTTCCAAGCTCGTGCTTCCTATCCCACCCCACCTAGAGATGTCATAAGAAGAAGCTTTTTCTTTCTTTCTGTGCACATCAGACCGTGCTCTCCTCCTGCTCCAAGGAAAGGGCTTTCTGTGGGATCCCAGAGAGGAACTGAGGGAACTGCTTTTGCTAAAGGGACTCCTCTGTTGGCTCTGACATGGAGCAGGTCTCAGCAGTGACTTTGAGAGCCAGAGGCAGTTGCTGATGTAAAGGAGCAGTGGGACCCCTGTTTCCTTTGAGGGACTCAGAAGAAAGCTAATTTGAGCTGCCCAGGGTTGCTGTTGGGGTTGGTTTGTCTTTCAGGAAGAGAGAAAAGAGGTGTTGATGTTAGATTTTCTCCTGGGTTTGGATTGATCACTGTCCATGTTGTTGGAAAGAAACTCTGGAGCGCGTTGTTAGCTTGTGGCTGTGTCTGGAGCATTGTTGTCCCACCTGTCCTCCTTTCCCCAGTACGATAACCACTAAGAGTGGTAGGGTTGTAGGTCTGCTACTTATACAGGGTCAAAACACCTAGGGAAAGCCTAAGAAGTCCATAGCTGTTTCCAACTTAAAGATCTTACAGTTTGGAGGAAATACTCTGTGTATTTGTGCTCGCACAGCTCTTGAGAGATTGGTCACTGCATGGACAACCCTAAAAAGCAGAGGTGTCCCTGGTGCTCTGGGACGGATGGGTGAAGAGATGACCACTGATGGGACGCAAAGGACCTTCTCCTTCCTCCGTGGTCACTGGCTTTTGATGAAAGCATCTGCAGATCGGGACTGTCATGTAGGACACTATCATCCCAATGGCTTCTGGCTGGGCAGCAGCAGCTGCTCTGCAGATGATGTCACCTGAATGTGACTATATTGCAGTGAAAAGTGGGGAAGGGGCTTTTGCTATTGGCTAACTTGGATGCACGTCCTACCTACTGAGAACTTTGGGAACAGGCTGGAGTGAGAGGGGACACTAATCAAGGTAAAGGACAGAGAGTTATTGACTAGTTAACAAGTGGTGGTTGAAAGCTGCAGAAAGTAAACTGGAGAACTTCTATCTGGAAGGGCCTTTTAAAATGAAAAATGTGCATCGTGTTTATTTTATAGCCTCGCACTGGGTTTCTTTAAAGGCAACTTGGTCCTGAGGCGATTGGCAGTTGGCGGCCGATTCCTTTGTGAAAAGAGCCCTGTAAGTGCCCCTGTTCGACCGCTATTCACATAACTCCTGCTTGTTGGGGAGGTGGCTCTGAATAACTTTCCTGTTTGGCCACCAAATACTGTGCTCTGTGTGGAACCGACCGTGGTGCCCAGATATCAGTTCCTTGTGGTTGCTTGAACTGGCTCCCAGTCAATTCTTCTGGTCCCCTCCATCCCCCCACAGAAACCAGAGCCAGGCACTATTTCCATCCCTGCAGACATCTGTGGAACTTGCAGAAGAACCGTCCCTGGCCATATTGGCTGCTGCTCTGGAACAGCCTGAGATTGTGAACTGCTGAAGGCACCTGTGCCTCCTACCTCCGGAGCAAGGGCTTCGTGCTCTCTGCTGCTGCTCACCAGTATTTCCAGGAGGTTTTTCTCCCTGAAGCCTTTCTCGTGATGTGATCTGGTAGCCCGGTTATCTAAATCACTTCAGTCCTGCAGAAAGGCAAGGCTTTGGTAAGATTTTATTCACCTTCATCAGGGAAGCTGAGATTGGAGGTGTTGAAAATGGTTATTTTTCATAGTAATTCATGATGCAGGATTGAAGTGGTGAAGTGGGACTAAATGAATCCCTCTCTCATGGTGTGGAAACGCCAACCCCCAGAGCGTCGCCTTCCGTGGGGTGCTGGGGACGGCCAGCCAAACCAGGGGGTGTTGTCTGAGCCGGGGCCACGGTGCTGAAGGCTTCGGGGCACACGTGGCTCCAAGTGACAGGCAGCTTCCCTGCAGCGCTCAGCTTCAGGGCTTGGCTGAAATCCGCCCAAGAAGATTTATGTCTCTTCTCTGAGTCACACATCTCCTGCAGGAGCGCACTGTATTTATATTTTTAGTTGTTACTTGGAGCAGTTTATAACAGGGATTCCCAGCTCAGTTGCTGCTCTTCGCTCATAGTGTTTTCATCAAAATGGGCCTTGTGCTTGCCACCGCCCGTTGGGTTACACGTTGGCATCTCTCCCTGCACTTCGGACTACTCCAGACCCTGTTTCAATCCGTCTGAAGCAGCCCAAACCCTGCGATGGACAAGAGTGGATGTGGCAAAGCGGGATGGGTGGTGGCAGTTGATGTAGTCCCCAGCCAAAGAGCCAGTGCTGACATTTGTGGGTTTGGACCATCTCCCTTTCATCTGCTTTTCCATGAAAGTCTTGCAAGCTCTCTGGGGTCCCACTTTGGGCATCCCAAGCAAGGAAAGCCAACGGAGAGGTTGGCTCTAACCCAGGGTCTGGTCAGCAGCTGCAGACCCCACTCTCCTCCCCATCGACCCACCTCTACCCCATGGTCCCACCACTCTCCCTGCCTCTTGGGCGGTGTGTTCCTGACACTGCACTTCCCAATATCTAATCTAAATATCCTCTCTTCCAACTTGAAGCCATCACCCCTCATCCTATCACTACATACACTTGTAAAAAGTCCCTCCCCAGCTTTCTTGCACCTCCCTTACACTCTCCTCAACCTTGGTTTCTCCTGGGGCAAGGCTCTTCCACCCACATGTAGGAGGTGGGTAGAGGTACCCACCTCACAGAAGGTGACTCCAGCCTTCCCCTTGAGACCTGGGTGCTTCAGGACACCTGCAAAACACCACAGGCTGTGGGACGTGTTAGTCCCTTCAGCTCCTGCCCAGTATGAGGGCTGCAGCACTCGGTTTCATATTGGGAAGGCACCTACATGGTTACTTGTACAGGTTATCGTCTTCTTGAAGAAATGCACAACCAAAATGCCTTATGTGCCATAGACTATCTCCAGAGGAATGGGGAAATATAAGAAAAATGGTGAAATAAAATCACCGTATAGTTCCTAACTTTTTTTCACCTGTTTTCCCAGTGCCCTGTGTGGGCAGCGCTGGTTTGGTGTGTGGGTGGGCGACAGTCGCGTTCTGCTGCTGGTCCAGCTGAACCACGACTGCTGCTCAGGGTGAGTGGTTGGTGGAGCCCAAGTGATGGGGAATGTGCTCATCTTCTGGCTGTGCTGCTCTGGGCCTCCAGCTGGAATAGTGTTCCGGAAAGAATTTTGGAGGTTGGCGATGAATATAATGAGTCCTTGAGCATGGAAAAGGAGGGCTGGCAGGTGCTGCTGACTTGCTGATATCCAGGATTTTGCTTCAAAAAGCCTGTGTGGAGTGACCACGGGTGATGGCTGTCCCATATAGGTATATCTGTATATAAAATACAATTAGCTACGATAATTAAAAGGCTATGGAGCAGATCAGACATAGTCAATGGACTGTAGTGTATTTTAGAGTATTTTTTCAAATGTGTACTCTTGTGTATTGGACTGTAGCGAGTTGCCTTTCTCACATCAATGACAAAGTGGCCTCCCAAGCTCAAAAGACAGTCCCAAGTGATGCGGACAGTGATGGGCAGGGAATTCGGCGCTGGTATGAACTGGAAGGAGGGTTATTTTCTTCCCAAGCTGTAAGCTTGGGCATGGGTTGGGGAAAAAGAACATGAGTCTACCGTGTTAAAAAAAACCACACTGTTGGTTTTGTTCTTGGAAAGAGCTCACTTTGAGTAGCACCAGGTAAGTATTGCTGTAAAATGATGTTTGGGAATATTTATTAGGTTGTGTGTGTGAGAATGTTTTGTTCTTGTCTGTGGCTCGTCCCTGAGTTTTACAGTTTTGCATGGTCAGGAGAAGATAGCTTCAAGGTTGTGTGAGGAAGTGTCCATGGCAGTGGAATGCTACATTCATGCAAAATTACATTCAGCCCTTTTTTCTCCCACCTCCTTTTCCCGTAAGGGCTGCTCTCGCCCTGCTGAAGGGCACAGAGAGGATCACGGATACTGCTGATGGACAGCTGAGAAATGCAACACATTTTGCAAGCGAGAACTTGAAAGGTGAATTTAAAGCCTGTTCACCAACGTGGAATGGGGGGAAGGAAAGAAAATGTTGAATCAACTCAAATAACAAACCTAAGGAAATTTCTGTCTGTCCAATAAACAGAAGAGGCTAAATTCATTGCATAATTTCATCATTAGAAATGATTCTCCCAGCTCTGTTCCCCTGGTTTCATTTAAATGACTGTTTGCAGATGTGTGTTTTCTGGAATTAGAGACACAAATTGGGAAGAGAGACTACTGTGGTCATGTGCTTTTCCTTAAAAAGGTCAAAAGTTCTATTTGTATCTATTTGGTTTCCTCTGGGTGGATATTTACCAAATCTCTGTGGGTTTCTTGAGAAATTTGTACATTGTGCATTTCTTGAGAAATTTTGAAAACTTCTTGCCTCAAGATAACATATTGCCTACTTTTTTCAGTTGAAAAGCTTTTTTTCCCATATACGAGGAACTTACTGAAAAGTAATTCAAGGTTATTTCTGTCCATAGGAAATATTAGTCATTATTATAAAATTATAAGTCAGGCTATTTTGAGAGTGGCCCTTTCATGTTCGTGAAGTTATAAAGATATACTGAAAATGTAAGTTCAGGGTAGTATGCCAAGGAATCTTAAATAAGGCTGAAAAAAGGACTGAGTCTGGGATAGTGATTTCCTGCATTTATCTCCGTGAACCTTCCAAAAATTACTTTGCTGCAAACTGCATTCTTTTGTCCCCAGTTTACAGATGAGTATGCGGTGAGGCTGTTTTTCCTGTTCTAATATGGTGATGTATACTTTCCTGTCTTGTTTTTCAGGGTCTTACGAGTGTGGAATATGTGGGAAGAAATACAAGTATTACAACTGTTTCCAGACCCATGTGCGAGCGCACAGAGGTATCTCACTCCTGCTCAAATCTTTGGGAATCCTGGGGTAACACTCAGGCTCGGGGACTTATTTTGGGGAAGGGCTAGATGGCTCTGCTGCTTCTCTGTCCATCAGTAGCGCTTCTTTGGGATGGTCTGTTCACAGGATAAATTTGGGGGCTGTCTGAGCTCTGCGGCAGCAATATTTCTTCCAGGGTCAGGAGCAGCTCTTGCGTCCAGTGCAGTATTTACTGCCCAGGGCTCTTGGGGATCATCGCTGTGTGTCAGGAGAGCTGCAAATCTCAAAATTCCTCCTGGCAGACGACAGCAGGATCCAGCAGTGGAGTTACCCCCCAGGGGCAGATGTCTCCCCGCGGTGCCTGTGCTCCTGCCCCGCTGGGTGTTCCAGTCCAGCCCTGTAGGTCAGGATGGGGGGTATCAGGGCAGATACTGGCATTGCTATAATGCTGTGTCTTTATGTTAAAATCAAAATGATACCTCGGACTCCCCCCCTGCTGTCAGCCGAGGTCACTTTCCAGATACATTGTTCGTATGAAATATCTCGTGAGTAGTCAGGAGCGACTTTATTTCAATTTTTTATAGGTCTGGCCAATTTGGTGTTGCTTGATTGTAGAAGTGGGAAAATTTTGCTCGGTGTTTTGTACAATTAGCGTAGTTTGTGCAATTTGGAGAAATGCGTATCTGAAATAACAGACGAACTGGGACTTGAAATGAGCTCCTGAGCCTTTCAGTGGTCCTGTGTTCTCTCACTGGAGCTGGGCACTGCAGGCTGTGTCAGACTTGGAGGAGCATCTGCTGTAGCTCCGCAGCTGTAACCAGCACTCTCGGCGCACAGGGTCTTGGATAAAATGACTGACTGGAGTGTCTAAAGGAGCATAAACTCCCAATGAAAAGTTTGAAAATCCAGGCATAATGAAGGCTAATGCAATATTAAATTTCAAATATGTAAACTCTCAGAATTCAGCAAATACACAGCTGAAAAGGGAACATGCATCTTAACTTCTCAGGGCTTTCACAGTCCCATAATACGTCTTTTAATTGCAGGGTTGCATTTTTCTCGTATGCTGTTTAACACCACAGAGCTGCTTCTGTGATCTTAGATACAAGCAGAATTGGTTTTCAGTGCTGGTATTACTTTCTAAACACCAACAAAATTCCTAGAAGTCCTTTAAATGTAAAGTAGCTTTACTCTGCAGTTTAAGAATAAAAAAATCTCTAAAATAATAGTGAGCAGCAGTTATTTGCTGATGTGCAGAATGTTTTACTGTTGCATCACAGCACTGCAATAATTTTGCAATAATAATTGCAGTATTTAGATTAGGAACAAGGATTGCTTTTATTTTACTTCTCTTCCCCAAGCACTACGGGATCTTTAATTCAGATGGAATTTTAGGAGCGATATTAGTAGAGCTCACCTCCTACTGTGTGTCCAGCTGATTTTTATTTATACATTTATTTATATTTTGATCATTAAATCAAACTATATGTTAAATGATCTGGATGCATCAACGTACGCATGTGCAACTGATATCCATAGTTTTTTCATTAACTCAGCGGAGACACGACTTTACTTTTTGCTTCTGAGGTCTTTTTAATGTGTAGCCACAGGAGATGGAAGTTTTCAAAATTTGAATGTGAGAATTTATTAGTAATTTTCACATCAGTAATGGAGAAGCACAATTTATATATGTGAAACTTTAAAAAACATTGCTTTATGTTGCTGTAAATGGATGCATGTAGTGGTAACATTTAAAGTGCATTTGAATTGCCTTAAGACAATAAAAATCAAAATGAGATATTTATTCATGTACGCTCACAAGAAATCAAACTGAAAATCTGATGCAGCTCTGAAAATGTGGTTCTCCCAGAAACAGAACCTGAGCTGGTGGTAAAAGCATTGGGGAAGTACCTGTCTGCAGAGAAAAAACAAGGTGCCAGTGAATGTGCGTGTAATTTGTAGTTAGGAGAAAAAAAGCACAGATTATAGGGAGGAAAGCCCTGTGAGAATTGTAGATGGAACCGGCCCAGTAATAGTGGTGAGAATAGACTGCAGGACTGAAAAACCTTTGTGAGGGCTGCTTTTATTGCCACACGTATCTAGGGTTTCATGTAGAAGTGGCTGGTATTGCACCGTCACCACAAACAGGGGATAATGTGGGGGTGGCACGTATGCCGAGGACGGGATTCTGTGTTTCCCATGGTCTCCCTGAGGATTTTCAGTTCCGTGCCTTGGCTAAAACCCTGGGGTGCTGGCAGGGCAGCTCTGCTCTCTCAGCTTGGCCTCGAAGCACTGAAAATTGAGCTCCCTTGGCACATTATGCGCAATTATCAGCTGCCAGAAACTCGGATTGTGAATCTTTTAGTCATTTCTTTTTGGCTGGGCAAGGAAGGAGCCGTGTTGCGGGGGCAGGACCTGGCAGTCCCTCTGAGCCTCATGCTTTTTCTGAGTGTCAGTCGTGGTTTCCCCGAGGTCTGGGCCACCCATCAGTCCCATAACGCCTGCCTTGCCTTGAAGGTTTGACTGATCCTGGCTAGACTCACCAGCTCAGCGTCGGAGTAGCTAGAACAAAGCCAGGCCCCTTTTTCTTCTCTTTAGGTGCTTTCTTCCAGGGCTTTTTGGGCATTCAAGCAGAAATAATCTGCTTTTTGTAATTTGCTGAAGGATACACCCTTTCCCTGGAATAGCCTTGTGCTTTTCACTTTCTTGTGTGATGCCTGTGTCACTGGTGGTCCTTGGCCAAGCTGTGGGTTGGTCCTGCAGATGGACAGAGCTGGTGATGGAAAAGGGAGAGTAATCGTGTCAATCTGGTTTGGATCTTTGGGGCAGAACAACTGGAAAAGCATCTGTCCAGCCAGCGCCACTGTCACCATTCAGTGACCCAACTTGTGTCCCCGGGTCAGGAGGTTTGGAGGTCCCAAGTTGTCCTTCTTTGAAGAGGGTTATTTCTAAGCTGTTTTTTTTTACATCTTGGTGTCCAGTTTGGAGCCACAGCAGATAAGCTGGGGGCTTGCAGCTCACGGCCAGTGCAGGTGGGAACTCCATTGCCCTCTTGGCTCTTGCAGTCAGCCCTTACTCATCAGTCACTTGTTTTGCCCTGTACAAAACTTAAATTTCTTCTCACCCTTTGAGCTGTTCAGTTCCACATTGGGACTTTCACACTGGCAAGATCTCTAAAGGTTAAACACATTATTTCTTTGTAATGATAGTTTTTTGGGGAAATTTCCTAGATTGTTTTTTAAACCCGCACCTGCCTCCTCTCTGGAGGGCAGAGAAGCTGTGTTGGGAGGTGACCCGTGCTCTTTAGGCTGATTTTTTTTTTTCTTGTCTGCCTTCAGGAAGGGGTGGTTTCTTACTGGAAAACAGGGCATTTTTCTTAGTTTCTTGAGCTTTCCCTGTGGTACTCAGCATCGGCTGGAGAATTTCAGGGAGTGATTCATCTCCTGGCAGTTTGCAAGTGCAGAGGGTTGAGGCAGCTCTTGAAGATGTGCTGCCTTGAAGGGACAGGCTCCTTTGCTGCTTTGCTCTGAGAGCGGAGATCCTGGCGTGGAAAAACCCGCGTAAAGGGTTCTGCGAAGAACCAGAAACGTAGGTAAGAAGTTTTCTCACTGCGTTTTGTCAAGGAAGAAATGCAAAGGTTGCGTTCCTTCCCCTTCCCAAAATGCACAAATAAAAATGAAACCCAACAACAAGAAGAAGCTCCTTTGTGAGCTGATGTGCAGCCCCACAGGACCCCGTCTCCTTCCTCCATCCGAGCTGCTGGAGCCTGGGGGGAGAAGAAAGGCTGCGGGTTCCTGGAGGCGATAGAAGGGTTATCCCAGCCATCCGCACAGAGAAATGCTACCATTTCGCCTACAGGCGACCCAGGCCTTCAAAATTTTGGGCATACAGTGTTTTTTTGTTGAGTTGTGTGGGTTTTTTGGAAGTTATTAAAAGGCTTGGGTTCCCTTCAGGAGTTAGTCAGCTAGAAAGTTTTGTTTTGTATGGTTGGGTCTTATTTAAGCAACAAAAGCAGCAAAACATCTGCATGTTTTGAGTCAGGAAAATTATTTCACTTTCAGATAACTCAAAAAAAAAAGAAGACTGAAATTACTTTATTAGACTTTTGGAAAGTAAATTTAAAAACGTCTGGGCTGAGGCCAAGCAAGGGAGATTTTTACTCCAAGGAGAATTCTTCAGAAAGCAAATGAAAGAAAAGAGCAAAGCTCGAGTTTAACCCTCGCAGGATATATTGCCTCTGTCCTAATAATTGGTGGAAGTTCTGTTTCCAGATAAGCTTTTCTGGGCTGAACGATGATTTTGCTCAAGTTGTTTTTCTTCGTTATTTATTTACGCTATTTAGTTGGTGCTTTGCCTCCCTCTGAGCCCATCAGCTCTCCATTACCCTCCCACGTGGGTGTGGGAGCTGAAGGGCAGCTCTGCCATCATCAGAAGAGGTGCTGAGTGCCCTCGAGTAGGAAGGTTCTCTTCAGGCAAAGTTTCTAGTTCAACCAAGTGTTCAAAAAACTGCTCAAAGCTTTAAAAGTTTCAGATTAATATTTTCCAAGAATGGGTTCTGCTCGATTTCAAAAATACAAAAAGGAAGATGACTCGTTCAAACCGTGAATATGGAAAAATGTGTTTTTCCAAAGTGCACATTTCTGGAGTCTGAGTTAGAGCAGTTTTGTGACTGCAGTGATTTTGAGATGAGAAGTTGAAAATTAATAGTGAAATAACCATTCTTAAGGAGAGATGATGTTTCTGAGCTGAAAAAAGTTTGGTTTCATTTGTATTATTATCGGCTACTAAAAAATCATAGGGTTTGGGGGCATCCTTTGCCCTCTGGGCTGCATCCCAAGCATTGATTATTTATTGTGTACATTTCCCAGTCTGTAGCAAAATTTTGTAGAAGATGTAGAAAGTTACTCAATATACAGGAGTTAACTTGCCTGTTTGCCAGCCTTGCCGTCAACCTCCCTACTCTCACTTTTGCAGCTTTCTCAGAAATTGGTCTTTTGTTTTGAAGCTGTAATTACTTGGTCTCAGCCCAAAGGTGAGTTAGAGTGGGCTGTTAGGGGATTTTTAGTTTTTTTTTTTTAATTCATGAAGACTTTAGCCTGTCTTATGACTAAGAGTAATAACATTTCTTAACACAGTTCAGAAATGGCTGCTCCTATAAACCTTAGTGTGTTGCTCGATTCTTGTTAAGTTTGACCGAAGTACTTTTTAAAGCTATTTAAATGACAGAAAAGGCCTGGTGTGTGCGTAGTACATAGCTTTTATGGTTTATTTATGCCGTTGTCTCTGAACGCCACAACAGCATTCTGCAGAACTCCATTGTGCCACAGCTTGCTTTTTCCTTGAGTGATAGCTGGTAATTCAAACAAGTAGCAGCTGTGGAAAAACACAGGGGTTTGACTGTCGAGGTTTCGCATACGATACCGAGGGCTGGTGATCTGGCCCCTCAGTTTATGAAGTTGTGCCAAATGAATTACATTGCCTAGAAAAGTGATCTAATCAGGCGGGTTAATCAAGTAGAAATGTACAAATTCACAAACCCACAATCATTTGTTTTTATTATTTTTGAGAAATAAGGAAATTAAATGCAAACAGTGTTCATTACTTAAGGTTGCAAATTTTAAATTCAAAAATGCTGTGACATTCCGCAGCTGTGGTTTTCAGAGCAATGCGAGCGTGATTCCAAGAGACATACGGAATATTTTGAAATGTAGTTATGTTATTAGATAATGTGACATACAGTATATGCAATTTAGGATGAATATGAAACACTTCAAAACGGCTTGGAAATCCTAATCATTTATGATCCTCGACTTACTGTAACACTGGGTTTTCTTTTCCAGCTTGCACCTTTGCGCATTGAGTTTGTTCAGGGCTTGAATGTGATCTTTGCTGGGTGCTTCTTGCCGTCCCACATCTTAAGAGTGGAGGGAGCTTTTCCTCCCACCTTTTCTCATGTTCCTTCATTAAGACCAGGACAGAGTAGCCCGGGGGGGGGGGCGGATCCTTGTGGCCACCTCCTGTAGAGGTTGTGCTGAGTCTGTGGAGGGGAGACGCAGCAGTGGAGCTGTGCCCTCCCCCATTTGCTTTCCTGGGTTGACAGAACTTGCCCAGGAATTAAGCACGGGAGCAATTTCAACAAACCTTCAGTAGGAATTGGGAAACACATCGTTAAGAGCTCCACTGATGGCGGGTGCATCGGCCCAGCCTGTGCTCAGGGCCCCTTAGCCTGGAGACAGGACAGCAGCCGGCCTGAGGCGAGGAGGGGTGATGGCGGGGCTCTCCCTGGGCAGAGCAGGGCACCCCGTGCCTCTCCAGAGCGCCCCCGAGGCTCTCCTGGGGCAGCTGTTTCTCTTCTAGGCATCCCCTTTGGAATCCAGGCCCCTGTGACCGCTCAGGGAAGAAGAGCCCCGCTGTCGGAGGCTCTTCAAAAAAGGGAGCTGCGTTTTAACAAACAGCTTTGGCCCCACAGCCCGTCCCCGCTGGGGGCTGCAGGCCTTTCGCAGCCCACTCCATCAGCAGCCACCATTGCGGGGAGGGAGCCTGTGCCTTGCACGGGGCAGCCGCTCTGGGGAGATGCTCTGTGTCAGGCGTTGTGGGACACCGTGGCGGAGGAGAGCGGCGGCCGGAGGAGAGTGAGAGGCGCAGTCAGCCATCAGATCTAAGTGCAGCTCTTTCTCTTTGCAGACACTGAAGCTGCCTCAGGTGAAGGAGCCTCACAAGGCAGTAAGTACTCATGGCGCTGGGGGTGCGTGAGGGGGGGAGCGGGGCCTGGCGCTGCGGGGCTGCCCCCTCAGCCGTACGGCCGGCCTGCAGCCCGCCGCACCCCTCACCGCCTCGGGGCTCGATGGGGCGGGGAGCGGGGCTCTTTCCCGCAGGCCGGGGCTGCGGCCGGCAGAGGGCGGCCGGCGCCGCGGAGATGGCGGCGGTGGGCAGGAGGCGGCGGGGCAGGGCCGGCGGGGCGGCCGCCTCCCGGCACGGCCTCCCCGGGTAGAGGGGCCGCAGCGGGGAGGTTTGTCGTCGTCCTCCCGCCGTGAGGGGAGCGCGGTGACCGCGGCTGGGTGGGCTCGGGGAGCCGGGCAGTGTGAGGGGACGGAGGGCGGCCATGAGGAGGCCTCCTGCCACCTCAGGACCCACAGGGGACAGGCCGGGTGCTGCCAGCCCCTCTGGTGTGATAAATCGTGTAGGATTTTTAAACATACAGTAATGGGGGGGAGGGTGTCCGAGAAAGAGCATTAATAAACCAGAGCGGGTTTGGCACAGGCTCCCGGGCTGCCAAGGTGGGGAAGGGCTGAGGCAGCGGGGCCTGGCGCCTGGGGACGAGGTGGCCATCGCGGGGGGGCGGGACCTGGTGGCCCCTGAGAGGGTGGGATTGGGAAGATGGAGCCAGGCTGTTCACAGTGGCGGGAGAATGAGAGCTAATGAGCATAAAGTGGAAAGAAAAGAGGTTGAGGCTGTGTTGAAGGAAAAGCTTTTCCCCGTGCTCTGGAGTAGGTTTTCCAGAGAGGTTGTGTTTTCTGCATCCTTGGAGGTTTACACAACCAGCCTGGATAAATCCCCAAGTAACCAAAGTCTCAGCTCAGAGCAGACCCTGCTTTGAGCAGGAGGTTGGACCAGAGACCTCCTGAGGTCTCTGCTGACCTGGATTTTGCTGTGTTAAGTGAGAGCTGCAGGTTCCATTGGAAAGGTAAGTTACCAAACTTGGTCATTACAGAAGACAACTTGGAAGCACCAAACTTACCCTAGGTGGGTATAAGAATGTTAGATAAATAGTAAAGAGAAATAATATTTTCGGTACAGCCATGCCACCTTTTTTTGAACTGCTGTTTCCTCAAGCCCATTCTGTGCTGGGTGAGGAGTTGGGGTTAGCATTGGGGAGTCTTGGCTTTCTGTCTGCAAAAGAAGCAGGACTGACTTCACTGCAGGTGGGGGGTGAAGATCCTCAGCCCTGAGCCAAAACATCTCAGTAGCAACAGCCATCACACAGTGTGTACCCGCTCCTGGTGCCCACTGGAGGGGAGATGGGCTCTGCACTTGGCCCTTGCTCTTTCCATTGACCCAGTGATGTGAGGTGTCCAGCTCCAGGCAGGCGATGGAGATTCCTTCCCAGGCACCTGTTGCCTTCTGTGCTTTTTCCTTTTCAGTAGGTGCTCTGCTGCCCATCAGTGTTTTACTTGTCATGATATTTTCCAGGCTCATCTCTCTGAACCTTTGCTCTGAATTTTGACACAGGGCCCTACTGTGTTCTGGGCTGGTCTGTGTGCATCCTGGGCTTGTTATTCAGATATTGAACATAGTATCCTTTTTGCCAGAGCTTGGGAACCACCTTGTGCAAAGAGCTGGAATTTTTCTATACGTCAGCCTTTCTCTTTCTTACCTGTTGCGGGAATTTTTTTGTGTAAGAAAGACAGGGCAGAGTGAGGTATGGAGAGTAAGGGGAAAAAAACCTGTGAGGGTCCATGGCCCTATGTGTGCACAAACCCCCTGTCATTTCAGCCATAGAAGGATTTTCTGTGGACATAACTGCCTCTTCTGCGGTGTCTGGATTTCAGGGAGCTGGGGAGAATGGAAGATCACAGGCAGAAGTCATCTCTGGGAGAGAAGAGCGACTGGCAGCTGCCCTCTGTGCCAGGCGTCAGGGGAGCTGCTGTGGGAGCAGAGGAGGTAGAGCAGGGAGCAGTAAGAGATGCAGGGAGCAGTAAGAGATGCAGGGACCACTTCCATCTTCATGCAGGGCTGTCCAAATCTGCCCCCCTTCCCAATGCAGGAATTACAGAACCCCCTTTTTACCTGCCACACTCATTGCTATTCAGAGATAGTCTCATCTAGCAGAAAGAGCTGGAGGCAAGACCAAGCCAGCAGGGCAGGGAAGCGTTGAGTGGGGGGCTAGGGGAATGGGAAAAGAAGGTCCACCACAGCCATCCAACCTGATGGAAGAACAGGCTCTGCAGAGTGAACATGAGACCGCTCAGCCGATGCTGCTGTTCCTAAGTGCAGATGGTTGTAATTTCCTGACAAAGTCATCTTCCTCTTCCCCTCCTCACTGCTGCAATGAAATAGTTCAGCTGTCTTCTTTCCTCCCTGTGCCTTCCCCTCTGGGGCTGGATGAAATCCCTGGCCTACCCTGGTTGCCTCTGCATGGTTCTTCTCCTTTTTCCACTCAATAGCCCTCTTGTTTCCTTGTCGTTCTGTTTGCTTCTCATATATTTTAGGAATTTTTTATTTATCTTTCCTTTCCTGCTATTTTTGTTTTGCCTGCTGCTCCAGTGCTATTCCTCTGTGACCCGATTTGGCTGTTTACACCCTTTCTATTACAGACGTCTGTATTGTTCAAATCTTCCTTTGCTATTTCTATCTTGTTGGGAACCTCTGGACTCATGGGCTCTAGAGCCATGGTTTGTTGCCTTTTTCTAAAAGTTCTCACTATTTAAAGAACACAGCAAGATTCTTTTTTTTCTCTCATGCTTCTCTATAGGGCATAGATTGCATCCATCATAACCTGCTGTGGATGAGGAGCTGCCTTGGCCAGCAGTGGGTCTTTGGCACTGGTTCAAATACCTAGAAGTGTGGGTTTTAAAAAGCTGTTCAAGTTTTCTTCGTAGTGATTTTTTGGAGGCAGCTGTTACTCATGGCCACAGGGGGCAGCTGAGCAGTTTTGGTGAAGGCATCCTTGTCTGTTAAGTGAGGAGACATCTCAGCTGCTGCCTCTGCAGAGCACAGCAAGAGAACCTTGGCTTGGTCCCAGAGTCCTCGAGCTTTGGTGGCAGTGAGCTGTGTTGTGCTCCAAAAACTTATCCTGAGCGCGAGTCATGTTTGTTCTTGGGAGGCAAAGTCTGGATCTTGCGATACTGGGTCTGAGGGCAGGTCATTCTTGGCCTGTCGGGAGGATGAGTTACTGACCTGATGGGTGAATTTGTGCTGTAATGTGCCCCTGCCTTCAGGTCTGAAGGGCTGTGGTAGTGGGAAGGCCTTTTTTTTTTTCTGGGAAGAAGGGAGCTATGGGGCAAGCTGGGACGCAGCTCAGTGCAGCTATTTGTTTGCTGCCTGCTTAAAGAAGAGACAGTGGTGTTTAGACTTTCCAGCTGGGAAGGCACTTTCAAGACTCCCTTGAGGGAAAACTGTTGCACTTAGTTATTTTCAGCCTTTGGGGTTTTTAGTCCTATAGATTGCGTCTCTGGGATTCCCTTTTTTATTTTTTGACCCATTCTTGAAGAGACACAGATCTGTGGCACTGGGGAGAGGAAGTGCTCATGGGGACATAGTTACATGGCTTTGGGAGATGCTTTTCTAGCCTTGGCTCAGGGTCCAAGACCAGAATTCCCACATGTAGAGAGAATAAAACAATGCAATCCACAGTGCTAATGTGTTAATAAAAAGGCTTATCTGACTGCTACCAACTTCAGCTTTCAGGGAGGAGGATGGGAGGAGAGAGGTTTTGAAAAAAACTTTGATATTTTCTCCTAGGTGGCCAGTTTGACATCTAGGTCACTGCCTGTTCCTGTAGATGAGTCTGGCAGTCCTTGCTGAGATGCTCGTATTCATCTGTGGTTTGCTCCAGACTTTTGGAAGTCCTCGGGAAGAAGGTGTTTAGGCTTGATCTGAGCCATCATTCTCCATGGAAATTCCAGTCATGTTTAGGGGAGTTACAAACTTTGTAAAAACAGTCTCCCTCCTGCTGCTCACATACCATAGGAAATTCTTGGCAGCCTGACAGAGCTAAGTAAAACCACTGCCAAGCAGGGCTCCACCAGCCCTGCACCAGCGGGGACTGTGTGCCAGAGTCAGAGCTGTGGGAGGCATCACCTCTGACAGGAGCAGGTCTTTGCACTGTGCTGGGTCATGAAGCAGGTTGCTTTCAGCACACTTGTCACAGTTTGGGGACTATAGTTTTAAGAGCTAGGCTTGTACCAGTGTTGGATCTGCGGTTGGGTTAGGAAGAAAGCCCAGGATGGTCTCCATCCTAAGAGCTTGTTTCTGGGCTCATCCCCAGGGGTCAAAGTGGGGTATGAGCTTCCCCCAGCACAGTCCTGGTCTGTAGAGCATGGTAGCCTTTGCTTTTGCCAGATCTGTAACTCTGCTACAGATTGTGGGCTGCAATATTCAAGCTGTTGGATTTTGGTATTACTCCTGTTCTTTTCTGTAGGAAAGAGGAACTTATGTATAAGAACATCTTCAAAATAACCATAAGTAGCTTGCAGGGCTCAAAGTTAAACTGTGGTTGGCCATGAAGCCTTAATGAATCTGAGAGTGCATAAGCACCCAAGTTTTCATCTGCATGCTCACTGCTGCTTTCTAATAGTGACTCTGCCTCTTTGGAGGACAGGGTAGGGTTAGGGTTAGGGTTAGGTTGCCTAATTGCAACTTACCAATGGCCTTGTAATACCTATTTTCAAAATACCAAATGTTAACAAGTACAGCAAATAGTGTTACTAGTCCCTAGTACTTCCAGACCTTTTGCCTGGCTGAGCCTTGGATCCTGTACATGGAGTTTGGGATTCTGCAGGCAGGTGGGGAAGCAGCAGAGAAAGGGACTTGCCAGGGGCAACCAGCAGGCGAGTGGCAAAGGAGGAGAGGGCAAGTCTCTGGGCTTTCAGCCCAGTCCCTATCTGCTGGACACAGCCCTCTGCTGTTGGATATTATTTCTGTGCCCTGTGAGAGAAAGCAGAACAGCAAATGCACAGAGAAATGGGAGAACTGCTAAAAGCTGAAGGTTTCTTAAAGTATAGCTGGTTTATTAACCTCACGTATGTCTGGTGAGTTAGTTGAGACTCAGTGAGTGTTCCTGTTCTCAGGGGAGAAGTCCTGGGCCTGCTGGAACAATACTGATTAATTTTGTGGGGAAGAGTCTTACCATTTCTGGAATCTTTAAATAGAATTCTGTTAAAAGTGGGAAGAATCAGGAAGATACGGGGAGCCTTGAATTCGTCTCCAATGTATCAGTCGTGTTGGCTGAGCCTAGGGGAGCTTGCTGCTAGTGGGGGTTCTCTCTTCTCTTGCCCGGGTAACAACTTCTTTGAAGACCATGACAAGCAGGTTATAGTTTAAAAGCAGGTTGTGCTCCCAGGCAGCACTACCTGTGAGTGTGGAGTTTGCTCTGTTGGACTGTCCGTGTGGCACCAGTTACTCTCTGGTGTGCAGGAAAACAACGTGAAAAAGCAGTTCCACTAAAACAACCCAGTTTGAATGCTCCACTTTCATTCCTAGTGGTGTTGCAGTTTGTTACTACAGCAATTCAGTGACATTTGCTGGAGTTTGGAAGACCAGTAATAGTTGGGTTTTGGTAGATCCTGTTTTTTCTGTCTCCTACTTTTGCGTACACGCAAAAACATCTCAAAGGCAGATCCTGGTGCTCGTGCTGCCAGTGCGTTACTCCTGCACAGGTCTTCACTGGACTCCACCATTTGGGAGATGCCTGAGAGTCCACCGTACAAATCCTGTCCATAAACCCAGGTCATCCTTTGCTTGCCAGAGCCCACCAGCTTCCTTCCCTTTTGCTTTAAATTTTAGTGGAAACAGGAACAACTTTCCTGGTGCCTTTGTGCTTGCCGGGGCCAGCCCCATAGGCTGAAAGCTCCTAGGCCAGATCCCACAGAATCCCCAGATTGATCCCAAGTCACACAATCACCCTTTTCTTTGTGTCTGTTGGCTTTTCTGTTGTGTTGGAGCCTCTTTTTCCTGTTCACAGTTAATCTTTGAAGACTAGTATTGCCATCTTACAGGTGATGATACGTACCAGGTATTTCAGACCACTCTCTTTTGAGTTACCGGGTAGTATGGGGGGGCTCAAAAAGTTATCTTTGGATATTGTGTGACAATGTTATGTCACCTCCACATCCCCTGAGGTCTATTCCCAGACCATTGCATGAAGATTTTCTGGGGTAGATAGGAAGTTCTGGCACTACAGAGGGTGTCCTGCCTGAATCTGTCCCGGAAGGAGGTAGGAGAGTGTCCGTGTTGCCCTTTGAAACAGAGGGAGAATTGACTGTATTTAGAGGAAAATCCAGCTGACCGGATAGAGTGTCATCCCCTGAGCCAGGCTGGAGACCCCCAGCGCCCCCCTGAGCAGCAGCACCCTGTGGAGCAGGCATTGGTGACAGGTGACAAAAGCACGAGAGCAGCCACCCAGCCAAGCTGTGGAGCAGTAACTCCCCTGTCCTGCTCAGCAGCAGCCTGTAGCCACCCTCATCTCCTGCAGAGGAGGTGGGTTTCAGCTATACTTTCCTGAGGGAGGGAAGCCATTCCCCTGTGGTGGGGTAAACTGGCATGTGCTGGGGTCAGTAATGGATCTCCCTGGAGGAGCTGCCCGAGTTCAGGGCCCTGCTGAGAGAAGGGTTGGGCAGAGGAGACAAGCTCACCACCTGCTGCAAGGCGCTGGGTTAACCAGCATTCATCAGGCTGTGTGTGAGGGCAGCCAGTGTCTGCTCATTAGCAGCAGCTGCTGATTGCTGCTGAAACTAGAGTTCCTGACTCTGAGCTAGTATTTGAGGGCACTTTTTCTTCTACTCATCTCAAGAGGATTCCTCCCCCTCACAGAAGGCAGGGTAAAAACAACTAGATGAAATTGGTGATTGTCACTGACAGAAATTTGCAAGTTCTCATTGATAGCTCTGAGCTTGCAACAATTTTTAAAGTAGATTTGGGCTGCAGGAAGTTTCATTGCTTCGTAGATAGAACATCCTCAAAGTTACTGTTCTTAAGAAATGTGCGGTGCAGACAGTTCCTCAACCTCTCAGCCGTGTGGCCTTTCCCAGTGCTTTCCCTACGAGCCCTGGATGGGGTGTTCTGCCTGTGGGCAATCTTAACTGTGCTTCGCTGCAATTAAACTGGTTTTGTCTTTCCCTCTATGGCCAGACTCCATCACCCTTCCCAGTTCATAGCAGCTTTTTCTTTTATTATGTGTTGCTTTCCCTATTGAAGTGAGTTGTGTTACTGCATTGGGGGTAAAAAGTTTGTGTTATTGAAGGTTTCCATAAATTCTAGTATCCTACAGAGGGAAAAACATAGGTATGTCCTCCAGGGAGACAGGGTGCAGCTGGTGATCTGAAGACTTTGTGAACTCTTTTGTTACAGTCCAGGCTTTAGCATTCTCCCCAGCTCCTCAGAGGGACCTCTCTCGCGCTGAAGCTCCCACATTGGGGTGCCTTTTTTTCAAGGGTGCTGTGTGATGTCTGAGTCATTGCTCTCTGCCAGATCTTGAGTCCCTCTTATCAAATACCCAAATGTAGAGATTTATGCCTCAATGCGTGATATATCTTAGTTTGTGGTAATATTCCAACCACTGAGAGCTGGCTGTAACTCTTACGAGAGTGACGGTGGGTCAGGAGGCACATCTTTTGAAAATTAAATATAACTGTGCTGTCACCTGTGAGCTTTATTTCCTCCTTCCCCATTCATAGCAGTATGATCCTTGTGTATCGTGTGCTGGGTTGTAGCTGGATGCTGGGCTGAGAGAACATTTGATGGTAGGGAGGACACTGAGTTTTATCTGGGTCTGAGGATGTTGCAGGCTGCAAACAGAATGATGTTTTTCTTTCCAGATTTTTAGCCAAATGCACTCAAACCCATCACCCGTGCACAGGGCAGCATCCACGAGGAGTATGCGTCTCCACTGTGTGACATTATTTAGTTACCAGAAGGAAAAAAGAAAATTGCAATTTTTTTTTTCCAAAATGGAATACATAGTAAATATTTTACAACCCCATAAATAAAAATGATTGGTCTGATCTTTTAAAAACATATTTCCCTTTGGGCTCTGACTAAGCATGAGAAAGTTCAGCCTAAGAGGGAATTTATTTGCAGAAGCAGTGAAAGGTTAGAAGCGAGGATGTGGGCTGGAGTACGCCCTGCAAACGTTAACTGTGGAGGCAGAGTGCTAATGCCTTGCATGTGCAAAAACATTTTGAGGGTTGTGAATTTAAACCATGAAATCAATAAATTCAAAATTAAGATTTTTCTTCTTTCCCAGACCGTACGCATACAGGATATGGTGATTTTAATGTTCTGAGTGGTGATGGAAAGATATGTAAGTGGTTTGCTGGTGTTAATTTGACATGAAGGATCTTTAGCATCTCCATTTCTTGATTAATTTCAAATATTCAAATTTGCAACCTTAATGTTTCCTTAAAGTGAATTTTAGCTTTTGATTTCCTTGTACTTTTTGAGGGGTAACAGGGCAAAAAGTGGAAAGTTCCACTGTTATGCTTGGTAAAACTTACTAATGCCTTACACAATTAAAAGCCTAATGTAGCTGGTGTGTGTGTGCACACCCACGCACACTTGCCAAAGAGAATGGTTAGTCATTTACAACTTTGTGATTAATTTTTCCAATGTTCTTATTTAATAATTTTCCCACTCCATGGGGAGGGCAATAAAAACGGATTTTATTTTTCTAATGCGTTTGCATTTTAAGTAGGTAAAGTCTCTTTAGATTCCCATTTGCCTAACAAGTAGATGAATATGTTCATCTTCAAATTCAAATGACCAATGGGCTGAGACCAAGAATGATAAATTTCCATGAAGGAGAGGGACATTAAGAAAATAATATGGAACTTAATTCTGGGCTATAGAGTGTGAAGAAAATGTTGACCTTAAGGCCTGAGGTCTGTTCCTTCGCGGCTGTAGCTGTTGTCTTTCACAAAAGCACCTTTGAACTCAGCTCCGGGCTGGGGTCACTCGCTCTCCCCTTTTTCAGCAAGTTCCAGGGCTGTCCCTTGCTCCTTAACACAGGCTACTCCTGTCTTGCTCTGACATCCTCCTTCTGTGAGTAAGTGCAAGACTGGAATGGGAGAGAGTTTATCTCTGGGATCTCTCAGGTGTTCGGTAACGGGGAGACCCATTTCCCTTTGCCTTTCTCTGCGGCTGTTTGCTGGTTCTGAAATGGAGCCTTCACATTACAGCAATGACAACTTTTTTTTTTGGAGGCTGGGTGAAATAGGTGACAGTTTCTGGACCTGTTTTCTAGTAGGGTGAATTTGAAGTTGCTTTTCCGACATAACTCACACGAAGGCTTCTTTATGGACGGTCTCACCTTGTGTATCCTATTGGGTGTCTTTGCCTTAAAACCATGTAGAGTGTGCTCAGGAGCATGACACACGTCGTCATGCTGGAGGGTTTGACATTCACCCAAGTCCTGCAGTTCCATAGCTCTGGAGAGGACTAGTTGCTCTGTAGGAAGTTTAAATATAATGTTTTAGAAAAGGAGGCTTTCCAGTTGTCTGTAAATCTGTGATTTTCACACGATCTTATACAGAAAATTGATAATATTCCCATAAAAATTAAATCTCTGCCCCTTTCACAGATGATGACCAAAAAGATCATGTTTACAAAAATCTGGATGTTAGTACTTAGCCACACATCTCTTACAGAGTTCCTAGGCAGCGAAATTGATGAAGAAATATACTTACTCTACTAAAAAAGGGTTAAGAATTTTAGTAATACCAGACCATTCTGATCATCCCTCAGTTTGTCCTGAAAATGCCAGGAGAGCTTTGTTGAAGACGGAAATACATCCCTCCAGTGTTCATTAAGAAGGGACACACTTTCCATCTTCCGACATGGTTTGAAAATTAGCAAGGTAAAAGGTGTACAAACAGCAATGCCATTAATTATTCCAAATTCTTCTTTCAGCCTCAACCTTTGTCTGCTGAGCCACATGTTGGCATTTCAGCAGCAATAAACCTGAATAACACATAAAAAACCAAAACACTTTAAGTATTTTTTTTTTATTTCTTGAAAACTATATCCCAATCATTTGTTAGCCAAGAAAATGAGTGAGAAGATGCAGCCTGTAGTGTTGAGTAATCCAGCTTGTCTCACCACACTTCTCAGAATTTTCACTGCTAAGGATCTTTATAACCAGGAAAGGCAGAGAAATACAAGGATTACCTTCTTAAGATCTCTTCCCTTCAGCCTAACCAAAAAGGTCAGAGGGCTCTGCATCCTTCTTACTTTATTTTAATTTGATTTTGTTCTTTATGCCAGTTTATAGAGCCAGGATCTCTTCTTCAGTGCTTCTCTGTCATTTAACTGTCACTTTTCCTTTCCACTTTGGAAACCAAGCAGTGATACTCCCTGTGAATTCCCGTCTGGAAATCACAGTACGAACAAAATTTCTGGTCCAGAAGAAATGAGCAGGAAAAAGTCAAGATGAGGCTTGTTTTTCCTTTATGAAACTCTCGGTGCTATGTCATTTAATCTGAACCATCGTGAAGTAGATAAAGTAGTGTATGTTGCCAGCCAAACTATTTTGATTTCAAAAGGAGGTTAAAATAAAATGGCCTTTATTGTCTGTAGAGCGTGACTCCATAATGTGGGCTCAACTGAGGGTTTTTTCACTTAAGATGGAGATTCAGCATCCTTGTTGATAGAAAAAAATAATTATCATCAACAAGTTATCATTAACAATTTATCATCAACAAGTTAAAAAATTCCATCAACAAGTTATGTATGTACAAGTACACTTTTTTTTTAATTATGCAAGATTAATGCTGTTCTTTGTCAAATTGCTAAATGTAGCATATTAAGTATCTCTTTTCAACATTCTTTATCTTAAATTAATTCCAATTTGAATAGAAAAGAATTCAACAGTGCCCTGAAGTGACACCAGAATGAAAATTCTGAAACTAGATCTGCTGGTGTTACATTGTCTGGTGTCTGTCGTGGAGTCTGAATATCCTGGTTTGTAATGCTGAATTAGGGCATAATCATAGAACACTGTCACATTTTCACTTTAAATTGCTGGTATTTGCTGTCTATGGACTCAACTTTAGCATACTTTTAACTGTGGGAGAAGGAAATTCATTGCTGTGTAACATCCTGAGAATGCCTGGGAATTCTTCTCCAGCCAAAACACCTTTTCCCCAAAATGTTTTAAAATAATAGAGCATGTGACCATCAGAATATTACGAACAAGAAAGCCGTCTTTCAGAAATTAATTCAGGATATTCCCCTCTGTATGGAATTTCCTGCTAGTCTGGCGTCGAGTTTCCAAACGTGGAGGGATTACATATAGCCCTGGATGGTCTGCTTTTAAATCTCCATCGTGCTGATACATTCAGCTGACACATGGTTTGGATAAAGCAGCGCAGAATTCATAGAATTCACTGGCCACCTACTTGAAAGCAGCTTAAAAAGTGCTGTAAGGTGAAGTCAGGGCTGTCGCTGCTGAACCCATCTGCAGCAGCTCTTCGGAGGAGCCGGGACTAAGCTGTGAAATGCTTCAGCGAGAACCCGAGCCTGTGGCACAGAGCCCTCTCACCTGGCGTTTAGCCCCTTCCCAACATGTAGGTGAGCTAATACCTTACACCATTTTTTGGCAATTTCAAGGGATTTGGCTATCTGTGAGGACCTGAGATTACCTTTTTCTTGACTTGATAGTTTACAGCCTGAGGACGCTCCTGCGGGAAGCATGGGAAGCTCCATGCCAGGTAAAGCCAGTGTGTGCCCAGATGTCTCACGTGTAGGGGGAGACAAGGCCAAATGTTTGTGGGAAGGAAGTAAATGATCATGAAATGAGTGATCTTGGAATAGTTTGCCCACAGGGAAAGTATTTTCCTAACCCCCACTTAGGAGCTGGCTTGTGCCTTTGTGTGTGAGGGTTTCTATCCTTTCCAAATTTCTGGATTTTATTATTATTTAATCCTTACTAATGTAATTCTGAATACTTTAATCCTCTTAAGGGGTTGCTGCTGACTTTGGGCTCAGTCCTGTTCCCTTTTCAAGGAATCTTGCCATTAGACACCTTTTAAGTTTAGCTGTGATGTAGATTGCAACTGATTTTACTGGCAACTCTCTCCTTGCCTGTAAAATGCAGGTGTAAAGCTCGTAACTGCTGAGCACAGTTTGAATGAGGAGTAGATGGAGATCTACAGACCTGTATCTGCATACTACATTTTACCTCTCCCCACTGTCAGTCCAGCATCTGGAAGGAAGCCCCTAAAGATGCCAAAGGGTTAGGTCAAATAAATTGTCCATGAACCTGCGCGGGGAATATCCTGCTAGTTTAGGAAGCCATAAATATGTTCCTTTCCATCTAGGTGCCCCTCTGGCTGCGGAAAGGGAGAAGAAGCCTCTCTCCAGAGCTGTCTTTGTGCTGCCCTGGATGGAATCCACAGAAACAAGTGAGGGTCCCAGATGTTTTTGCTCCCTGCTCGGTCGTAAGGAAGCAGTAACTGCACCCTGGGTCTCCTGGGGAGGCTGCTCAGATGGTCTCTGTGCTGGACACAGCCTGGAAAGGCGATTCCTGGTGACAAGCGCGTGCCACGTATCTCAGAAAATGCCAGCCTTTCCTGTTTCTTTGCATCAGGTGGTTTAGTCGTGGTGGCTTTGGCTCTTACTAAAGCATGTTGGTATTGCTTATGGTTCCTTTCTGTGGGGCAGACATCCCGGGGAAGGTGGTGCTTTTTTCAGGTGCTGCTCTGCAGCCGTTGACCAGCTCCAGCCCTGTGTTTGTCACCAGCAGAACTCACAAGAACTCCAGCATCTGCCCACAGATTTTCAGGAAACAGTTAAGGAATGTGAAACTGAGCATCAGAGCATCTCACGGACTGTCCTGTGACCCACTGGCTGGGGGTGGAGGGATGATGATACTTCAGTGTCACATAAACCTCACTCAGAAATCCTGCTTGGGCAAAAAAAATATTGTAACCTCAAATAGAGAGATAACAGATAAATGTATTGCAGTGGGCTTAACTGTAAGAAATGCAACTCCCCTCCCCTTTCAGAGATGCTGCTGGACTTTATTGAACTGTTTGGGAAACCTTATTTCCCCCTGTGAGCCAGGAATGCAAAATTCCTGGAGTTTGGTGTTTCCTTTGCTCTTCTCAGACCTTCTGGTGTAAAGGTGCCACCCTGACCATGGGGCAGGACAAGCAGTGCTGTCCAGACTTCCCACTCTTCATTTTTAATTTTGCTGCTTTTTTCTTGACTGGGACTTGGAACACTGCTGGATTTAGGAATAATTCATCAGGCTATTGCAATCTACATTCAGCAGTTTTGCCCTTTCACATCTGGGGACTGTCCCTACCAGACAGGTATTTCTGCAGTGCTGTGTAACAGTGGGATCACTTAGGATTCAAGAGTACCTGCAAAGTGTCTAGTTGTCATGAGAGCTCCTCTATCAAGTTGCTTTTGTGGCTTCTTCCATTTGAAAGGTCAATATGAACTCTGGGTCAGGTGAAAATTGTTCTTCACTGTGGAGAACTCCTTAAAGAAGCTCCCACAGCCTGCTGTGTGGAGAGCCCATGATTCTGGACCCTGAATGGAGAGAGCTGTCATCATTGCAGGGATTTCCTGTGTATGATGTAGCTGTTCCAATTCACGTTTCTCTGATGCTGCACAGAGCTCTTTGAGCCTGTTGGAAACCCATTTATACACAGTTTTTGTGATCTCAGATTCCTGAACTTATGGTTGAGAGCAGCCGTGGGGGTGTTGGTGGATAAGGAGTGCAAAACACCCCAGGAATGCTTGCTGGCAGCCCAGAAACCCTCCACACCCTGGGCTGCATATCCAGCAGCATGGCCAGCAGGGTAAGGCTGGGGGGGATTCCATCCCTCTACTCCACTCTGGGGAAACTCCATGTGGAACACTGCATCCAGCCCTGGGGCCACCAACATCAGAAGGACGGGGAGCTGTTGGAGCGGGGCCAGAGGAGTCTATGGAGGTGGTGGGAGGGCTGGAGCCCCTCTGCTGTGAGGACAGGCTGAGAGAGGTGGGGTGGTTCCGTCTAGAGAAGAGAAGGCTCCAGGGAGACCTTAGAGCCCCTTCCAGTCCCTAAATGGGCTCCAGGAAAGATGGGGACAAACTTTTTATCAGAGCCTGATGCGACAGGACAAGGGGTAATGGCTTAAAACTAAAATAAGTTAGATTCAGACTAGATACAAGTAGGAAATGTTTCACTCGGAGGGTGGTGAGACTCTGGCCCAGGTTGCCCAGAGAAGCTGTGGCTGCCCCATCCCTGGAGGAGTTCAAGGTTGGGTTGGACGGGGCTTTGACCAACCTGGTCTGGTGGGAGGTGTCTCTGCTCAGGGCAGGAGTTGGACTCGATGATCTTTAAGGTCCCTTCCAACCTAAACCATTCTGTGATTCTATGATTCTATGAAGGTGAGTTAAGTGACCTGTGTTTTTAGCTTGTGATACCGAAGTCCTGACCTTTCAACAAATTTCTGATTGCTGTCATTCCCTTCTTGGGTTTCTAGAGCAAAATCCACCGAATCCCTGGTACAGGTACCCTAAGGAAGGAATCCTTTTCCTTCGCCTGCCACTGTTGGGCATATGTCCTCTGTTCTCCCTCTTTCCTGACAGAATGAAATATGTGGTGTCTTCTCTGCTGTTTTGCTGAGACAAAACAACAACAAAAAAAATCTCAAAATATTTAATGCAAAATCTGGAAGGTAGATGACCCGGCTGGCCATCTCTAGGGTGGGGTATTTCAGCAGCTCCAAGTCGCTGCTGAACACAAACCATAGGAGCCAGGCAGCAGCCCCCAGAGACAGGCAGGAGAGAGCAGCACGGTCCTTGTCACTAGAGGGGCACCTGCAAGTAGAGTGGTCAGAAGGGCTCCCAGGTCCCATGGAGTTATTTCTTCGGGTACTGAGATGGCCTGTTTGCCATCTCAGTTTCTCAGTCCTTTATATCCAAGGTACTGCCTTGGATAAAAACTCTGTGGTTTTCCTTAAGTAAGTCCTAACAGTGCTTTTGGTAGAGCTGCACTTGTTAATGTCTGCCTGGGGACAGGAGGCAGCTTGAATCTGGTCAGACTTGCTTGAGTAACGTTAGTTTCATGTGTCTGGTACCATCTCTTTATGTGTGGTGTCTGGTGTCTTCAGAGACTTAGGGATGGCGGAGTCAATGTGGGCTTGCAGCACACCTTATCATTCTGGGTCCCCACTGGAAGTGATATTACGTATATTGGGTATGGCTAGAGTTGACCTTGGTCTGGTAGTTATAACCCGGAGCAGGAAAAGTATGAATTTCCCCATTGGCGCTACAGGCTGGGGGCCTGGAGCTGCCCGGTGGAAAAGGACCTGGGGGTGGTGGTCGACTGTTGGTTGAACAGGAGCCAGCAGTGTGCCCAGGTGGCCAAGAAGGCCAACATCATCCTAGCCTGTGTCAGGAACAGTGTGGGGAGTAGGAGTAAGGAAGCGATGGTCCCCCTGTACTGGGCACTGGGAGGCCCCACCTCCAGTGCTGTGTCCAGTTTTGGCCCCTCAAGACAAGACATTGAGGGGCTGGAGTGTGTCCAGAGAAGGGCAGTGGAGCTGGTGAGGGGTCTGGAGCACAAGTCTTGTGAGGAGAGGCTGAGGGAGCTGGGG
>JAOTQQ010000007.1:11624671-11648633 GCA_026546715.1 Gallinago undulata
ACTCCCTGAAAGGAGGGTGTAGCCAGGGGGGGTCGGTCTCTTCTCCCAAGGAACAGGCGATGGGACAAGAGGAAACGACCTCAAGTTGCACCAGGGGAGGTTCAGATTGGGTATTAGGAAAAATTTTTACACGGAAAGGGTTATCAAGCCTTGGAATGGGCTGCCCAGGGAAGTCACCATCCCTGGAGGTATTTAAAAGCTGGGCAGACATGCTGTTGAGGGACATGGGTTAGTGGTGGTTTCATCAGTGTTGGGTTGATGGTTGGACTCAATGATCTGAAAGGTCCCTTCCAATCCAGGCAATTCTGTGATTCTAAGTAGTAGCATACAGGCTAATTCTGGGTGAATTTCCTGCTAAGGAATCTGTCACTGGTGGGGGCAGCACTGCTGGAGGTATTGACGGCTGACAGCAAGGACAGCTCTATTATGTAAGAAGTCTGGCATGTGGGTGCAGCCATGGAAGAGTTGTTCAGAGAGAGTGAAGCTTAGCTACACGTTGGCAGTCTCCTGACACTGATGTCTGGGTAAACCTCCTCATCTTGTGACTTGGCACTTGCTCTGTTAAAGAGTCCAAGAGGAGATTAGAACCAGGACCAGCTGGAACAAAATCTTGCTTCTCGTAATGACTTGTTTCAGTCTCTGGATGTCATTCTTCCCCTTAGGGAAAACTGTCCCCTAACAAAACAAGCAAAGCCTGTGCTGTGCTGCTACTCTGTCATGTTCCCATTTTCCCCATGCTGCCAGTGACCGGACCCATTTGCTGCTCAACCCTCTGCTGGTGACAGTGAGACCCCACAAAAGATCACAGAGTTACAGAGCTACAGTCAGCCATGCCTGTAGGAGTCCGAGATGGTGCACTAGCCCTTAGTTTTATTCTTTTCTAACAAGTGTCTCCTTATTTATTGAGCGCTTCTCTTCCAAACTAAGGCCATAATAGTTTTCCTCCTCTAAATGGAGATACTGGAAGTGCTTGGGGTTTGGTACTCCTCTGAGGATTAGTCTTCAGTTCATCTACCACATGGCTTGTTACACTTCAAAAAGGAGGTTGGTTTCTTGTCTTGGGGATGCCCAGTGATGTGAGACTGATTACTGATGACACATTATGAATTTTTTGTGCTCATAATTGGGTGTATTTTTTTTTTTCAACAGATAGACAGATACTCACTAGTATCATTAAATTCTCTTTGTTGTTGAAAAGGGCCCAGGGTAGCCCGAGCCCCTCAGCGCCATTGTATGGGCCACAGAAGGAGACTGCATAAGATTGTATAATGAAACAGTTAAATGTGACCCACTGGTACTTTTATCTCTTGAATGTTCTCACAGCTGCATTTCGCTTTTCCTCCTGCTCTCCCTTAAGCACAACACTTTCTGCAGCAGCGAATCCTTTTCATCTCAGTGTATACACCTGGGCTCTGTCTCACCTGCTCACCTTAAGCCTTTTAAAACCCCTCAGATCTAGCTGAGCATTGCTGTGCTCTGATTAAGTTCCAAATATTTTTTGGTAGCAGAAATAAAGTTCCAGTGCCCAGCTGTTTAACACCTTTTAATTTGGCATTTTTCTTTTATAGATGACCGTAGCTTCTACTTTTATTCTGCCAAACAGAATAAAGGGGCAGAAAGCGATTCTTCATTTAGTGTTGGAGCCCCGTGTGCTGATGGACTGCAGTAGTGAACCCAAGTGAGCGATGAGACTGTACCGATGCATACTAGCTTAAAATACTCATTTTATTTAAAAAATAAAATTAT
Source organism: Gallinago undulata (assembly GCA_026546715.1). NCBI lineage: Eukaryota > Metazoa > Chordata > Aves > Charadriiformes > Scolopacidae > Gallinago > Gallinago undulata. Next base: position 11,626,418 of record JAOTQQ010000007.1, read on the forward strand.
TGAGAAGTGAAATAAAAGCTTATCGAATGTGGATACTCTGGTGTATTTGAACACCGTGTGAAAGAGGTACAAGTAAGGCTTTAAGTTAAGTTTGCTGCTTGTGGTTGGCTACAGACCACTGAGCTCCTGCAGGGGACCTTGCCGAATGGCAGCTCATCGTGGAGCCGTGGTAGCTGATGTGTGCACTCCCAGCTTGCTCCTGTTCTGAAGTAAAACACGTTAGTTTTGACATCCTTTGTGGCTACACCAGCTGCTGTGTTTCACTTTGCAGTGGGCTAGTATTGGTGGTGGGCTGACAAAGTGCAGTGATGTGAGTTGCCGTGGGGTGACTGCTCATGGGTGTCAGTCTGTACCCCGAGGTGTGTGTCAGGTATCAGACGGTGGCAAAACCCCACCAAGTTGACAAGCAAATTACTCCTCTTACACCGATGTGATAGCTGAGCCAAAGGCGTCCCTTGTCCCCGGTCAGACCAAAATGAATTCGTAAGCATCTTGAGCTCTTTGCACCTCTCTTCCCCACAGCTGTGGTGAGTGGGGTCTGTTATTGCTGGGATGAATGGGAGGGTCCAAGGTACATGAAATCAGGCTCCAGCAGTTCTTCTCTTCACTGAGCGCCTTCCTGTCCTGCGTGTTTCAGGTTGTTGGTTCTCTCTGGGTTTGATTGTTGTAACATGCCCGTATGGGATGTTGGGTGGAGTTAGTACTCGGTGAGAGCAGCACTGAGACCTGAGCGCAGTACGAGCCTGCGGGCACGGCCAGCCCGTGTCGTAGGTGGCAAAATAAGAGTTTGACTTCAAGCAGCTCATGCATTGGCTCTGTGTTTAGTTCTCCCGGTTTGTCCCCATCCTGACCAGTCCTTGCCTACTGGAGCCTTGAACTTCCAAAGGAGGTTTCAGCAGGGCCTGCTGCTCTGTGTCATCATTGCTGCGAGGTCTCACAGAGGCCGTGCTGGAGAACGGGGCTGAATAGGAAACAACAAATCAGAGACTGTTCCAAACCATACAGCGTGGGGCACCGGGGGACAGTGTGAAGCCGTGGTTGTCTGCGTGCCATAGGCATTCGACAGAGCATGTGGGATTAATGAGGTGGATAACTGCAAGGGGTGTCTGAGTGAGCAGTGTTGTCTGGAGTGCTTGCCTTTTACCTCAGAGTTTCTAAAGCAGCCTGTTTTCTTCTTCCTACAGACAATTTTAGGTACACGTGTGACATTTGTGGGAAAAAATATAAATATTATAGCTGCTTCCAAGAGCACAGAGACCTACATGCCGTGGATGGTGAGTACTGTTTTGACACTTAGGTGCCCAAATTAGAATGAGAGGTCCTTGGGAAAGACAAAATGTGGTTCTGCAGGACAGTGCGGCCCATGATGTACAGGCTGTTGCCCAGCACGGGCTGCTCACCTTTGCCAGGGGAGGCACAGTCTGCAGGCGCTGCAGGAAGAAGTTTGCTGCCCTTGATTCTCTCTGCGTGCATCAAACTAACACCCTCTGCCGGGCCCTGTGGTCCTCGCAGTCCCGGCTGGCTGAAGGCTCGTGGATGGGATGGGTGTGCTAAATCCAAGTGCCTCAAGGTGAACTGTCGGTCCGGCGACTCCCTGGGCAAGAGTTGCTTGCCTTTTGGTTTTTTTTTTTACTTCACAGGTTTGTTTCCAACACGCTCCTCTGTGAGAAACCACATTTCAGAGTTGAGAAATGTTGTTTCGTTCTTGTTAATCGCTGTGGTAGTGAACTGATTGCAGTTCTCAGTGGACGTTAACAGGCCAAATTTTCCTCTGTGCATGTAGAAGTGGCCTAGGCTGGTGACACTTGGACAGAAGCAGGCACCCTCATCCCAAAGCAGTGTTTCTTTTTTGTCACATTGGGGAAATAGAAGCAACAACATACTGTCTTTGGCTTGCCTGCATGCTCTTAACTAGGCATCTAAAGCTCAACTCAGAGCCCACAGATGCTCCGAACTCTCGCTGCATATGCTACCATCCTGTCCGTGTTGCTCCTGACTTGGCTACAGAGGAAGCCCTGGCAGAGTTTTGGAAAGTCCCTGCTTGGAAAGCAGAAGGTTTTGAATGGCCGGACTCTCTCGGAAAAGCAAGTGGTTTTTCACAATATGTGGTGTCGAAAAAAATTGCTGTTTTTAACTGGAGCACATGGACATCTGAACATGCTCTCAGATCAGCCAGTGTTCTCGTAGAGCACACCACTGCAAGCTCCCTTCCTCCCATGAGGAGCCAAAATTGAATTACTGGGACCGAAAGTCACTGTGAGATGGACATGTCTGCTCCTGTCAGAAATGTGTCTTTGTAGCTGTGGTTCAGGGAGCTCTGCCTAGAGGTTACCAGAGGGCTTTGGAAACCACTTCCACCTATGTCTTGCAAGGACACTGTTTGTCTCAGTCCCTCCAAGGGGCTGGTTGTGTCACAGCAAACACAAGTGTGAGGCCACTGCTTGTCTGAACTTCACGTGGGGCTCTGTCAGTGGCAAAGAAAGGCCTTGAGAATTTGTGTATATTAGGGCTGGGCATGCTCAAATAGCTGCTGGGAAGAGGAGGGACTGGGGCACAAAGCCTGGTTTATTCTGTTTATTCTATGAAGCGATGCGTGGAATACAGGAGGAAAACAAGGCCGTTTAAGAGGATTTAATTTCTCTTTTGTTTCTTCCCCTCCTTCTTCTATTCTATGTTAGTTTTTAGTGTGGAAGGGGCCCCAGAAAACCGGGCAGGTAAGCTGAGATCCTTCATGTGCTTTATTTCACAAACCTTTTTAGACATTCAGTAATTCAGGCACAGCAGGTCTGATTCTACACTTGTAAGGAGTTTTGTCACTGATTGCAGTGGGAGAGGAGCAACTCTCTCCCCCTCCCAAAAGTACAGCCAGTAGGTTGATGCCCAGCCCTAGTAGATACCAGGCTTTTGTTGTACATACACTTGATCAGGGTTTTGAAGATCAAAGAAACAGATGTTTTATGTCTCTGGTGATTTAGTGAATTGTTCAAGGCATAAATGAAATTATTTTTTAAAATGGGTTGGGTTCTGATTTGGTGCTAGCTGTGCTAGTAGATGGTAGAAGGTAAAAGATACTGCTCAGGATTTGTTAGGTGCCTTGCTCACAGACTGCGTTACTGTGCCCACTTTTAGGCAGTGTAATATCATTAGATAGGAGATGTACTGGAAGAAAATCAGAAAATATGACTCAGGCTTTGCAGTGAGTTTGTTCAGTCTTTCTCTTTATTTTTTAAACACTGTGTACCTACAAGGCATGTTACTGGGCTGGAAGGGGGGGTAATAACTGCCTGGGGCACCTGAGGAGGAGGAGGGACAGGTCAGACAGAGGAGTCTTTTGGTTTATAATTCCTGTCTTGAAATCTTGTTGCAGATCGAAATGTCATTACAGATGCAGGAGCGTTCAGTGCCCGTGCAGCTGTAGGAGGAAAACCTGAGGGGATTGTCAGCTCTCTTGCTGGTTCTGTTCTCTTGCAGACCCCTATGACCAGGCCGTCATAGCAGCAGATGAAGTGAAGGAGGAGGAGCCAGAACCGTTCCAGAAGATTGGTCCAAGTATGAGTTATTATTATACAGCTTCGAACGTGAAAGAGACAGTACAATGGTTTAAAATCTGGAGTCAGCTGGAGTACTTCTGGAAAAAACAGAAAGCACCAACACAGGTGTTGGGACCTTAGGGGTGCTCAAAGATACATTTAGGTTCAAATGAACACCAAATACCAGCAACCCTGGCCCTAAGAAATGCAGCTTTGTGATGTTCAAGGGCTCTGCAAAGAGAAGAGGAAAGAGGTTCAGGAGCAGAGCAAGCTGGCAGTGATTAAAGAGTGTCTTAAAGTGCTTTGGCAGAGTTGGCAGGTGATGGCATTCCCACCGCCTTCGTGGTGGGTTTGTCAAACATATCAGAGGGAACCAAATAGAGGGCAGACTTTGTCGAGGCATTTTGCTGAATTCTTCATTTTGGAAACAATTCATCCCACTGGCAGAAGCGGGAGGTGTCAGTGTATGGTTTCACCACTTTATTATTTCAAGTACTCCCAAAGCAGGAATTAGCATAGTCATTGCAGAAAAACCCCTCCTCCTGCAAGAGGAATCCACAATCCAATGTGAAAGCTCTGTCATTAAGACTTACACTTGACAACTTGTTTTTTAGTTTGGCTGTTTCTGTTGTCCACACATTACAGATGGTCTGTAACCAGAAGACAAAACTGTGTCATCTGATTTTAGAAATGGATTCCCTCTTTGTTTTGCACACTTACTTGGCTGTAATTCTGGGATAATATCCTCTATTATTTTAGGATAATCTTCAGTTCTTTTTAGTACTTTTTTCTGTACTTTTTATGCAAGGTGGACACTGCCTTTAACTGTTTCTTTTGTTGGGCAAGACGATATGGGACTTACAGGGCAGATAAGTTCCAAACACGAGGAATATGCTCTAGTTTTTGTCACTTGGCCAGTTTCTGTGTAAAAAGTTGGGAAGCCAGAGATGTGCGTGAGAGAGTGCACACCTTTCTCATCTTTGTGTTTGTTTCATCTTCACAGAAACTGGCAATTACACCTGTGAATTCTGTGGCAAGCAGTACAAGTACTACACTCCTTACCAAGAACACGTGGCACTGCATGCACCTATTAGTGAGTATCCCTTTGGAGATCTATCTCGTTGCAGACGCTGATTTACAGTGTTTGGTGGCAGGAGAGAGTCTCATTCTTGGGGACCCTTCCACTGGTCCTGTGGGGTGGCATTTGGCAGGACATAGATCAAGTACTGAGCAGGGCACTCTAAAGCTGAGCTGGAATCTCCTCTCAGAGGGACACTGGTACTATTAGGTGTTACCAAAGTCCAGGAAATTCTATGTAGGGTCCTTGGGGGTTGATATTTTATTTTGTTGTTTAACTGAAGGTTCTGGTACCTACAGTGCACATAACAAAGTGATGCACAAAATTTTTAGACTCCCCTAAATACTAAGTGAACATACATGGGAGGGAAGAAGCATCTTTCTTACGAGCTTCTGAGAAATTATTTCAGACAGTGAGTTAAAGCTGGTTTTCAAAATCATGTATATTACCTTGGCAGCTTGCTACTAAATCACAGGCAATAAAATACTTATTTCAAGGAGCTCGGGGGAAGGCAGTTCTCAGCATACTGCACAGCACCACCATCCGCACTCTGGAGGGCCACTACAGTCTGCACTCCCCAGACAAAGGGGAGGTTTTAATGAGCAATTAAGTGTAATTTAGTGCAAAACCTTAGTAAAATGGCTGAGAGAAATTCTTGATACAAGCTGGGTTTGGATGCTTTCAAAGTATGCAGAGAAGAGCTTTACTCCTGAACATCATGCTTCTTGCATAGCATCAGCCTGTGCTTTATTGTGATTCTACTGCTGTGAGCCATCGTGGTTGCTCTTTGCCCACGTCCAGCTGCCAGTGTTTTGGCAGGTGATGAGGAAGCATGAGCTGAGCTCATGAGCTTAGTGGGTTTTTTAGCTGCTCATCCGTGGCCAGCAGAGGGAGTACACACTCCTTCCTCACCAAATTCAGCTTTAATTAGGTTTTTCAGTTATTACAATAAGGCAGCTTTCATTTTAGACATATAGAAATAAACTGAGAACACAGTCCACCAGACTGTCACTTTTAAGGTGGGTTGAGGCTTGGTGGCTCCTGACAGTTCCCATGCAGGTTCTCTAGAGTGTGGAGGTGGACCAAGATCACGGTAGAAGGTGTAGGGCATAGAATACCTACACCACCATCGTCATAAAGTTCACTAATTATCTCCCACCTGCCTAAGGGAATGAACTCAGTTCGTATGATCGCACACATAACAGTTATTCCAACATCCCTGCACCTAAAAACTCCATCTCTTAATTCAGGTGTTTTCGGGTCCTCAGAAAAGCTGTTGATGGTGATCAGCAGTAGGTCAATCTCCTCATATAGATGGGCCCTCAGACATTAAAGCGTTGGTGTCTCTGCTCCACCCCCGTACAGGTAGTTCAGGAGCAGTGGGCTGCAAGGACTGCACTGAATCTGTGCTCAGCAATAGCAGATATTTAGCTTCCCAGTACTTCCCATTTCAAGGGGATTTATCACTATGGATATCTCTCCACTGTCTCAGTAGTAATAGGCTGGAGCTGCTGGTTCCAGTCTAGGTTATCCAGCATGTAAAGAAAACCACAACTCTTTTTCTCTGAGAGGTATTTACTTGAGGTGGGCCCTGCAGGTCTGACTGCAGATACCAATGGTCCACACAGATTTTGCCTTCTCCCAGTACAGAGCAGCGGCGAGGTTCTGGTGCCCACTTTTTGACTATCAGAAGCTGATTTTGGAGGAGGAAGAGGCAAATTCTTTTGAATCCTGGGGTTGAAGCTGTTCTTGCACCATGGTTTCTGCAGGAACCTTTGTGAAAGTAAAAGAAGCTGGCCCTGCTGCAGATTAGCCCAGCAGTCACTGAGATGTGCAGATGGGTTTCCAGTCCTTTCAGCAAATATCTTTAATTTTGAGGACACTTAGAACAGATCAGGATAATATTTTCATAAGGTTTAACCCCCTCCCCATAAACTTTTCTTTTTCCTTTTTTTTTTTAACCTTTTTTTTTTTCTCCTCTCCTAGTTCCCGTGACCAGTAAGATTTATGATTTACAGTGACAAACCATTAGCCCAGATGAGCACACAGGAGAGGGCATGACTAGCTCCCCAGGCAGGTTGGCCAGGACATCCTCCCACCTTTCTGGTGCTCACATTCTGTTCTTCCAATAAACCAAGGTCCTGTGAGGCAGCTGTAAACACATGACTTTTAAAAAGCATAACTGGCTTTTCTCATGCCCTAAAAGTCAAGTAAAGCTGAGACTGTGTCTTTACCCTGATTTTGTTCTTGTGGTTATAAGGCAAATGCTGAAAATGCTGAAAAATTGTAGTGGGAGTGGGTAAGGAAACACTTCAGCATTACCAGTTCAGCTTTCTGGGTTGTGAGTGCAAGCTTCCCTTCCGGAGCCTGTCTTTCTCGTTTTCTGTGATAATGGATTAAAAATTATTGAAAATGGGCTAAAACAAGGACTCATTTTTGGTCAGTGCTGCTGCATACCTACTGTGTGGAAAAGAGCTCTGCTCTGGGGCTCCCTGGAATTGTTAATGCCAAATGTCTCCTTTCAAAGTTCCCTTTTGTTAAAGAGGAGTAGGGGCTTTTTGATATGCTTAGAACTGGGCTGTTATTTTAAAATACATATTCTTATGCTGTTTCTGTCAGCCTATTCACTCTTTCTAAGAAGGGTGTCAGAGGCTGTTTCCAAAAAAAGTGGACTGTAGGCACAGTCATTGTCCCAGTTTTAGAAATGTCACTGAAGGGAGGTGCACAGGGGGAGGGCTCAGAAGTTTCTTTCTGTCCTCCTCCGCTCTCTGCTCTCTAAGACAGAACTGATTTCCACATTTGCAGGTGGCTGAGCTATTGTGATTGCTTTTAGATGATGTGCAAAGAAAACCGTGTGTGTCTGGGATGTGGACTGGCTAGAAAAGCCACCAAGAGTGGGTTTTAGCTTGGTAAGTCCAGGTTCAGGAGTGTGCACTCAGCGCATCCTCTTCTGGTAACTGCAGATGAGGCAACAGACTCCCTGGTCATGGAAGTATGCGGTGATAACACTAAAATCTGTCCAGCTATGCATGTCTGTTGCTTCCAGGATGAAAATCTAAAGTGATGTCAGGGCCCTGAGTGCAGTAAGAGGTCTTAAGAGCCCTGACCAGTCTCACAAGGGGCCTCTGCCCACATTCAGAGTCCCTGTTTCAGCTCAGCTCTGGCTCATCAGTTCCTGCTTGAGCTGCATTGTAGGATGTTGGTCTCCAGGTCAGTTGTAGACATGCCCATGGATGCCATTGGCCTGTACCCCAGCCCACAGACTGCCTGTTTAGCTTGATGTCAACCCTCTGTCATCACTCTGGACTTCCCTAAGGGTTGCTGCTCTGTTTCTGGCCCTGGTTATCCTCACTAGAGCTGATCCTGCTGCTGACCTTTGGATTGACTTCCCAGCTTGACCATGGACACGTCTCATGGCCATGAACTTCCTGATGATCTGGACTCTGGGTTGAACCTGGCCGTCATCGCTGGTCCTGCCCTGCTCACCTCTCAAGGGGCTGGGGGATGGTTCCCAGCTCTCGAAGGCTGTGCCCTGCCCCATGATTGTACTTAGCTCTACAGGGGACAGACAGACCTACACCCACCCTGACACCCGGAGTGCTCAAGGAGGTTCATCAAGCCTCTCAGCGTAGTTACTTTTCTTATCATGAATGACACCGGATATAATTTTTTTCATCCAAAGTGCTTAAAGGAAGCTGCCACCATGGCTTTTTCTCTAAGGGAAGGGGATCCTTTTTGGTAGCACATCTAGTTTCAACACAGGTCTTGCTTCAGCAAGAAAAAAACAGATCCACATTCCAGTGGGATGGTGTGTCTTTGCTTCCTCCATCTCAGTGAGTGAAATCTGTGAGTTTGGATGTTTTTCCCACTCTGATCCCATGGTGTCTTAGCAACGGCTTCCACTGGCAATATTTGTTTGTATGTATAAAGAAGGACATTAAGAATTTGCTAGGTTTGAGCACAGGGCTTTTTCTGTGGAAAGACCTGTTTCCAATAGCAGAGGTTTCAGTTCAGCATGAACTTCAAGCCATTTTTAAAGAATCGCATTCCATCATATTCATTAAAGATCAGTTTTTCTCCAGAGGTGATGATATAATTCCATCTGAACCACCCAAATGGTTCCTTCCCGTCATGACAAGATCTTTATGAAAAAATGTGTTCAGCAAATTATCAGCCAGAATTTTTACCTGGGAAAAGGGAAGTTACTGAGGCAATCTGATCTGTCTTCATTGTGGTGGTGCATCATGATAGTGTGTGGATTTATGTACCTTTAGAGGAGGATTGAAATATCTGCCAGATTTTCTACTTCACTGTCGCAGCTTCCCATTCACAGCAGAGGTCTTGAAGGTCTTACCAAAGACAGGAAAGCCATGAGGGACCACTGGGATGTCTGGATTGACTGGAGTAATGCATGCTCTAGGATTGCCTTGATTTAGTTGCTCACGTATGTTTTAGAGAGACATCGGATCTTGCCGTTGTGTGACAGAAAATGCAGCAACCTCTTAAGGTAATTATTTTCATGAATACCCTCAGTAAATTAAGACTAAAAATATCCAGATGTAGCTTTCAGGCACTGGATCCTATTTATAACTCTCTCTACTGGGTGAAGGCCGACTAAGGTACTAAATTTCTGTCCTTGCTAGACCTGTGTTTAACCTGCTGTCAAGTCCCTTCACAGTGCCTGACCTCCCAGTTATGCCAAAGGAGTGGCTTGGTGTTTACTGCAAGGTCTGCTGTTCTCGGCCTTTAGTTATCTTCTTGCCTGCTCATTGGAGTATTCTCATCTCTGGTAACCACCTTTGTGAAGGGCACTGGGAATGTGAAGGAACTCAGGGCTAACATCATCTTGGAAAGTGCCCTGATTGCACATCCAAAGTAACTCAGTCTTTTTAGCTACACTGTTGCCCTGGGAGCTTCTCTACAGCCATCACAAGTGAGAATGGTGATGAACAAGCTCTTTTCCCTGCCTCCATCTTTTCAGTATCACCTCTATCCCCTGTACAGCCCTGGGCGGCTGTAGCACAGAACACTCAGTTTATCAAGTGACTGGTCAGTGGGATTGACCTCTACATGACTCCGCTCCTGCCTCCAGTGTGTCAGCCTCAACTGGGGCATCTCTCACATGCTTTCTGAGAACTTCATCACCGCAGTTACAGGATTGTGTACGATGCTGTACCCAGTCTTGCAGTCTACCTGCAGATTTTGAGGCAGGAGGTTTTCGTAACCATTCAGCAACTCAGTATTTTCATTTTTGTAAATATCTTGAATTTGGCTTTTCTTTAGCCTGAGGCAGTGAGTTCCACAGTGAAGAGAACCTTTCAAGAGCAGAACAGAGGAGCTCCATGGTCATCTCTGCCTGGGTTGCTTAGTCTTCAGAAGGAATTTGTCATCTGATGAACTAAAGACTAAAATTTCTTTTTCAGTAACTTATTATTGTCATCTAGCTGCTAGAACTAATATTCTTTTGTGTGTCATGCCTTGCTGGCTCCAACTCTGCCTCTTGTCAGGTGGAGCAGCCTTCTCTCTGGGGCTGAATTTGAAGACATGCTGTTTGAACTAATTTTGAAGGTCTTCATAGCATTGAGGCTTTTTTCTTTAGATCTCGGAGAGCAATATCTGGACCACAGAGGATTTGCAATGATGCTCTTTGTTTCTGAATACTTGGCTGATTGCTACTTCTCTTGGTGTGGACAAGAAATAAAGCAACTGGTGGAAATGGGCCTCTTGGGAAACTAGATGACATGTAAGCAGGGAATTGTCATATCGGACTATGTTTTTGGTGGCAGTTTGGCAGCAACTGGAGGAGGATGATTCATGGAGATCGAAGTGTAAGAAGCAAAAGCGAACCTCTTGCCTATTCCAGTAGCCAGAGACCAAGCAGAGGAGAAGCATCTTGACCGAAACTGAGAAAACCTAGTGCAAAATCTGCAGAAGTGCACTAATATTTACAGAAATCTCACTCCGGAGCTGTGTGTCAGATCAAGTGAAACAAAAAACTTTTCTTTTGAGTATCTTTTTGCAAGCTGCTTTGAATGTTCACACCCTCACTCTGCAGGGCTGCTGACAGGGAGGACGAGAGCAGCTCACATTTGAGGTGTATGATGTCTCATGGGATTTGGGAAATGAGCATCCAGTTCCTCTCTGGGTGACTTTTCTCAGCTGTTCTAGAGTCAGGCTGTTGTGCTGCCGTAGCAGTCTGTGACAGAGAACTGCTCAATGCAGATAAGTATTTCTGAATTATCCTGTGTAGGATCGACAGGTGCCAGTGCTGTCCAGCCAACCTCAGGCGTTCTAAAATATCCCTCTCTAGAAACTCCTCGTAGTGAGCTTGGGCTGTGGGCTATAGAAACCTTGTTTCTTAGTGATTCTTCATGGCAGATGGATGGAGTGGGACCTGGGCCTCAGGAGCCACATCCAAATTTCCATGGAAGAAGCCACTGAGGAATGAAGGGGGTTGGTAGGTTGTTTCTCTATTTTTGTTTTTGTTTTTTTAATCCATGTGGCCTAGACAATGAGCTGTCCTCCCAAAGGTTTTTCATTTGACTTTTGGCATTGAAAATTCCTGGTGGCCCTCACTGCATTGCAGAGACCAAAATGTAGATACATTCAAAGAGTTTATCCCAGTAAAATTCAGAATTTCTCCACATGTCACCAGTACCTATCTAGAGATGGGGGCCAAAAGGCCTTTCCTGACTTGCAGGATGAGAACTGTCTCCTAATTCCCTTCCATTACCAACAGCCCCCTTTCCTTTGTATTTGGTTAATGAGACAAGAAATGTGACTGGAGATCTCTAGCATTTATGCAAGGCTCAAGTAACAAAGATGTCAACTCCTCCCTGTTCAAAGCTCTGAGTATCACATTAGAAACCTGCTCCCCAAATTCGAACTCTTACGCACACATGGGCATGAGGGCAGATGTCAGGTACACCCAGCCAGGCTGTGGCCATCAAACAGTCCTCCTGGAAGGATGAGGTGATTTGCTGCTGGAGGAGGAATGGGTTGGTCACATTGCAGTTAAAAATGTGGAAGGGAACTAACAACTTCAGGAATCTCTCCCCTCGAGGGAGTGGGGAAACTGGTTTTGTTAGGTGGGCTACAGCTGCTGCAGGTCCCTGTGCAGGGGCTTCGTGAGCGTGGCTGCTAGAAAGCGACCCTCCCTGAAGGCACAGGGTCTGGGAGCTGACTGACTGTCCAGGCACTAGTTCTGAGTGTTCATATCCAGAGTTCTCTCGATCTCCACTCTTCGTGGCAGTGAAGACACAGGCGAACCAATCCAGCAAAAAAACACCGGCTTCAATAAACCGATGTTCTACCCTCCTGCACCGCACCCCCTCTGGTGTCCCACCCGCATCCCAATCCCAGATGTTCCGCGCTCCAAATTCTGGATCCCCAGGAAGCAAGGCCATTACAGGTACCAATTGCCTTTCTACCATCAACTTTCTTAACTACTTAGTGTCCAATCCTGCCCTGGGTTGGCTGTTGACCCTTCCTGGACTCAGTCTGCTCCATCCATGGCTGTCCCAGAAAAGCTACTCCGAGAAGCAGTTGAGGGGGTTAGATCCTTTGGCACGTTACAAACTAAAATTTAGATCAGCAGTAGGTCTTTATAACCTCTTCCCAGTGACGGGTTGGGTTTTAAAGCATGGTGCCACCATGAGATGCAAAAGACCCTGTTTCAAATCCTGGTGTCACAAACTGAGGAACTTCCTGACAAGGATTGGCGGCGTGGCTTGTCGGGTATTTTGGGGATTTTGGTTTGGTTTGCAGCTTTATTTGGCATTTAGTGTGTGTTTCCCTCAAGGAGATATTTTGAAGGCTAGGCCTGTGCCTGAGGAAATGAAATCACCATTACAGAGGTGTTAGAAGACACAAGTTACTGTTGATCCTTCCATAGTCCCCATTTCCTCCTTCCAAACAAGATCAAATGTTAAAAAAATAAAAGGATAAAAAAAGAAGGCAAAGAGCACTGCGAAATAACTATTAATAAATTGGATGTGAGACACAGCATTCACATGCCCGGGCAGCAGGGAAGCAGACTCGGAAGTCTGTGGGACTGATAGATACATATTCCATCCCAGTACAGAAGAGGGATTGGTTAATCAGCTGGCATTTAAACGCCCCCGGAATGTCTGGCATGGACAGATGCCAGTCACAGAGGTGGCTGCAGTGGCTCCAGGCCACAGGATGCTGAATAAGGATGTGTTGTCGATGACACACACGTCTGCAGCTGCCAGATGTTGCAGTGAGTAACCTGTCTTCTTACAGCTTCTGAGCCCTGAGAAGCTATAGTGTTACTGCACCTCCTAAACATGTATGTCATTTTATTACTAATTTGAGGTCCATCTAGTTCAACCAAGTTAGGAGTTAAAGCTGAGAAACCTTTTTCATTATTTACTTTTCCTGGCAACAACTTCTTCTAGTTTCAAAAGGGGAAAAACTTGGAGCCTTCCTGGGTCAGAGGCCAGATTCATCTGAGCAGTAACTGGGAGTTTTTTGTAAAGGCACTTCTTTCCCACCACTTCCCTAATCAAAAAGTGTCAGTACCTTGGGTAAAAACTCTGAGCTGTTCTCTTCCTGTATGGAGGAAGGAATCACGCGATGCTTGAGCCTGGTAGATTGATCTTCAAGAATATTAGGCTGGGAGTCCTACCCTGTCTCTCTGGTGGCGTCATTTCCGTGGTGTCTTGTACAAATGAATCTGAGCAGCTTCTGGAATTTCTGGTACAAATGCATTGACCGTAACACCTATCAGGAAGACAGTCTCCAGAAGGGATGCCTTCCAAGTGCTGTGGTTCCAGGTGTTCCACATAGGCCTGGATGATACCAGGGAGGGTGCAGTGCCACTCCACTGACAGTGGTTGCACAGACACTTAGTAGGGTGGCACTTAGTTTCTCTGTACAGATAATTTTGCTTTGTATGCAGAAGGTTCAGGTACAAGGAGAGAGAGAGATAAATTTTGTCATCTGCCCTCTCCTGCGTAGGAAGGACACAGTAAGTCCAAGGAGATGCATTAAACCAATTTTCAGTTATTGCCAGACTTAGCAAAAAAAGAACAACCCAAAAAAGCCCCCAAAAAGCCCAAACAAAAAAAAAAGGATGAGGACAAAACTACTAAGCATATTTTTTCCAAACATTTTTTGAGACCTCCAACAACTTTCACTTGTGACATAAGCCAGGATTTGAACCTGGGCCTCTTGTGGGTAGGTTGGGCTAATCAATCCATGTCGTTGTAGTTCCTTTTTCCCACTGGGCCATCTGATGTTCTAGGCCTCTCGTTCCTATTATTTGTCTATCAAGGGGGATGGAATACAATGTCCCCAGTGCCTTTTCAGCCCTGTTTTATGCAATTCTGTTTTTCCTGATTTGGTTACCAAGTTTTCCTGTTGTCCTGCATTTTAGAAAGAGTCAGGAATGCGGTAGATGGTAGAGAATTTGAGAAGCCTGTTCAGGATCACTAAGGATTGGCTGGACCAGAATTCCTGGGCTGGGAGCTTCATGCAGCTGAGGTCTTTTTTAGCCACGTCAGACTTGAAAGCCCATGTGTCTGAGCCCACCTTGGGCACAGCACAGCTGTGGAGCTGCAGGGAGCTGCAGGAAGGTCATGATGGCAGTTCTGACCACTCCAGTGGTCTGCAGAGATGCATCATGAAATAATGATCTGATGCCAATTCTCAGCAGTCCCTGTCACTCCTGAAGGAAAGATTTCTTTCCCCCTGCTCCCTCCCTGTACATTTGGCACACACTGAGCCCGGCAGAGCCTTGATGTGCCACATTCAGATGAACCCTTAGTGTGACAGTGGGCTCCATGAACGAGTTCACGTGTGGTAAGAGTCTGTACAGCAGAGACCTTACATGTTAGTTTGGCCAGATCACCTTCCATTTTATTTATTTCTGGTTTATCCCTTGAGTCACTACAGTAAATACATTTGCCCCAATATTGCAAAGTTGAAGTGAGACAAGGCCTCACACTACTTGTGCTGTTGAAGCTGTGCTAAGGGACACCAGCTTGAGAAGGTGGGAGCTCCTCAGCTGTGATGTTTGAGGACGCTGCAGCTACTGCCAGGGTGAGGAACCACATCCACAGGCTGGAGGATCCTTCCGTTCCCGTTACTGGGAAATAGCCCTGCGTTGTTGCTGAAGTGTGCGAAGCCAGTGACCAGCCAAGAGCATGGGCTGGTGGCACGTTGCAGAGGAGCAGGCCCTGTCTGCTTGGCCCTGGGGAGGGGTGGGGTGGTGAGTTCACCAGAGGTGGTGGGGTGAGGACCAGAGGATCTACTGTAGCTTTTCCAGTCATTGCAGGCAGACTCTGAGACAGCCCTTCAGTCCTCCTGGAACCTCTCAGGGTGGGTGCTGAGGGAGTGCAGGACACTGGAAAGCACAGGGGGAGCTGGCACAGGGCTCCTGTAGGTGACATTCTACATGTTGTGGTAAGGACCCAAGTTAATCTGCAGGTCTGGTCTCCTGTGCGAGAGGCTTCAAGGGCTGCTTATTGTCTTAAGGAAAAGGAAGATAAGGGTTGGGGGTTTTTTGCAGAGGAGGAAGCCACAATCCTTCTGGTTCAGTCAGGGCTGGTGTTTCTGGCCACCTCAGCCAGAAAGTATTCCAGAAAAATCTCAGTCTGTTATCATTTCAATGAATCTGGCCCATTTGCCTCCAAAATGAGATATTTGACCTTTCAGCTGCATTCGTGGCATGCGATTATGTGGTGCAGGAGCAGATTGTCTTGCTTTCTGTCATTGTGGTTCTGTGTCCCGTATTGACCACTCACCATCCCTGCTTTCTTTTCCACCCAGCAGAAAGTGCTTTCAGCAGGAGAGTGGAAGGCAAAGTGCAAAACAACTTTGAAGAAACAAACAGCAATTCTCAGAACTCCAGCGGTAAGTGTGTTCGTTCCCTCCTGCTGTCGCTTACCACGTCCCTCTCCAGAGCAGGACTCAGCTGTGACCGGTGATTGATTGTATATTTGGGGTACCTTCTTCCACCTTGCAGGCAGCTGGGGTAGTGCCCTCTTCTCAATCCCCCCAGGTTCCTGGCACTCCAGAACCTGCGAAAAATGATGTTGTGGGGATCCTGCTCCTGAGGTCCTGCACAGATTTTTCAGCAGGGAGCAGAGATGTAAAGAAAGGGGAATATGGATGGAGATAAAGCAGAACTTGTTCTTTGCCTGTGCATCAGTAAAATCCTTGTGAAACAGAGCCATTTGCAAGCAAGAGGAGTTGGAGCCCTCTGAGTAGAACAGCAGTTTGCATATTACAATGATGCTAAATGTGGCAGTTTATTTACACATCACTGTAGCCGGAGTCCGTCTGTTTATGAGTTTGCTACATGGAGGTCACAGCATGTCAGATGTGATCATGTGCGACCAGAATACATGTGCTAGAAGGAATTAAAATTTACCCCATTTCTGGAGTTCCCTTTGAGTTTTAAGTCCAAGCGGTAGTAACTAAACGGGAACCACTGGCCTAGACACTATTTTTAGAGTTTTCTTCACAAGATTTTTGTCCTGCCAGTGTTTTCCCCTGCCTGCAAGTGGGACACTGCTATTCTCTTGCGCTCCCTAATTGGGGTGCAGACCAGATGAAATGTAATTTCAGCATCCTGATGCAGAGATAAATAACACACCAGCAGAAAAGGCTGGCCTCCCTCCATTCCCCGATCAGGAGTACCAAAACGTGTGGCATTGTGACACCATTAGCTGGAAAGGACAGGGAAAGGAAGGGATTGCTCCCTGGAGTGGGTACACTGCATCTGGCTGGGAGGGGAGGTTTGTCTGCCTCTGAAGCAACAAGTAAGGGGCTTTGTGGAACCAAGTTGAAAAGGAATTAAGTGGTGTTGGAAAACCCAGGTGTGGTAGCAGTGGGTGATGGTGAATGGGGAGAAAAAATTGTTTGTTACTAAAATACTGTGTATTATGTTTTGGGAAACAATCCTGTACTAATCCAAGCATTCACCACAATTACAGCTGTTCATTCGGGGACAGAAAAGCCTAAAGAAAAGAGGTGTAAGCAGAACCCATCAGGTGAGCTTGTCTCTGTGTTTCAGGCCTTGTATTCTTTAGTCCTGTGCCCCTTGGGCAGCAGCGTCAGGAGTCCATGGGGGCTGCCAAGCCTGTCCTCAGTCAGCCCAGCCAGGCTCTTAGACGTGACACAGAACTGTAGGTCTCTGACTGCCCTGAGTTACTGGCCAGACTCACTGCTCAGAAAGTGGCCACTAGCCTCTCAGCAGGTCTGCTCCTCATGTCCTGTCTTCTGTGGGTAGTAAGAGTGGTTTGTCTGAAAGGTTTCAAAGCCTTTAAGTGCATGTCTTTAAGTGCCAATATACCACTTGGGTTCCTGACTCCTTTGAAAGCAGCAGCCTTAGATTGTTCCTTTTTCATTCCTGTGGAGCCTACAGAGGAACGGCAGAATGATCTTCCTTCCTCTCAAACAGCTCTTCTGTAAAGCCGAGGAAGATGCAGGAGGGGAAAAGAACCTGTAGCCTAGGAGGGGTCCAGGAACTGCTGCCAGGAGGCACACACAAAAAAAGTGGCTGCATTGAATAGTCCAAGACCTTAGTTCTGTCTGAAATGCTGTTAAATACTGACCCATCGTTGCTGTGACGCATCTCTCCCTGCCATCTCCTTGTACCTGCTCACATCACGCTCATCCTTCTGAACCTGGTTCTTTCTGAACTGTAACTTTTAAAGGACATGAGTAAAAGCTCACTGTAAAAATCAAAACAAAACCAGAAATTCTTACAAACTGAGTAGTGAGTTTCATATGATTTGCTCGTCGTATTTCATTGCAAGAAGTGTTTCTGTCTGCAACACACATACGGTCAGGTTATTTTAGTGGCTGAGTCCAGAGCCTGGCAGGCTGAGGGTAGTAGCAAGGTGCTTACCTAAACCTTTGTTTGAGCCAGAAAACCCAAGAAACTGGAGTGAGCTGTGCAGGACTGGTTTGAGGGAAGCTGGGCTCTGGCTGGAAGCAATTCTTTGGTGCATTGGGCAGCTGACACACTCCTCAAAGCCAGGCTGGGGCATGGGGATGGATAAGCTTTCCCCCCTTCCCCCCCTTCCTGTATCTATTCCGCATCCTCTTTTCTCCCTTAGCTTCCTTCCCCCCTTGACTCCATTTTTGTGCTGCTTCCTCTGTGTCCCATTCAGTGCTCTTTTCTAGCTCTTGCACCAAGCCATTTCTTCTATTTCTTGCACTCTTGCTCTCAGGAGTCAGTGCAAGTGTTCTCATTGATCACAGCCCAAGTGAGACTCACCATTTCACACTGGGAGTGGCACCAGTCATTAAGAGAGGCCATGGATGTCTCCACAGTCTCTGTGTGCTGGAGTGTCCAAGTGGAGCTCTTGGGAACTACCTTTTTGAAGAGCTGACATGCCCGTATCTCCATTCTCCTTCTCTCCATGGCTGTGTTTCCGTAGGTGGGACAAGCTCTGGGTGGCTCCGTGTTCAGGTGTGTGAACTCCTGGGAGAAATTCTGGCATTCTTGGCTTGTCCTCTCTGGTGGCCCAGCCAAGGAGATTTCACACAGGCAGGGGAGCAGCTGGTGATGATGTCTCTGAGAATGACAGAAGGATGGACACTTCTGTCCTCCCCATTCCCATCTGCTGCTTGTCACCAAATTCCTCCTGCTGTAAATAGTCCACAGGTTTGGGAGATAAATGTAGGTCCCAGTTGCGCAGCTTGAGAGCTGCGTGGCTTGGCCTTGTTAAATGCTTGATTCCCCGTGCTGCTTGCTCTCTGTGGATGTGAGTTTAGTGTCGCGGGCTTGGTTACAGTGATACCAAACAGAGCAGCAGGAAGTTTTTAGGCCACCCGGCCGGGTACATCATGCTCTTTCCCTGTGTCACCATCTCGACATGCAATGCCACAGATGCTTTGTGTTAGGAGTGAGGGGGAGGACAAGCAAAGCAGGAAGGTCAGCAGATAAAGCCACCTAAAATAGAGGTGGATACAGTGCTCCAGGTAGTCCTATGGGGGAATAAGGCAACTAGAAGGAAAAATGTTGGATTTCAGACGTCTCTTCCCTGTGCACAGCCCCAGTCTTTGGCATAGTGAAGGCAGGTAGCTGGAATCTGAGTAACCTGGCATCTTACTGCCCGTAAAACAGCAACAATTCCTGTTCTGCACGGCAAACCCTGCTCTGGGGCTGCGTTTGAGTCCCTCTGCCAGCAGAAGGTCCTTTCCCAGCAGGGCATGTGGAGCCACAGAGCGCTTGGAGAAGGACTGTTCAGCTGTGGTCCACCTCATGACTGGGAGAGTGTGCTTTGTATTCATGGGAGAGTCTCCACAGCCCCTTAAACTTGCTGTTTGATTAAACCTGGAAGTTTCACAGTGTTGTAAAAATAGTATCTGCTAAAACCTGTAGGTTGTTTCCTTGTGCCACTTCTGGAGCACGAGCAGCCAATGCAGAGCTTCCAGGTCTCATGAAGCTTGTGAAGTATCATTCACTGCTGAAGTCAGCAAGGTCCAGACAACCATGACATGACCTGATCCCGAAAGATGGAATTGGCTCATTGTGATGTGTGAGCTGTTAATCATCTGAGATGCTGTAAAGCTGCTTTCAAGAGAACATTCCTTGGTGGTGGTCATTCCACTGAGTCTTGAGGTATGCGGGGTTTTTCTGTGCTAAATTCCAGAGGATATTTTTGCCAGCTTGTGAAGTAGTCTTCCTGCAACAGCTGGTAATTATCGGCCTGAGCATGGGAAGGAAGAAACCCCAGGAAGGGGCAAATGGGTGTCTTGTGGTCAGTAGTGAAGGTTTCCTGCCTTCCTCTTCCTCCGTATGCAGCTGGAGCAGGGGGAGCACCGTTTGGCCGGAGCCCAGCAGATGTGGCCCCGTGGTTGCCGTGGTGTGTAACCGCCGGGTGGTGCTTCCCAGCCCTTGGGGTCTCTCCATTACCTCACTCCTTGTTGGACTCCGGAAAGCCTCAGTTAGAACATCTCTAACTTGGCGTTCACAGCATGATCCTGCCTTGATCCAGTTGTTTTGGACACCAGGGATGACTCCCAAGTAAAATGAAGAGTTTGCAGTTACAACACCTGTAGACCAAGAGGGATAAAGGAAGTTGTGAGAGTTTAAGAAGAAAAACAGACAAAGCAAAAAGGGAAAACACAAGTTCTTTTGGTTAATACCTTAAAGTACAGCCATCAAAGGAAAAAATCTAATTGAAATTGACAGTATTTATTGGTGTCTAAACTCACTGGATGTTATGGATGAAAGAGACAAATTTAAAATTATGTAGGGAATTGGGAAGTATTTTTAACTTTCAAGGTTGATTTAAGCTGTGTAAATATGTCTCAATTTCATCTGCTGCATTAGGTAACTATTACTGTCATAAGTTCCAGTGGAGCAAATTTTAGCATTTACAGTTTTTAAAATGTCAGTGCTTTTCATTCATATTTACACAGGGAAGCTTTTTCCAGCAGTGTTTATTTCAGGCTGGGGAGAGGGAAATACCTTCTTTTTTGGATCAGTTCATGCCAAGCTGAGGTGAGATTGAGATGAAAAAAAAAAAAAAGTTAATTTCTTCCTTTCGATTTAGAAGTACAGATTTTTGGAAAAGACTGAGAGTCCCAGTTCTGAAAATTTAGAGGACATAGAAACACATTTTAAACACACACTTAGTGGGATTTTCAGTTTTCCTGATTTTATATGCTGTGTTTCTTTTTAGTGAATCAATTTGAAGTGCAAAACATTTTTCACTAGTGTGCTTTATTTCCTGCATATGCAGCATACTTAAGGTAGTTACATTTAGCTAGTGAAAATGTACACAAGCAGCTTGCTACGGTGTATTATGGATCCTAATTCCCATCCAGTTGTAGCATGGAACTGTTTCAAGCAGAAGGATAATCAGAAATGTCTCATTTGCCACTTGCCTCATAGACCTGGTATTTTTAGTGTGTGTTAAACAGTGCAATCTCTTAAACAGCAATAGGTAGTGTACTGTCTTGCTTAGTAACCTTCGGTTTTATGGAAAGCAGTAAAAAGGCAGAGTGCAAATCAGCGATAAACTCGTGACATCAGTCTCTTCTGCAGCTTTGTTTGGGGGTGATGGGGGCAGCATGAGCTCCCTGCAAAGTTCAGTTCCTGCTCCTGCCCTCATGCTGCCAGGTCCCGTAGAGCACCCCAGTGGAAGGTCAGAAGGTCCTGTAGAGCACCCCAATGGAAGGTCAGACTGAGACACACAGCGGTGGCTACTGCCAGGATTCTGGGATGAAGCAAATTGTATTGTTGTGTTGAGACTGTTGTCAGCATTACAAGCATTACCAGTTTCTGAGACTGGAGTGGGTGGATGGTCTCACTACAGTAGGGGATGTTCAGGTCCTCAAACCACCAGTGAGTCCAGAAAGGCTGGTTTGCACTGAAGGTGCCGGTGTCACGGTGCACATATGGAAGGAATCAGCTTGAGTGTGTTACAGACGCTGAGATCTTCCTCCTCCTCTGTTGTTGGCCACACATCCTCTTCTGCTCATTCTCTGTGGTCTAGTGATCATACAGCACATCCACATCTGGTTAGATTTCTTCTGGGAAGACATGACTTTCAGGCTGGGACTTTTGGGTTCAATGTTTGGGGCATAATAATTCCTGGTTGTTGATTAGTCTGATCTCAGCACAGCCACACCCCCTCTGCCTCCTGAGAGGCACCCAACTGTCTGGATGGTTATGTCAGAAGGAATGAAGCACAAAGTACAAATCTCATGCAAGTGCTTCATCTTGTGGTGAATCTCTTTCTCATCTCTTGGTTGGTTTGCAAAGGGTACAAGCCTGTTACTGCTGCTTTTCAGTTCACTGGGAGATCCAAGCCTGATAATGACCAAGTCCAAGGAGTGAGGAAAGGGGGGAGGTTGTCATTATGTGAGCAACCTTGTTGTCCTAACAAAGCTGTGCAGGACACCAGTAATGCTGGCCAAGGGGTGAGACAATTGCACACGTATACAGCTGCGTTTCTCAAAGCAGCCTAAAAAATGGTGTCCCCAGATGACGATTCGCATATGAGTGTAGTTCTCACCATCAGAAGAAGAGTAACACAGGGAGAGGCTCCAGTTAATAGAGTGTCACTTTGCTCCGTCGCATAAATGTGAGTTGCTATGTCAAGAGGGCATTTGCGTGGAATTGGGGTTTCCAGGAAAGCCAACCCCATCTTGGGCTGCATCAAAAGCAGCGTGGCCAGCAGGTCGAGGGAGGGGATTCTGGCCCTCGAATCTGATCTGGTGAGACCCCCACCTGGTGTACTGTGTCCAGCTCTGGAGTCCTTAGCACAGGAAAGACATGGACCTTTTGGAACGGGTCCAGAGGAGGCCACAAAAATGATCAGAGGGCTGGAGCCCCTCTGCTCTGAAGACAGGCTGAGAGACTTGAGGTTGTTCAGCCTGGAGAAGAGGAGGCTCTGGGAGGACCTTGTAACTGCCTTCCAGTACTGAAGGGGGCCTACAGGAGAGATGGGGAGGGACTATTGATCAGGGAGTGTAGTGATAGGATATGGGGTAATGGTTTTAAATTGAAAGAAGGGAGTTTTAGATTAGATGCTAGAAAGAAATTCTTTGGTGTGAAGGTGGTGAGAGCCTGGCCCAGGTTGCCCAGAGAAGCTGTGGCTGCCCCATCCCTGGAGGG
>JAOTQQ010000007.1:11648733-11673726 GCA_026546715.1 Gallinago undulata
GTGGTGAGAGCCTGGCCCAGGTTGCCCAGAGAAGCTGTGGCTGCCCCATCCCTGGAGGGATTCAAGGCCAGGTTGGACGGGGCTTTGAGCAACCTGGTCTGGTGGGAGGTGTCCCTGCCCAGGGCAGGAGTTGGACTCAATGATCTTCAAGGTCCTTTCCAATGCTAACCGTCCTATCCTATGATTTCTGGTGCCACATTTTTTAAAGTTGTTTCAGACTTGCTGTGTTAAACGGATGACTTGTAGACAGGAAGAAGAATGGATGGGTCAAAATAACTGCTCAGCAGCAAGTCTCTGTGGGAGAAATCCTGCCAGTTGCTCGGGAGCTCTGGGACACTGGGAAGGACATTGAGGCAAGAGTGTGAGCTGTCAGCAAAATTGGGAGCAGCAGCGATACGAGGTGTGGGTTGCAGTGCTCAGGCACAGATACTGGGCTGGGCTGGGGCTGGGCAGGACATGGCTAAAAGGGTCTCTGATAGACTGATACAAGGGGAGAAAAAGGTGAGCTCCTGCTTCAGTTTTGCCTGGAGGATCTGGACAGTGAAAGATCAGCAGATCCCTAAAGCAAGCCAAATTACCATTAATTATCCAAACTGTGACACTTCTGTGACTGTTGGTTGCGGTGGAACTGACTGTGCCGAAGCAGGGAAGTTCCAGTGCGTGGATAACAAAATAGCCCGTAATATAAAGACCAGAAAAAGCCCAACAGTCTTTCTTCACTTAAAATACCGTGGTCGCAATGTTTAGCGAATGGCCTGAGCTCCTCTTGTGGAGTTCATGTGAATTTCAAGTGTAACGAGGAGGCTACACTGGCACTTCTGACTGCGATTCTGCAACTGGAAGGTGGCCCAGCAGGTGTGTTGAGGAGTCACTGTGGTGTGTTAAGTGGTGTGTGACAGTGCTGTGTGCTGCTCCTGGATCAAGTTGACTTCTAGGAAGATGATAAAATGCCGGGTTTTGGCCCTCAAAAACTTACTTGCCTCTGGGGTGCTGAGAGAGTCCTTTAAAGCCTGAAGCCTTGGGACAATCCAGTGGGAATCCATGTGCTCAACAAGTAAGTACAGCGCTTCCAAAGCAGAGAGCAGAGGGGAGAGGGAGAGGCAGAGAGCACGGACAGGGAAAGAACGGTACCCAGAGGAACTTGCCCCGCTCAACTGCTTGGTAGGACCAGATTAGGAACCTGTTTCAGTGAAGATCTTCCTCCAGATAGAGACTTCATCAGCTGCGAATGGTGCTCTTGGTGGGTAATAGAAGTGTGTTCAGCGATCAGCAGCGATCTGTACCCAGCCAGTGCCTTCATGCATTCCCTTCCTGTAGTGCTGTCTATTCATGTATTTGCCGAGCATCATCCATGCCTTCATCTCCATTCCTTACTGGCTGGCCCTGGCAGCTGAAGCCCCCTTCAACAGCTTCATCATATTGAAGTATTTAGCACAAAGGCTCACTGTGCTTGACCTGTTAAGTTTTTCTTCCAAGCAAACCAGTGTAGGTCTGTCTGCCCTGAGAGCCTCATTCACCAACGTGTCAAACTTCGGGCCTGGGACCATTCTGTAAATATTCTGAATATTTGGCACCGATGGTTTCTCCCCCTCTGCAGGGGTTTAAGACTAAAGGGCCTCATCTGGAAACCTGCAGGAAGCAGCAGAGGGTGTGAGGTGCTGGGAATCACCACTTCTGCTCCATCCACTGCGGGGCGGATGCAGATGGCCCCCGCTTGACCATTGAGCATCCGGGGTTTTCGTTCCTTTCAGTCACAGCTTAAAGAGGGGAGATTTGCAAGGTGTGCTTGGCAGAAAATGTGAATTCTCAGCCCAAAGTACCGTGTACTGCTTAGGAACTCTCTCCTTTGGCTACCGTCCAGTGAGGCTGAAACACCTTGGTTTCCCTTCCCAGCTTCCCTTTGAGGAAGCTGCACAGTGAATCTGGGGATTTCAATCTGGAGCCCCCAAAAAAAGCCATTTGTAAAGGATTTCTCACACCCTTAGCTTTTCTTCTGCTGGCCCTCCCCAAATAATGTTTCCATTGCTGTAGCATAGGAAAATCTCTGGACATTTCAAAACGATAAGGGAAGATGCAGATTCGAAGCCATGAGAAACTTCACGAGACACTGAGAGAGAAAATTCACAGCTGGACTTGTCATAATTTGCGGTAAACGGAGACCCCCATCCTGCCAGAGTTAAATCTGGAAGTGCGGAGTAAGGAGACGGATCGGTGAGCAGGCAGGCGGAGCTGTGGAGCGTGCAGCGGGGTCTCTGCCAATCTCAATATTTAAATCTCTTTCTTTTTTGCAGAAACCGCAAGTCCCCTGAATTCAAATCCTTTCCCGCTTTTACAAAGTAAGTGCAATGGATGTCTGTGGTGCGCAAAGGCAGGGACTTCCACCCTGCAGCCCTGATGGCCTCCCCTCTTAGCATTTTTCATGAGTAAATGGGGGTTTTTTATTGTGACTCCAGGTCACTCACTTTGTCAGAAACAAAGTGCCTCACTTCTGTGGGTCTGGTTTCAGATTTAAATGCATCAGAAATCCTTCAGGGTGTTTCTGGGCAGTGTGTGGCTGCTGGACCATTTAGACTCTCTCTCAGCCTCCTGGGAGTTAAGTTTTGTGAAATAATACATAATACATGTTCTGAGAGCGCCAAGGTTTGAAGACTGAAGATGAATCTTATGTTTGGGTTAGATTTCTGTGCAGGAAACCTTGTCTTCATGGCTGAGCTCACTGCACACCTCTGCAGAGGCAGTTCCCTCTGGCCTGAGAGCCCAGGTGGGGAACGGGAGCCCAGAATGTGGTGGGAGCAGCAGGAGGGAAAGGGGAGTGGGTTGGGGATGGGTGGACACCAGTGGTCTCTGCCCAAGGTTCTGCCCTGTCTCCTTGATGCTTCCAACAGGTGGATCTTCTCTCTTTGCCTCATAGTGTGGTCGGTCACTGCTTGGCTACCTCTGGATTTTAGGGTGACACTGTGCCAGCCCCAGGACCACTGTCCCTTGGTGTAGGACAGCCCTGAGAGTGGCACACTCAGCATGACCATGGTGGCAGAGGGCACTTGTGCTTTCTACACTTACAAAGCTGACAGCTTGAGTCAGAACATGAGAGTTCACCTTGGAAGAGAAATCAGATTAGGGCCAATGAATCTAGCAACTGTGATGTATTCTGGACTCCCCTTTTTAAAGCTCATTTCATAGCTCCTTCTTAGGTAGCACCTCTTTTATTGGCTGAGACAAGTGGCAGTGACAGGACTTCTGCTTTTAAGAAACTTCCACCTACGTTGGGGTGTGATGACACTTTTCTCGGAGACTGCTCCTCATTATAATATATTGTTTCATCGGTTTGTGTCAAAGGTAGAGGAAAATGCAATTACACTGGATGAAAACACTGAGAGGTTTCCCTTGCAGTTCTGCAGTGTTTTTTCATCAAAATGTGAACAGAAGTGTTGAAACGTGGGTCCTTTCTGTTAGTCGAGGGCTGCCTGGGGCTGCTCCCTGCGCTGCCATCAGTTAGCTGGCTGCTGGGTTTGCTCGTGCACAAGCAGCTCAGGGCCCTTCTCTGTTGAAACTTTCTGTCAGACAGCTCTCAACTCATGTTCCCTCCTGGCCTTAACCCAGGCTCTGCTGTTTTCTCTGGCTTAGACTTAACATGGGAATTACAGTGATTTATTTAACCTAAGCATAAATGCTTAGGTTTTTTTCTCTGTCTTGACTTCCCGCACCTGCTGCCTTACTCTGGAGCCTTGGTCACTGGGTATATATAAAACACTAATAAAAGTATCTAATAATAGCCCTGGGGGAAGATGTTTTAAATTGTGTAACCAATTGTGAGTGTTAGTTCTGTGAGGCTCGGGAAGCTGAAAAGGCTTCAGCAGCTTCTGGTGCTTTAGGTTCCTGTAAAGGTGTTTTCAGAGAGTTCCTGGGCAGCGATGACATGGATCCCTCAGAGCAGGGGGACCTGGCTGGCAAAGGAGGTTGGTTTTCCTGGGGAAGGGTGCTTTTTGGGGAGAAGGAGTGCTTTGTGCTCAGCAACCAGCACCCGCTGCACCACAAATGTCTTCTTTTGGGGGATGAAAGCTCGAAAGTATGAACCCACGGGAGAGCTTAGGATGTATCCCAGAGCCTGTAGAAATGCAGTATCTCCACACTGCCCCAGCTGCACAGCTCTGGCTGTGTGGGAAGCTTGCTTTCTGGAGGTGGATGGAGGAACAACAGCAGCCTGACACTTCAGCTTCTGAAACGTTTAGTGAAGAGTGGGAACGCTGGGCTACAAGTGGTAGCTGGGTACTGGTGGTACTCTACAGGTAGAGTTGAGTGGTGCAGGATTTTAATGGGTTACTTGTTAGTGTGAAGGTTTTGGAGGATGCACTAGTGACAGTAGCAGAGGCCAGAGTCTGCTGTGTGCAAATGGCAGGACCTTGTGCCTTATCCTGGTCTGGCCAACACAAGGGCAACCACAGCTCGGGATTTCAGCCCAGATGGGGGAGTGCTCTGGAGGCAGCCACAGA
Source organism: Gallinago undulata (assembly GCA_026546715.1). Taxonomy (NCBI): domain Eukaryota; kingdom Metazoa; phylum Chordata; class Aves; order Charadriiformes; family Scolopacidae; genus Gallinago; species Gallinago undulata. The sequence continues at coordinate 11,653,224 of JAOTQQ010000007.1, forward strand.
TAGCTCTGCTTGTCTCCTGCCACCTCCTGTGGCTGCATGAGGTGAGCTTTGGGCTGTTGTCACACCCTCCCTCCCCATCACCCAGCTGCAGTACGATGAGCTATGGTTTCTAGGAGTGAGCTGTGGAAACAAGGAGAGGAAGGGAGAGCTTCTCATGCACCCTGGTGAATTTGCCCTCCACTCCCTTAAGTTACAAGTGTGAAGGAAGGTTTGTGTGAGTGCTTTTGCTTAATGATATGGTTTAGTGATGTTTTTTTGTCAGTGTTAGGTTGATGATTGGGCTAGATGATCTGAAATGTCCCTTCCAATGTAAGCAATTCTATGACTCTATGGTAGTGCTGCAGCCCTGAGTGCCCGCTGGGAATTGGTGGAGTCTTGGGATGACGTACCCCATGTCCTGCACTAGCTTGGGAGAGCTGAGGGCTCTGGGAGCTGCGGTTACTGGTGTGAACTGGAGTCCAACCTGGAGCCCAAGCAAGCCCAAGTACCCAGCAAGAGACCAGCTGGCACCTGTGTGTGTTTAACATCTCCCAGGGGAATGTGAAGGAAACTTGGAGAAAGCAGAGCATCTACCTTCCCAGCACGTGGTAATGCAAAGAGGCCCATGGGCTCAAGAGAGAACCAGGAGCCTCTGAGCACATGGGGTAAAAGGCTGGTTTTTCTCATTGGAGGGGGGTACCTGTTGCTGCTGCCACAACTGCCACCCCCTCAGATGCAGAGCAGCAAGAGGAATTGGTTCCTGAGAAGCAGTGAAGGGTTTGAGAAGGTGTGGGAGGAGGTTTCCAGCAGTGTGAGACAGTCTCTGAGCTGACTGCTCGGCCGCTCTTCCTGCTTCATCCTACATAGAAGGCCTGTCTTGGGCACCCGAAACAACTGGGGCTGTTGGGGAGCACGGGTGTCCTCGGGGGGTTGGTGTGGGAATCACAAATGGGTCCCAGCTTTCCTTGTACCACCACCAGCAAAGCCTAGAGGGAAAGTAGAGATTTGTTGACTGAAGCAGAGAAGTTTTGACAACTTTTCCAGTTAACTCTACCTTTAAGTTGCAAGGACAAGTCAAAGGGAGGGGGGATTTACGCACTGTGTGTACCAGCCCAGATGAGCAGCTCTTTTCCAGCCACGGCTTTTACCTGCTTTCGGGTAGAGATTGCCTCTTTCTTCTTGCCACCTGCTAGATCCCTGTCCCTCCTCTAGCACTGACACATCCTGTCTTCCTTCCAGCCACCCCGACTGTTCCCAGCTCCCTGCGCTGTGGAGCTTAGAAGCTGAAATCTGGGAAGTAGGAAGGTTGAGAAAGCCCTGGGAAGCAAAGCGAGTTCATTCGTTCCCACAGGGATTCTGCCCATCTTCCCGAGCATCCCTGCCCTTCTTCCCGGGAAGGACTTCTGAACTATTGGATGAATTTAAATTTTATCCCTAGTTTTAACTTGAGTCATTTTTGTTTGTGGCAAACTGCAGACTTGCATGACTCTTTGTCCCAAAAGTATTTAGAGAATGTTTTGGCGCTTTCAGAAAGCGAAATTAGTTTTTGAAAGGAGACAGTGGTTTTGTTTCCAGAGGTGGACATTTCTATGGTAGAACAGAAGGCGAGGCTTTTGGAATTGAGATAAAAATCAAGAGGATATATTCTGAGAAGAATCAGAAATGAGAGACCTTTCAGAGTGACTGAGTGCACAGTGTGGGGCAGTGGCAGAGAGAGGAGCTTGAGTTGAAGAACTGCAGAGACCTTGATGGTCGCTCATGATGGACGGAGATGGGAAGAACCCAGTAGAGACTGGTCAGCAGTGGAGTCAGGCAAGGGGAGAGCTAGAAGAAAGACCACATAGGTTTATGGCGATAAAATAGCTGAGAATATAACAGGGGGAAGGTAAAGCAGCTCAGTGGAACAAAATCTGCTGGGGAGGAAATAAGAGAATGTAGTGAAACGAGAGAAAAATGAACATGAGAAATGTGGTGCTTCCAGAGCGCTGGATATACATGAAGGATTTCCTTCCCAGTGAGCTTAGGGGGAGAGTTGTTCTGGTGGCCACTTGGAAGCCTGCTGCTAAGGGAGCTGTGGAGTTTGTGTGCTTGTCTGGCAGCAGAGATGAGTCTTTGGGCTGCAGCAGTGGAGAGTGGATTGCTCCTCCACCACTTTCTCTGGGCGAGGTTGCTACAGGCAGAGATGGTAGAAGGGAATGCATGTGTTTAGGTTGAAATGGCACATGGAGACCTGAAGGTGTCCCAGGGAACCATGGTGTGACACCTCTAAATGTCAGACTTTCTGAAGCACCTGAGATGTTCATCATGTTCTGCAGGGGAAGGGGCTCCAGCAAAGCAATGGGACAGAGGACAGGGGGGTGGCTTTGGAGGCTGCCCGGGCTGCAGCACCACAGCTCTTCTGACCCTGATGGGAACCTGCCAGCAACATTCAGCATGGTCTTTGGCATGTGACTTCCTTCATTAGATTAATCAAATGCTGATTTTGATACTTGAAGGGGGAGTCAAACCACCTAGGTTGAGACATTTCCATCTGAGGAGCGGAGGCTCCATAAGCAGCAGAGGCAAATAGGTTCATCTGATATTGAAATACGTATCTAAGAGGGTGTGCACACATGTGGGATCTTCTCCTCTCTGATACTTACAGAAGAGGTTTGAGTGATTAGATTACCTTGTGGCTCTTGTGGTATTTTACCACAGCTATTTCCCAGAGATGATTTCAACAGAGACAGCCAGTCCACTTTAATTCCCCATAGTCCTGAAATTTCTAGGGCTGCCAAAGTCTTCCCTTTTTTCCGCTTCCCCAGTTACTTAAGTACAGTATTTCCAACCCACCTCACTGCAGCAGCACACAGGAGGAGCATCACAAGAACATACAGTGAGTTAAACAAAGCACTGAGCACAGCTCCTGCGGACGGGGATGGCTCCATCGTGGGTTCTATGGGAAAGGCCCAGCAGGGGGTTTAACCTTTGGCATAGAAATGTAGCTTATACAAACTGTTCGTGGCCTCTTTTATGTTTTTCCTCGTAGCTTCCTATAGCCATCTGATGAATTCTGGGGTTTGCACCCTGAGATAGACTTCTTACAGATTCCTGCCAAGTCAGGCTTGTGCTTTCCTGTATTTTGGTTCTTCCATCCTGGATGCTGGTGCTTTTGCTTCCCTTGGAACATAGAGAGAGATTTCTGGTATATTGTAGCAATAGACCTTGCTGTCTGTGTGTGCCAGCTTTTATATGCAGAATGGTTTATATGCCAAATGCTTGCATTTGTCCGTTCCGCTCTTAGGAACCAGTATGACACAGCCTAAGTGCTGGCCGTGTGCTGGTGTGTCTGGAGGTACAGAACCAAACTGCAGTGTTAACAGGTTTCAGCCACTGTAGTTTGATATTACATCTGCCAACTAATGCACTCAACTAATACTGTTTAAACGAGCAGCTGCAAACATTTGCGATCAGGTTAATTCAGTGGAAAGAACGCGCTTTCAACATACTTCTCTTAGAGCAGAACTGAACATCTCTTTGAGCTTGCGAGGGAGCTCTGCCCCCAGCCCTTCCCTGACTCCAGCTCATCCATATTACTCTGGCAACACGGCTCTCCCGCTCTGCTCTCGCCTTGGCACAGCCCTGATTCCTGAGCTTCTTCTCCTCTGCCTCTGCTTGCCCCACCGAGCCCAGTGACACCCACTGTTCCCCAATCTTGCTGCACTTGTGACAGCCACAAAAGCCCCAGCTGAGCCCTCCCATGTTGGAATTTTAAATTTTCATTAAAATGTCCCACTTCTCAATTCCCCAACTTCTGAGCAACGGGATTTTTCACAACCCCGATGCTCCTTGTCTCATTCAGGAAAGGTAGCAGAGACTGGAATTTGACAGAACTGGATGTAAAATGGATTCACCGTGCTTTGCTTCCAGGCTTAACACAGCTTGTGGCAGCACGAGCTGGCAAACCCCCAGCAGTGTGTGGCCCCTCAAATCTTCATGCAGGTTCAGTGAAATCCCACCCCGACCCCACAGGTGCTTGGCTTCAGTGCACGGGCTGTCCCTCTGCCACCCCGGGCCGTCCCGTGGCACTAAAGTGAAGCTCGAGTTAAAAGCCTGTCCCCAGCCCAGCAGCAGTGACGTGTCCCAGCGCCTTCCTGATCCCAGCCAGTGCCCTTTGGGTTCAGTTCCAAGGAGCTGCTGTGATGGGCACACGTGGGCTGAGGTGACAAGGACCTGAGGCACTGCCCCACTACTGTACGAACTGAAGTATGCACGTGTGCTGCTTCCCTGCGTACTCTGTGTAATTCTTCTGAACTGATTTCTCCCAAACAGAGCCTTACACCTGTGGAGCTTGTGGAATCCAGTTCCAGTTTTATAACAATCTCCTGGAGCACATGCAGTCCCATGCAGGTAAGCTGGGCACTTCGACTCGCTTAGAGCGGAGAAATAAATTCTGTGCTGACACCTGATGTTGACCCCGTTGTGTGTCAATAGAGCTTTCTGTGCTCACGGTTTCCAAAGCCCCAGTAATTTCACCTGCAGCAAAAAAAAATACGCAAAGGCTGGAGGACACAGAGCGGCTGCAGCAATGCAAGGCTCAGGGTGTACCGTAACTCCTGCTCCTTTCCCCAGGGAAACAGGAAACATGGCACAGAGCACATCAAACCCCCGTTCCCTCTGTCCGAAGGTATCCAGGGAATGCTCATTGCATGAGCACTAATGGGTCACTCTTACAGCAGATGAAATCCCTCCTGCAGAAAGGGCAGTTCTTGTTGAAGCAAACAAAGCAAAAACGCTCACGGGGCAGCAGAGCCTTCGCCCACACAAGCCTTTTCTGTGCTTGTGTCTCCTGGAGTTCTGCAGAGGACTGAAATGTGTTCTCGGGAGAAGAATTTGCTAGTTCAGCAGTTGTGTTCATTTCCTTCTCAGCTCTCTTCAAATAAAAATTCTGAGGAGTAGCTCCTCTACTTTGTTCCTAAGCCATCTTTTTTGTTTTCTATCTTAACACATAAAAGACAAATTTAACATTTCAAAGCCAAAGCTGTTTCAAAAACAACATTCAGAATATTCCAAAAAAAAAGTAGAAATAGGATTTTTTTTCTCTATTGGCAGATTTATTACTTTTTTGCTCTTGAATGAAAATTCAAGTGAATTAACACAGGTTTACAAATTAATTCCCCTTCAACAGACTCGTGTTCTCCGACAGACAACAGCTCTGTTGCAATACACGGTCAGTGTTTGCCTTTGCCTTCGCTTTACAGGTGAGCCCTGAGTGTCACAGAAGGACAAGTGGCCTGAGGAAAAGCATAGTTTCCATTCTGTGGCAGTAATTCTAATAAAAATTCTTATCTTGTTCTGTGTTTTAGTTTTAGTCCTAATTTTAATGGGTGTCCCTTAAGTTCTACGCGATTCCTCGGTTCCAGTTCAGTTCTCGTTGGCAAGTCTTAGCACAGGCTGTGTGTGTTCTGTAGCAGCTACTTTATTTATCATCTTTGTAATCTTCTAAAGATAAATTCAGGGTGATTTGTTATGAGGTGGGGTGAGTTTTGTGGGTGTTACTCTCTTTTAGAGCACGAGATGGCTAATGTGGAGTAACTGGACGTTACACGTGGAAGCAATGCAGCTCGGGGCAGGGGCTGCCGTTGGTCCGGGGTGTCGGGGTCTGTTCCTGCTCTCTGTCCATGGCCATTTCTGCTTCCCTCCGAGCCACGTCCTGACCATCCTGTTTCTTCTTCTGCCCTCTGGGGCTGGAGTTCAGCATTTTGAGTTGCAGCTCTTGGTGACCCTGAGTAGAGGAGCTGCAAAGGAGAGCCCAGGGCTAAGGTGTCACAGGGGAGACAGGCAGTTCTCTGGCACGCTGTGAGCTGGTGCTGTCTGCAGCTTCTTCCTTCTCTCTTCTTTACAAATGACCCATGGCCTCTGGGCTTCTTCTCCTGGTCACTGTGGACACGGCACAGGGCTGGAGGGAGCAGGTATCTGTGATCGTGTAATGTCAGCAGAGATACATTAATGGGTAAATCCCCTCTCCTCAACTTGGGATTATTCCTATTAAACTCTATTTTCTCATCTCTCCCTGCTCTGCTTGTAATTCCCTGTCTTCTGCTTGGCTGCCTCCCCAGATGTCTCACTGGCACAGTGACAGCAGGCTTGTCCGTGCCTTCTTTAAGTGCTTTCTCTAGGTGTCACCAAGGCTGCCCCCACTGAAGGCAGCCATCCACTGCTCTGGCATCTCTGTGGTGGTGCTTCCTGGTCTGTGGCTCCCAGAGGGAACAGCAGCCATTCCTCCGGATCCGTGCAGCTGGGGACGAGCAGCATGGCATTTGCTGCTGTGGGATGGGGGCAAATCAAAATGAAGAGGTGGGAAAGCTACAGCAAGGTTTGGGAGGTGTCCAGCTCTAAATGTTGTACTTAAAAGAGCAGCAGTGGAGATTACAGGGGGGTTGCAGTTACTTGGGCCACAGTTTGTTGCCTTTTAGCCTGTCCAGAGCTTGGGAATAGCCGTACCCAAGACACAGCATCTGAGCAACATCTCTGAAGTCTGGGAGTGCAATAGTCAGCAGAACTGGTGGCATGGGATCCACATACTGGGGACATTGGCACACTAGTGGTTTATACCTTTCCATATGCCTGGCTCAAAGAGTGAGGAAAAGGATTCAAGTTGCGTCAAGGGAAGGTTTAGGATGTATATTAGGAAAAATTTCTTCACGGAAAAGGTTATCAAACATTGGAACAGGCTGCCATGGGAAGTGGTGGAGTCACCATCCCTGGAGGTATTTAAAAGCTGGGCATGCATGGTGCTGAGGGACATGGGTTAGTGGTGGGCTTGGCAATGTTAGGCTGGTGGTTGGACTTGATGAACTGAAAGGTCCCTTCCAACCCAGATGATTCTATGATTACAGGGATGCAGAGATACAAGAAGTCCATATGGGTCACATACTCCCCCAGTTATTGTGTTTACAGTCCAGTTTGGCTTATCCTGTCTGATGCAAAGGTTTCATCTCTCCCAACTAAACATGATGCCTTCTCTGAGCCCCTCTCACTAGTGACTGGGGACGGGGAACATGCTGCCAGCCTCAAGGAGCAAAAGCAGGGACATACTGGCTCTTGAGCCACTCAGAGAGCTGAGCCTGTAGGCTGGAAGGTAGTAAGGAGAGATTATGGCTCCATAAAGCAGCTACACAATGAGAAGAAGCAATTAGAATGTAAATTGGATGCTGAAAGGCCGAAATAGAACAGCAGAACACCAGGCAAAGGAATTTGTTCTGTAATTACACTGTACAATATACAGCTCTGACTCCCTTTAGAGTACTTTGTTCAGGTTGAGTGCTACCATATAATGCCCTTCCTACAATCTAGAGCTAAAAAAAATAAAAGGATGGCTAGGCTGAACCTGGATTAAAGGATTGGAGGCATGAAGAGAAATTAAAGAACCATGATCTGTGTAGTTCACAGACTGCCTGATAAGGAAGACGAGGCTGAAATGCACAAATCTCATTAATGCCATATTGAGTGCCAGCAGATATTTGTACATAATGAATCCCCTATTGTTATGGAATAGGTAAGGAGCTGGGGGGAGTGTTTCTCCCCACCACACCCCTCATCAAGTCAAGGAAGTCCTGAGCCATGAACAAAGTAGGCAACATCCAGCATTGTCCTTTGCCTCCAACGGATGCTTGGAGTTGAGGACACTGGTGGCGTTGGCTCAAGAGCAGTTGGTCTGGGCAGGTGCTGGGGGAGAAGTGATGTGCTGTATCTGATCACTGACGTTCACTGAGCACCTTCTGCTCTTCCCTTCTCCTCCACACCTGCAGAGACCAACCTCTGGCCGTAGTCCTGGGCCTGGCAGTGACCCCAGGTACTTGCCACCACCACTAGATTCTCTGGGCACATGCAGCCCTCAAGGCAGTGCCAGAGTCTTCCCTGGGTCTGTCGTATCCTGGATGAGCTGCTCTTAGGTATGCATCCGATCTGTGGCCAGTGAAGTGCCCAGACCTTAATAATAGTAATAACTGTGCAGTCTATGGCCGTTCATCAGCAAAGTTTGTAAAAACCCCAGCAGTTAATCTCCAGAGCTGCTCAAATAGGAGAGGACTGTCTTGTAAGGAAGAGAGCACTGGAATTTCATCACATTGTTGCTTGTCCCTAGATCCTTGCTGGGCTCCCTTCTCTCCTGGCTCATTGCCATACCTGAAGAAGAGCAGCGTTGCCCTCTCCTGTTTCTGCTGAGGGGCTGCCACTGCTCTGAGCACCAGATCAACCTGGACTGCAGATCAAAGCACCTCTGGGTGCCTCAATAAGGCATTTCTCTAATTGGTGCTCTGCTGTCCCCTGCGCTGGGGCAGGATTTGTTTCATTGGGTGCTGGTGTGCTTGGGCTATAGATTCTGCACCTGAGCTGGTCAGCTTGGTCTCCCCTTACAATCAGTGGAGGAGTCAATGACTCCAGGTGAGTTCAGAGCAAGATGCATCTTACACTACAAGAGATATCTGGTTCTGATTGGGTGAATGAATCATGCTCTTGAGGCTGTTTTGCACCACTGAGTGTAAAAGGAGCCTCAAGGGACCACTTTGAAGAGAGGTGTGTCTAATAGAGGTGTCAAATTAGGTGAGATGAGGCCAGCTGTGATGAGTAAAGGACCTGCTTTGTCTTCTTTGGTTTTAATTCCATCCTTCTGTTCTGCCTGGTCATGAGCCTCTCCATCTTTCTCCTTCCTTTTCCACCTTTCTTCATTGTGCGCTTTATTGTTGCTTCACAGTCTGTTTCAGAGCCCAGTTTCATGGTGAAGCATACTAGAACTAGAAAATATCCTCTAGAGGGTGGGGAGAAGTTCTCGGGGCACAGGAGAAGAAAGAACACGGATACGATACAAAATTTACTGATCTTGACTACATTTCCTTGAAAGATCCCATCACCTTGGCAGCCAGAGAGTTTAGCCCAGTTATCCATAAATCCACCAGGACCCCCAGGGCAGTTGGTACTTGCAGCGATACGGAGGAATGATCTTTGGTCACACTCCAGAATTTCTTTTTGTTCCCAGTCTGAGGCAGCAGTGAGCAGCCCAAAAGGAGGTTGTCCCTCTCTACAGTGGGAGGAAACCATATATGAGGATTGTAATAAGATCCTGAGAGAGGGGTTGAGGATAGCTTGAAAAACAAAGTATTTAAGAGTAAAGAAAAGGGAAGGCACCTGCAATGCAGAAAGAGGCAGTGAGGCAAAAGAAGGATAAATGTTTGTTAAGACTTCTTTCATTTCGAAAATAAAGAAATGGCAGAAGTCAGGCCTCACCAGGAACATCTGTCCCTCCTGGTGTGCAGCTTCACTTGGTTGGGAGACATTTCTCAAGGTGTGCTCATGGCATCAGTGTCACTGATGCACAGAAAAAGCCACATTTCAGCCATGTTTTGGGAGGTGATGGGTTGCAAGTCCAAAACTAGTTTTTAAGGTTTCTGATGGTCCTGTACCATCTCACTGAAAACTGCTTCAAGGCTACAGAGAATGTAGTAGATTGGTGTCACCTTAGTTAAGGGAACAGTGAATAAATGCTAAGCAGATGGGTACGTTTTCCCCTTCTGTGCTTTAAGTGTTATTATCTTCTGCTTCTGACACCTCCCTGTTTCTTGCCCACAGCTGACAACGAGAACAATATTGCCTCTAGCCAGCCCAGATCACCTCTAGCTGTTGTTGAAGAAAAGTGGAAACCACAGCTCCAAAGAAATAACGCCAACAATAGTACGTAATTTTCTCTTCTGTCCTGGCCTTACCTGTGTGCTTTGGAGAGGTGACTGTCAGAGCGGGTGCAGCAGTGATGGGCATGGCACAAGGCCCTTGTGAGCCTGACTGCTCTTCATTTCTCCCCAAAGTCATGTACCACCCTGCAGAGCACAGCAACCGTTCCCATTAGAGGAGCACTCGGATGCAAAAAGTACTAGGAACCCCAGGGAAGCAGTAGGAAAGGTTTGTGAGGAAGATGCAGTTGGGAGAAAAAGCTAATTTCTGTTCCAATGTCAGACTTCCCACCCTGGGGTTAAAAATAATCCAGTTGTGGAGGTGTGACATCAGCATAACCTGTCACTCCCTGTGCGGACAGGCAGCCGGCACCTGGCTTTACCCCCAGCTCGTCTGGGAGCTCGTGCTTCCCCACAGGAAAAGGTAAAACATGGCCCTGTGGGAAATTGGTCCTGAAGCACTTGAGCTGAGCAGCCTGAGGAAAGGGTGATAAAAAAACATGGTGCTTTTATCTTCTGGTCTGGCCAGAAATTGCATTCATGTTGCCTGAAATCAGCCACAAAAAGTGGGGTTGCTGGAGTTCAAAGGAGGAAATGGGCTTCACTTGGGCTTCAGCAGTGTTTGAGGTGGTGGAGGAAGTGGAACGCTTCACTGGAGCAATTCCTCTTAAAATAACTGTCTTAAAGAAAGGCTCAAATCTCAAAAGTGGAAAGATGTCCAGCTTTCCAGCTGGGTTGAGCTGTGACCACCAGCCCATAGATGTGCATAGCAAATGGCACACATGGTTATAACTTATGTCGGCAGCTCCTCAGTGAACACCCCAGAAAGGCCGTTGGTTCAGGCAGTGTGAGCAGATAGTGTGTGTTCTGCCTCAGCCCCTGTACTAGGGGAAGCACAAAGATAAGCTCCTTGCTGCTCTGAGCAAGAGCAAGGCCAGTCCCTGGAGGTTCCTCTGTCCAGAAACCTTTGGGGGAAGAAATCCAGGGTTGGAGATGTCTCTGCCATCATCTGGGCGTGTGCCACCTCCTCTGAGTGGACCCACACCCTACTTCTCTGGGTCTGAATTGTTATGTGACTTCCTCCCCTCTCCTGTTGCCGAGGAGCAATTCTCATCTGGTGCTTTCTCTCCCTCCTTGTGTTTCACTGCAGCATCGGCGAGCGGCTCGGTAGGGAACAGCGTGATCCCGGAGAAGGAGCGGCAGAACATTGCCGAGAGGCTGCTGAGGGTGATGTGCACTGACCTGGGGGCGCTGAGTGTGGTGAGTGGGAAGGAATTCATCAAGCTGGCCCAGACCCTGGTGGACAGTGGAGCTCGCTATGGTGCCTTCTCTGTCACCGAAATCCTTGGCAATTTCAACACGCTGGCTCTGAAGCATTTGCCTCGGATGTACAACCAAGTGAAGGTGAAAGTCACCTGCGCGCTGGGCAGCAACGCCTGCCTTGGCATCGGAGTCACTTGCCACTCGCAGAGCGTCGGCCCCGACTCGTGCTACATCCTGACAGCGTATCAGGTGGAAGGCAGCCACATCAAGAGTTATGTCCTGGGAATTAAGGGCGTAGACATTCGAGATAATGGTGATTTTATCCACCACTGGGTACAGAACGTGCTCTCGGAGTTTGTGATGTCAGAGATCAGGACGGTGTACGTCACGGACTGCAAAGTCAACTCCTCTGCGTTCTCCAAGGCAGGCATGTGCTTGCGTTGTTCGGCCTGTGCCTTGAACTCAGTAGTGCAGAGTGTGCTGAACAAGCGAACACTACAGGCTCGCAATATGCACGAAGTGATCGAGCTCCTGAATGTCTGTGAAGATCTGGCAGGATCCACGGGCCTCTCAAAGGAGACCTTTGGCTCCCTGGAAGAGACCTCTCCCCCTCCCTGCTGGAACTCGGTCACCGACTCCCTCCTGCTGGTCCACGAGCGCTACGAGCAGATCTGTGAGTTCTACAGCAGGGCCAAGAAGATGAACCTCATCCAAAACCTGAACAAGCACCTGCTCAGCAACCTGGCGGCCATTCTGGCGCCGGTGAAACAGGCCGTGATTGAGCTGAGCAATGAGAGCCGGCCCACCTTGCAGCTGGTGCTGCCCACCTACGTCAAACTGGAGAAACTCTTCACTTCCAAAGCTAATGATGCTGGCGTGGTCAGCAAACTCTGCCACCTCTTCTTGGAGGCGCTGAAGGAGAACTTCAAAGTTCATTCGGCGCACAAGGTAGCCATGATCTTAGACCCCCAGCAGAAGCTGCGGCCTGTTCCACCCTACCAGCACGAAGAGATCATCGGTAAGGTCTGTGAGTTGATCAACGAGGTGAAAGAGTCCTGGGCAGAAGAAACAGAATTTGAACCTTCAACCAAGAAGCCTCGGGCAGCAGGGGAAGCCACAGGAGCTCAGGAAGAAGATTGGTTCGGGAAAAATGAAGTCTATGATTATTTGCAAGAACCTCTCTTCCAGGCCACCCCTGACCTGTTTCAGTACTGGTCGTGTGTTACACAAAAGCATACGAAACTAGCCAAGCTAGCCTTTTGGCTCTTAGCAGTGCCTGCTGTTGGTGCCAGAAGCGAATGTGTAAATATGTGTGAGCAGGCTCTCTTAATCAAAAGGAGACGGCTACTCAGTCCAGAAGACATGAACAAACTCATGTTTTTGAAGTCCAACATGCTTTAAGACTGTCTTTTAATTAAAACAAAACTTTAAAACACTGTTCCAAACAAAGAAAAAGAATTTTAAGTTCTAAACACTGTGGACCTCATTATGAATGCCCCTGGAAACCAAGTGCTTTTTTATATATATATAAAAATATAAATATATATAAAATTAAGTTTGAAAGGAAAGCTGAGCACGGGAGAGAGACAGCCCTCTGCCAGGAACGTGCTCCTTTCCATAGATAGTGTGTGGACTTGACAGACTTTCTAATGTTTTCAAGTGGGCAGACCAATGGGAGGCTGATGTTCTAAAGTCTTCAGGCAGCTGAGATCTAAAGTGACTTGAAGTTTCTTTTGTTTCTCCTCCACCCCACCTTTCCTCTTGTCCCCTGGGCCATCTTGCCATGGATAATCAGACTACATTGAACAGACCAGTTCTGCACTGGACTTTGCTCCTTTGAATAACTCTACACCTTGAGGGCATTTGTCTGCAGCCTTCTTGACACACGGTGCATGTTATCAGGGCAGCTGTGTTTTATGAACACCATTATCTTTAGAAATCAGGAAGGGAGACTTTAAGGGTTTTTTTTAATTTTATTTGTAACTTTTTTCACATACAGTTTTTGCAAAAAAGAAAGGTTCCTCTTCTCTCTCCACTCCACTCCCAATTTTGAGTTTAACATGTTAGCTAGTGATTATAAGCTTTATTTAAAACTAAGAGAAATGGTTCATGGCAGAAAATGTCTGTAATTGTTACATTTCTTGGATTTTTTTTTTTTTTTTACAGCATAACTTCTTTTCTGAGTTCCCAGTGTTAATTAGCTTCTCTGAGTGTTGTACATCCGGGGTTCTCAAACTTGTTCTAGAGTTAGCCCATTTGCAATTAAATAAGATCCTTATGGGAACCACAGCAGCTGCTTATGCGCTAGAAACCAGGAAAAGTGAGCGGTGACAGCGCAGGTGCCTGTTGGCCACCAGCTTGCCAGGCTCTGCCAGCTGCCCCTGAGAACCCTCGTACCTCAGCTTTTTGTAAACCTTCTCAGTCCACACACTCGAAGTAACCTTCTCAAGGCCAAGGACAAACCAAGGTGTATGATTTTTCAGGGGAACAAAGATCATCAGTTTTGTCAAATTGGGGTTTGAAGGAAGCTTAGAGAAGTGCATGGGCTCAAAGATCCTTCTGAATGTAAGTGCTCCTGATTGAGTGCAAAGAATATCTCCCCATTTTATTTGGAATGGTTTCCTCTAGTAGCACGAATGTCTTTTTAATACCTACAGTGCATTACACTACTTGTTATGTTGCTGAATCGTTCTGACTAGGAAGGCCACGGGCCCTTAGACATTCACACTTACCCACTCACCCCAAATGCAATTAGAGATCATCGTAACCCAAAAAACATCTCAGTCCCTCTGCTGCCCACCACGGCTGGTGCTCTGCTGGGCCCAGTGCCTGTCCTGGGCTGCTGACGGGGTCTCTGCAGGCTCTCAGGTTTGGTGCCTCTTGGACATTTCCCAACTCCTGGTGCCAAACGGTTAATTTTTCATTACTGGGACTTGTATCCCGGAGGCAAATTGAAGCAAATTCTTATTATCGAAGTAGTCTCCCCAGCTTCCGGTAGCGTGCTCTGGAGCTGTGGTGACAGCAGCAGCAGAGCGGCATGGGGGGCTCAGGAGGATGGACTCGCTGGGCTCGGAGCGGGCAGAGGGGGCTGGAGCCCTTCAGCCCTGCAGGGGGGTGTTGTGGCTGCTTGACGGTGCGGTGGTGGGACCGGGGGCCCTCCTGGAAGTGCTGCTGTTGAACAGATGTTAAACAAGAACCTACCTGCCCGTCTCTGGTTGTAACAGAAGTTGCAAGTCCCAAGACATGAGAAATGGCAAACCCCATCTCTTGGGCTTTGTGCTCAGACACCTAGAACCTGGCAGGCACCTACTGAGAGCTCCTCGCCATGGGGCGCAGGGAGGGGAACGGTCTGCATGGGTCAGACCTCCCCTAGGTCAAGGTCACTGAGAATGGCTCTTTACGCTCTAAAAAGTCTTGCCCTTTTCAGCCTGGAAACAGGACCTGCTGTTAGCCTGAGTGTAGCCTTGGGGTTGGCCTCTCGGCACTGCTGCTGCCGTTGGGGCAAAACCAGTCAGCTCCTACACGCAAGTTTTACCTATGGCTATGCTAAAAGACCCCAGTCTGCAGCCCCACCGAGAGCTGCTGGGGTGGCAGCACTTGAAGCTGAGCTTGCCGGGCAGAAGCATTTGGAGATCTGAATTCTCTGGCTTTTGCAAAGGGAGGTGTTGGTTGTGGGGCCAGCTTTTCTTCTTGCTGGTTTTATTTCCTCCCGTCCAAATCCTGCCTGCCCAGCCACCGCCTGGGCCCACGGTTAACACGTCTGTTTGCTCTTGCAGTGCGGGAGAAACCTGTAACAAACAATGTCCAAGTCTCAATCTACAGAGAAAAAGCCCAGGTTTGGTGTGTGCTGATAACCAGGTGTTTGTGCCCTGCTGTGTCCGCAGGGAGCCGTGGCTGGAGGATGAATCCAGAGCCAGGTTAGGTTTTGAGGCTGCGGAGAGTGTGCCGAGCTCACTGTGCCAGCCCAGCTGCTGGGCACAACTGGGGACAGGATTTGTAGTTCTTTCTCCTCGTGGCACATTACACCTTTTTGCTTGGTTCGCCAGACAGCCCTGGAGCCCTTGGCAGGCTCTTCGGTGCCCAGGGAATGTGCAAAATCCTTGTGTTCCTTAGAAAAGTAGGTGCCAAACCCCAACTCTCCTTTGCTAAGGGACAGGCTGGTGACTTCTGTAGGACTTGCCAACTCCTTGTGCTGTGTGTCTGCAGGACAGTAAGGGTGGGGAAGTGGCCAAAGCAGAGTGAGCACAGGTTTAAAGCCCCGGAATGGAGAATGAGGTAAAATTGCAGTCATTTGTGCAATCATCAGATGCTGTGCACAGCAGAGAGCTGGACCGTGGCTGCACAGAAAGGCCACAGCCAGCGTTAGCTCCCAGCCCGTCTCCTCCTCCCATTTTTATGGTGTGGTTTTGGAGTCAGATCTGGAGCTTTTCTTGCTGTGATGACCAAAGAGAGGGACCAACCCGCTCCCCCGGCCGAGTAACTGTCACCTCCATGGCAACTTTGGTTATAGTTGCACTAATGGTGGATGTTAAGCGAAGATGCAGCGTTGACTGGTAGATGAGATTCTCCCAAAGACTTAAGAACTCAACTCAGTAGCTGAAAAAGCAAAATAAAACTCACAACCCTAAAATGGAGCAATCTGGAAGGTCGGTGGGAAGAGGAGCTGGTTGGCCATGTGCCTTCTCCAGACACTCAGGGGAAGAAGCCGCAGCTTTTCATGAGACTTAAATGTAGTTAAAAGGTGTTGTGCTCAGAGGAGCTATTTGTGCTGTGCCTGCTCACAGGCTGATGTGATGATGTACTTGAACTTTATTAAAAGGAGAGAAGCATATGGAGCACACGTATTTACCCTAAAAGCTAAACTTTTGTTCGTATTTATTTTTCCCTCTTCAAGACTTGGATTTGTGTTCTAGGGAGCACAGATAATTTACCAAGGTCGGAATTTTGGAAGCTCTTAATTTACCAGGTTACTCCAACCAAGACTAACTCTGTGATTCTGTTCTGTGGTTGGCTCAGTGGGATGGAGCAGCACCTGTGCCATGAGGAGCATTGTCCATCCTGGGATGAGAGATCAGAGAGGAGAGGGTTTCTTGGTTTGGCCAGAGCTGTCATGAGGTTCTGCTCCTTTTGAGCCAGGAGGAGAAGTCTTCAGAATTGGGATCATCCTCTGGTGGGTCGTGTTGGGAATTTGCTTCCTGCTTGTTTGTGTCCTTCACTTGCACTTGAGAAATGTGTTGAGAACCAGAAATGGTACTTGTGTCCTCCAGGCAGTCACGAGTTTCTGCTGCTCTCTCTGTGCCTGACCTTACAGAATTCTCTTGCTGGCTTCTCAGTTTGCTGTGGGAGGGGTTGTCGTCTTCAGGTGGGGAGCAAGCACCAGCAGAAGAATAAAGGGCCTTCCAATTCTGTTTGAACATCCTTGTCACTGGAAAACAGAGAAAGTAGGATGCAAAGGCAGAGCTCTTCAAAAGAGAAGGGTGTTTCCATGTGAGTGTGGCAGCCAGAGGGGCAGTGGAGACCACGGAGTCCAGATTTCTCTGCTGGGGCTGTCTCCTCCCTGTGGCTCTGGTTGTGTCCTGGCTGCAGGATGGGCTCACTCTCTTGCGCCTGAGTCAGTTTTGGATGGAAGTAACTTTTCTTTTTGTCAAAGCTCAACGTCTGTTCTAAGAAACCTGCTTTGGCTGTGTTTGATCTAGTGCAATCTGGAAAACTGTCTGTGAAAGCCGACTGTGGGCTCAGGTTTTGTCTAATTCAGTTGTCTGTTAATTGCTGGTTAAACCAGTTTAACTTTGAGATAAAATGGTTTAAGCATCCACGTGAACCGCCTACACTGGTTTAACTGTGCTTGCTGGGTGTTGTCCCCTGCTGACCAGAGGATACATCCAGGAGCAGCTCAGGGAGCCATGACCCTTACGTGAATTTTGCAAATGAAGCCGTGGCAGATCAGTCTCAAAGCTCAGGAATGACTGAAAACAGAGGGGAGACACTTCTGAAAATGGCTTGGGCTTGACCTTGTGGTATCAGAGTTAATGCAGTGAGATGTCTCAGGTTGGTCAGTTCATTTTTCTCCAACTGCTTGCAATGACCTGAAAGGTTTAGCAAGAGAAGAACTTGCCCCGTATGTTCACCTTGGTGGGTGGGTCCACTGTCCAAGCCAGTTTGAGGGACCGTTCCCACCTCCTGGATCCCGCAGAAGGAGAGCCAGGACGTAGCATAGCACAGGAGCTGGGTGACAGAGACATTGGACTGTTCAGAGAATGCTTTGTGCATTTCTAGATTTCAGCACCAAGTTCCTGATAAATCAAAAGATGGTGAAAAAGCAGCCAAAAAGTTCTTCAGAGGCTGAGAGTGCCGTTTTGTACCGAGGAAAGACCCAGATCTCTAATTTCTTCTCTCTGGCCAAAGAAGGTAGAGAGCAGCTCCCGTGAGCACCCGTGGTAGGGGAAGAGTTTACTCCCTGTGGAATAGTTCGGAGTAACAGGATGAAAATGAACGAAAAGACACTAAAGGCAGATTCTGAGAAACCTTTTCAGGGAGGAGAGATCTGTTCATCTGGGAGGAGTCTGTTATGGGAATGTTTTTGGGGCCCTATGGTTTGAAACAAGCTGGACACCCACGTGGAGCACACGCTGCAGGGCACAGGGCTGCTTTGGACCTTGCTGACAGGGTGATTCCCGCGTGTTGAGTCAGGTCCCACATGATGGGTCCAGGAGGGCTCACAGAGCATTTTCCCTCACATCCTCCCGCTCACCACCGGCACCAGACCCATCCCACCACTCCAGTAACTCCATTGACCAAGTTCCTAAAGGAGGGAGGTAGTGACTGGCAGGAGGGGCAGAGGAGGAAACACCAGTTGAGGAGCAAACCCTTACACTGCCAAGGTGAAGGTATCGGGGTAGAGGAGAGGATTAAATGTTCCACTACTTCTGCTCTGCATTTTCTGTGCTACACCGTGATCCTGAATCTGTGGGGTCCCTTGGGAATGTCTCGAAACATCAGCTGAGACTCGAGGTCCTGTGTCAGATACTTTTGAAGATGTGGCCCTGTAGCAATAAGAACTCCCTTTTTACGGTGCGTGGGACCTGTCCCCGTGCTGCGAGTTGTCATCTTGGGGGTTCTGCAAATGTCACTCAACAAAACGAACAATAACAAAGCCAGGGAGAGAGAGGGAAACCCAGGCACAGCTCCACGTTGAACGCTTGGATAGTCCTGTGGGAGAGTCTGCTTATGCTAGGCCAGAAATGGTGAACCAATGAGAGTGTATTGCCCTGAAATTTAATTTTATATATTGAATGTTTGAAGGATTTCTGTTCAATTCTGGTTTTCGCTTGGCTGGTTAGTTGGGTTTTCACCACTCCTGTCAGAGTCCGTTGTTTTATGCCTTGACGGAAGAGTTCTGCTCACGTCAGACAGCGGCGTGTCCAGTGGACCCCTCGGGGTTTAAGGATCCGTAGGCAGCTGAGTTGGGATTTTTGTAGAAGAGCTTCTGCCGTGAGTCACAGAAACGGTTCATTGATGCCCAACATCAACCACTGACTGAAGGGATTTCCTTCCTTCCCATCATTGCCATCGGCCGTGGGCAGCTTAGCCTGGTTCCGGGTGAGCCTTATCGATGGGAACTGATGAGCACAGGTGCCTCAAACCCGTGCTTTTTACAGCCAAAGCTCCTTAAAAACGACACTTACAGCTTCATCAGCCTTGAGTGCTCCGTTTCAGTCTTCTGGGGGTTCTTGTGACAGTCT
This sequence comes from Gallinago undulata, assembly GCA_026546715.1. NCBI lineage: Eukaryota > Metazoa > Chordata > Aves > Charadriiformes > Scolopacidae > Gallinago > Gallinago undulata. The sequence continues at coordinate 11,671,912 of JAOTQQ010000007.1, forward strand.
CTATGATGGGCAGGGATGGGATGGGATTATTTTTTCCACTGGGTTGAGGGGTGGGAGGGAGGATTTTCTTTTTTTTTCTTGCAATCTATGGAGAAGGACCTTTCGGCTCCAGGAAGGAAGCGTGTGTTCTGGAAGGAACAACGCTCTTGGGAGCTGTTTCCCACGGTTCCTTTAAACTTATCAGGACTTTAATTTAATTTTTTTTTGTTAAATTATTTAAACGGAAGACTGGTGACGGATGAACTGCAAGGTTGGTGGTGGGTGACTGGTGAGGCTGTGGGTCCTGGAGGAGCGTGCCCCGGCCGGGCGGGAGGGCTCTGGCCAGTGTCACGGCCACGGGCCCATCCATCGGGAATTCCTTGTCACAGCCAGTCTGAAAAGAGAAGCTGTTCCTCGTTCCTGTGTTGGTTTTTCGAAGCCTCCTGTTGGGAGCTGAATTCTTGTCGTTTCATCAAGCAAACAATTCATGTTCTCCTTGGGGGGCCCCCCCCCCCTCAGTAACCGTGTGCGTTTCCTTCCTTTCTGTAGATGCAGATGTTCTAGGCAATACCACAGATGCACCTGCGCGTGTCTCTACCTGCGAGTGCAAGAATCTCATGTCATCTTAAAAAATACAAAAAATATACAAAAAATATACAAAAAATATCTTTTTTAGGCCAGAGTTTTCTACAGGTATTAATGAATATTTTTCTTAATCCTTATAAGTTTTATGTGTTTAATATTTCTTAATACCGGTAGCATTAATTTATACTTTTGTAGCAACACAATATTTTTATAAACCGCCACCGCTGGCTTTGTCTTCATAATGGGGAAAAGTGCGGGCAGCTGGCCCCGCGCTGTACCATGTACTGTATTTAAAAGGTTATCTAATGTCACACTTGCTGTGTTAATAAACAAAACGAAACCTGTTTGAAGTCTCATGTATTGTTGGTGTGGATCGAATGACTCAATAGAGAGCAATATTGCACGGGGTTGAGTTGCTGATTTTCATTGTGATATATGAACGCTTGAGGCCAACTCAAGTTCTTCTGATTTTTTTCTTTTTAGGATTTTGTTTTGTTTTGTTTTGTTTAGGTTTGTTTGGTTTTTTTTTACAGCTAAATAAATTCAGTGCTGTTTGAAACTTAGACTGACGTCAAATGAAAAGGATTATTAAAAAAAAAAAATCAAGGTGTTTAAATGTTGCTGTTTTTACAAGTCTGTTGCTGTCTGAATGGAAATATTCCACGGAAGAAGAGCTCCAGACGAGCTGAGCGCTCCAGGCCAGAGCTCGGTCATTTGGAGATACCTTAGAGACATGTTTCTGCAACATTCTTTTCAGAGTTGATGCCAAGGCAGAAGACAAACTGTAACTGTAAGAAAGCATCCGTTGCTTGAGGATTTTCATGTCAGTGTTGTATTTATGGTTTTACAATAAAACAACCTTTAGGAAAAAAAAAAGTCTCTGGGGTTTTCTCTTTTCCAAGCACATGGATGGGACATCACTGAGCACCGAGTGTCTTGGGAGGAGGGAAAGCATCTATTAAAGCGACCTAAATCTCAGCAGCGGTCTCTTTGATGGAGAGAGCTGTAGAACTTCATCAGCTGTAGAACTCTGATGGGATTCTCCCTGCATCCCTCACAGAATCACAGAACAATATAGAGTTGGAAGGGACCTCTGGAGATCATCCACTCCAACCCCCTGCCAAAGCAGGGTCACCCAGAGCAGGTCTCACAGGAATGTGTCCAGGTGGGTTTCAATGTCTCCAGAGAAGGAGACTCCACCACCTCTCTGGGCAGCCTCTTCCAGGGCTCTGCCACCCTCACAGGAAAGAA
>JAOTQQ010000007.1:11686851-11724498 GCA_026546715.1 Gallinago undulata
GGAAGGGAAGGGAAGGGAAGGGAAGGGAAGGGAAGGGAAGGGAAGGGAAGGGAAGGGAAGGGAGGATTGGTGCTGGCATGGCTGGGGCCGTGTTGCCCCCACACTCAGACTTGCTTTTCTCCATTGCTGGGCCCGATTTCCTGTGCTCCCTGAAGCCATGTGAGGTTTGGTCTGTTGGGGTCTGTCCCTGCTCAGCTCTGGGATCCTCCTCTTCCTCCCCGCCCCCAGGGCAGCACTGCCTCACCTGAGCAAGGGTCTACTAAAATGGAGAGACAGAGAGTTCCTGGGCTATGGCCACAGATCTGTTCATGGCACCGCTCCACCCAGCTGTGCAAGGAACCATGGCTGGATGGCATGTCACAGTATTATCTAAATAAATGCTCTTCCTGGAGGGACAGAATAGGTGCCAGGTGCTTTCCTGACCCAACACAGAGCTGCTCCAAGGGTACTGTGGCACCGCAGACCTTCCAGCACCCACCTCATCCCTGCCAGAAACTGCATCATTCCTGCCAGCACCCACATCCCTGCCCACAGCTCAGAAGAGGGGTGTTGCTCCATGGGGAAGTGACCTGAAAGCAAAGCGAGATCTGCTCCAGTGTCCCCTCAAGTCATGTTCCTGGCTGGAAGGGGATGCAGCTGGTCTGGGAGCTCAGAAACACTCGGGCTGCTCATACAGATGTGGCCACTGAGTTAAAGGCCAGGGAAGGTGCCCCAAGGTCCTCTCTTCCGTACTGTGCTCTAGCGTATGCACATACATACTCAGATTCCATCAGCATGTGGGATCTGATCTTTACAGCAGCCACTGCTGGAACTTAAAGCTCAACAAGTGAGATAAGACCAAACTAAACGTTGGGAGCCAGGTCCTGTACATATGTCCCCAGACAGACACACCGATGACAAGTGACAGAGTGTGAGCCATCCCACCCAAACCCACTTTCTTTGATTGAAGTTTTGTGGTCTGAGCAAAGAAAAGGAAACCCTGCAAACATTCCCAGCCTTCGAGCCTAGGAATCATTATTTCTGATACCTGGTTGTAGTCCAGTGCCTGGAGGGGGCTTCTTGCCCATAACACCTGGCTCTGTAGTCCCTCCATTCTTTCTGGAAGGCTCTCACACATCCGCTTGCAGCAGGCACAGGGGAGTGGTGGCACTCAAGGTGCAGGTCCTTCCCCCTGTCCCAGATAACAGGGAGGCATTCTGAAAAATCAGCATTTTCCTTTAACCTGCCTCTCTACCTGACCTGAGGTTCAGGGCAAAAAGGGGAAAGGGTTCCTGCCTGTCTTTGGAGGTGTTGCAAGTTCACCGGGAGCAGTGTGGACACACAGAGGAGCAGCATTAGATGGGTCAGACCAGAGCACCTGGAGCCCGGGGGGTCCCACCAGCAAGAAGCTGCAAGGAGCAGCCCTGCAGCCTGGTGTTTTGTGCACCAAAGTTTTAAGATTGTTTTACTCCAAGAAGGCACCACCTCTGCAGCTTTCCTTCACACAGGCAGCTTGGAGCTCTTCAGCCTTGAAGACACGGCCAGACCCTTGCTGGGCTGTCCAAAAACCTCACCCAGGGTTCCCGAGAAAGTGCTGCTTTTGCCTCCAGCCTTTGCCCTCTGGAGCCAGCAGAGCCAGGGGAGAAGCTGATCTCCACTCTGGCTTGTGCATCAAATCTGATGTCTCTCCTCTTGGGAGGACAGTATCCTGCCCCAAGGTATACTGCGGGTGAATATTAGAGTATTAAAAGCCACATATTGACATTTTCCTATTAAATTAGCCTATTTCTTTTATGGAAATCAAGTGGCAATTGTAGCATAAAGGACCGCCCTGCAGTTTTGGCACTTGGTTCAGAGGATGCGCTCTGGGGTTTTCCTGCTCAGGAGCCCCCCCCGGGTCTGAGCAGCTTCCCTGCAGCAGGCACCCAGACAGCATCACTGCACGGTGCCCCATGGATCAGAGCGGATCTCACCCCACTTCCACAGTCTCAGGAGAGAATGAGGCTTTCCTGCCTACTCAGTGCCATGTTCTGGAAGGTGTCCCATCCCAAAGGATGAGTCTTGCAGGGACTGAGTCAAATGATTTTTATGCTTTTATCTCCTCTGGCTCACTGCCTCTGGAGCAGGGCTGCATTTCCAGGCTATGCTCAGAGACTCCAAAATAAATTAGACACCCACAAACCCAGAGGCTACAGGTTGTTTAACTGTCTTATTTACTGATAATCTTCCTGGCACCACTTACACTACTGTCACTCTGCAACTAGAAATGATTTTACAAGCACATTTCAGCCAGACCCAGAGAACCGAGTGCCAGGAACCAGGCTTTGGGCAGACAACCAAGGGAGTCTTAACAGGTATGGAGCTCTCTAGGCCTGTATGTTGGTTTGTATTGGTCCCAATAAGAAAACAGCCCAACAACTTCCCAGGAAAGGCTCGTAAAGATAGAACCCACACACACTTTTACCACTTAATCTGAGGGATTTCAATAAAGAAACATTCTTTCTAATGATGATGCCACCAGCACAAGTCCAAAATTATCTGCAAGACCAAAGGACCCTGGACAAGTACAGCACCACAATGGACATGGCTGTGTGTCCCCATCCTGATCTCCCCAGGCCACGGGGAGCTGCAGGTAGCGATGCCTGGGAGGAGAGCCCAGGCAGCAAGATGCTCTGATGGCCCAGCAAGGAGCCCAGACAGCGGTGCCCTGCACACCCTCAAGGTGGCTGTGCCAGTATGTCCCAGTGACCAAGCAGAGATACTCAATGCCCAAGCAAAAGCCTTGGTGCCCCATGTGGGTGCTCAATGGGGCAACCTGAAAGGGATGCCTGGGCAGACCTCTCCCAGTGCTCCAGCTGCTGCTGGGGTGCAGGGGTGCCCTGCACACTGGCAGGGGGCCCAGGCAGTGACACTGCAGTGGGAGAGCATGGGTGCTGGTTTGGATACCCATGCACCCCAGCAGGACACCAGGCTGGAGTGCCCCAGGGCCCTGGTGAGGATGTCTGCATGAGGTGCCCCAACACCTCAGTGAGGATGCCTGGGCAGGGGTGTTCCTGTGCTCCAGCAGGGATGCACTGTTTCTCTGGCAGAGATGAGGTCCAGGATTTCCTAGTAACCCAGTGGAGTTGTCAGGGCAGGGATGCCCTGATGACCCAGTAGGGATACTGGCTGGGACAGTGCCTCAGCATGGAGGCTGGCCTGGGTGCCACACTGCCCCAGCAGATGTAGCCAGGCAAGGATGGCCGAGTGCTCGGTGCTGTGTCTGGGCACGGAAGTCGTTGCCCAGAGGGGATGTCCCGGCAGGGATGTCCCAGTACCCCCGGTGGGGATGTCCCGGCAGGGATGCCCTGCACGCTGGCCGGGATCCCGAGCCTCGGCACCCCCGTTGCCCGGGCGGGGTGTCGGGGTGGCCGGTCGGGGATGCGGCGGCTGGCACTCACCGAGCAGGGCGAGGCTGCGGACGGCTCCGCGGGGCAGCTGCGCGGAGTCGAGCAGGCGGTACCAGCCGTTGGGGTAGGGCGGCGGGAGGGCACCGGGCCGGCGGGCACGGCGGGCGCGGCGAGCAGCCTCCCCGCGGCTCAGCCCGGGGGCCGGCAGGTAGCCCACCTGGCCCGGGCCGCGCCGTAGCTCCAGCGGCCGGGAGCAGCCCAGCAGCAGCAGGACGAGGAAGCCGAGGAAGAGGAGGAGGAGGAAGAAGAAGAGCAGCGCCCCGCGCCCCGGCCCCGCGGCCAGCAGCGCCGCCCCGCACCACCCGCTCCCCATAGCGCCGCCGCTACCGCCGCCGCCGCCCCTTATAGCGCGGCCAGCCCCGCCCGGGGAGGCGCTCCGTGGGAGGGGGGGGACGGGACTTCCCACCCCGGGGACCCCCCGGGCATCCCTGACTGTACCCCGGGCTGCGGGGGGGCGGGGAGGGGGGGAGGGTGGCGACCCCGGGGCTGTGCGGAGAGGGTCGGGGGGGCAAGTAGAGCTTCTGCAAAGGAAAGGGGGGCAAATAGGGGGCGTACAACTACAGCCTGTTGCCAGCTCGGGGGTTACGGAGTGGAGGGAGCCGGGGTCTTCTCTGAGATGCAATGAGCACAATGTGCAACAAAGGGAACTCCACTTGCCCATTAGGAAAACTTTCCTCCTTGAAAGAGTGGTCTTAAATCCAGTAGGTACGTTAATTAGATCAATAAATACCCCGGTGTCCTCCTGAGCTGCTGTCCTGGGCATAGAAAGGGTGAAGCTGGTGTTGGGACTGACTTTGACATTGGGCACAAGACAGGATGCTGACAGATCCCTCAGAGTTCAAGACCAGCTCAGAGAGGTGTCAGCACAGAAAACAGGGGTAACAGGGGCTGTTGACCCCCTCCATGCAGAGAGGAAAAATCAGGGCAAAGCCAAGGCTGAGCTGTTAGAGCATGCCAGCTGGCTGGAACAGTGAGGCAGAGAAATAATGCTTGATTTAGTCCAAAGAATTGCTCGGGTTCAAGATGTAACTGTTGAAAAGTCACCCCTCATGTAGATCTGATCAGAGATAAAACACCCACCGTTGCACCGAGTAACTGGAAAGGGAACAAGAGCATCTGGCTGAAGCAAAAGGAGCAACTGAAAGGGTGGATTCAGACAGAGAGAATTGCCTGAAGGTGTCACATGAAAGACTCAGGTAAATATCTATCCATCCTGTTGGAAACCTGTTCTGGATGAAGAATGCTGGTGTGGTTACACAGGAGACTGAACACAACAGTTTTAAGTAAGCAGACATCCCTCGGAGGGGGACAGTCCTGTCCGAGGGGGAAAGGAAGAAAGGGCCAGCTCTGGCAAGGGAAGGAACAAGGGAAAACAAGAGAGGTCAAAGAGGGACTTTCAAGAGTGACTTACTAAGGGCATAAAAGCACATAATAAACACTGCTGCTGCACAAAACCAGAGGTTTGATGGGGTTTGGGGCCTGACAGATCCATGAGGCTCACTACTGTGTGGGGTAAAACCATGAGAGGCTGCAGCGAGGGGGCTGAGAGCCACGGGAAGGAACGTGCTCCCATGGGGAAGAGTCAGCGCCCCGTTTGCACAGAGATGTCACGTCTCACAAATAGACCTGAGGGGTCACCAAACAGGTGATGGAGTTCATGCTTTGTTCACTTGGCTTTTCAAGACACTTCCTCTAAGGTGTGCTGGTCTTTAAATAATCCTGGGACAGCAGAGGGGATCCCCTCCGCGTTGTGGTAGGAGAGAAGATAAAACCAAGGAAAAGAAATAGATGCTCTGCTGGCACAACAGAGAGCAGTGTGCATTATTATTTTTTTTTTTTTTGTCTCCACGGAACTTGGGAAATGGGATAAACAGATGTCTAAACCATCTGATTAAGACAATTTAAATTATTCACTATGTTAAAATGTAAAGTTGACTGTGAACTACTGCAAAAGAAGCCTTACCAACCTCTCAGTGACCGGCAGGCAAACAGCGGTGTCTGCCAGCGGAATGTAATGCACATTGGCAGAGACCTGCAGGAGGGGGTTGGCTGTTAATTGGCACTCAGAGAAAAACGTGAGCACTATTTGACTTGGTCTGTGGATACATCTGCTCACTGGTCCACACTGCAATGTTAGTAATAATTAATATTAATGCTTTTGTAGGCATGATGATCTAACCGTATAAAAGAAGCAAGGCCCATAAATATTTTCTATTAGATGAGCCGATACAGTTGGAAAAAAAGTTGACAAGCGTTCACACAAAATAGCCCTGCTTCAAGAATAATTAGGAATGTAATTGGGAACAGAGCAAAAAACCAACTAGACATTTGGTCTACAGCAAGGTGCAGTGGTAGCCACCTTACCTTGCATGGAGCAAACTTAGGGGAGATACGCAGAAAGGAGGAGAGTGGTCAGAAGCAGGGACTGGCATGAATAGAGTAGACTTGAAGTCTTGAAAATCCTAAGGTGACTCTACCCATCCATTACCAATCCCTGAATTAGATGGAGCTTTGTTTTAGTCTAGCACTTTCCTTTTAAGTTCATATTTGACCCCTTTTCCAAGTTTGAAGACATTTATGAGTGGGCAGCATTGGGTTAAGTGAGAGGGAAATCACAAAATAAAAGGAGAAATGGGGGACAAGGGGAGCCCCAATAGATTCCTCCATGGCAAGTGAGAGTTCAGTGCAAGAACTGGTTGGCCAAAGCCTTTATGAACAATTAGCCCTCCCTTTTTTCTGCTCTTTTCCCCAGGTATCTTAAACATCTTTCTTCCAAGACAGCTTATGGGTGCAAACAGGAGGGCCACAGTACCCACAGCATCCCTGGTGGAACACAAAGAGCACGTTCCCTGATGAAGTGTTCACCACCGCTGATCACCAAGAGGTGCTCAGGGCACATCTAGTGTGGCACTGTGGGGACCTCTGCTTCTCTGGGCATGGGCTGGGGCAGGGGACAGAAATGAAACAGCCCTTGATGTAGGAAGGCTCCTCAGAAGCCCCGGTGTTGGAGACTGAGTGCAGGAGGCATTTACAGGACAGGGCACAGGGAGCTCCTGAGCAGGGCCATGGCAGGAGCTCCCAGGAGCTTGTTGAGTAGTGCAGAACCTACACACACACACAAGGCATGTGGCTCTACCTTGTGTCCTCCTGCTTTCTGGGGTGCCGGGCTCGAGGGCGGGCAGTTCTGGGGTGAAGCACACCCCACGCTAGAAGGGAAAATCAACCGCAATGCAGAGATTTCCTTCTCCTTAACTTCTCAGGCAGAGTTGACATGCAGGTCACAAAACAGCTGGCAAACGAAAAAGGAGGAAATTAGGACATTTGAGTCCAAGAAACAATAAATGTTTCTGTAAATTATGTAAACTGAGTATAATTAAGCACTGGTGAGGTAACTGTGGCTTATGCAGGCTATTATCTCTGTATTTATTTTTAGGATATATTGAGAGTCTTTTGACTGGTACATAGCAACCTCAGCTATACTGAGGCATTTGTTTGGGGGTTGAAGCAATGCCTATGGTTACAGACGCTGAACGCCTTTCACCATGTGCAAAACCCCAATTTCAAGTGCTTCTGACTTTGCTGAACTAACCACGTAAGGCTGAAAGGCTTCACTCCCCAGGTTTGACACACGCATGGGCAGTGGTCGTGGTAGAGAGGACTCTTCCACCTCAAGAGCAACAAGAAGCTTAACTCAATAGAAAAACAAGTTAAGGAGAAACATGGTGTATTAGAAATGCTTAGACTGGCTGGAGCTTTCTAGCACATCTCCACGTTAGGTCAGGGCTGGGGCCTGAAGAGCAGACTGCAATGGGAAGTAAAGGGCAATTCATGAAGTTGCAGGAGGAGGATGAAGCCTTGGAGAACTGGGTTGCTGGCCATAAAGACTCCCTGTGAGGTTTTTCACTGGAGAGATAACCCTACCTGTGTGTTTCTCTTTCCAGGAAGACCACCTTGAGCCCATGTCTCACTTTCCAGATCTGCTGGCTTGTAAATAGATTATAGATACCTTCAGGGAAGGAGATCAGATAAAAACTGTTTTCTTCAAAATGAGTGCTGTTTAGCCTTGTCTCATTGTGTTTTTATTTATTTTTATGCTAGTTGCATAACAGAACTTGTCCAATCAATCTTTCTATCTGTCCTTGGCAGCAAGGTTTTGATCTTCTAGCAAATATCAATCACACATGCCAGGAGGGCACAGCTCTCGAGGAGGCGTGTTTGCTGTCACATTCCTGTGCTATGAATTTTTGTGTTGGAGCTCTAGCCCACCAATTATCTGTTTTGGTGCACACTGGAGCACACCCTGGCTCCACACTAGGCTGCCAGATGGCTCCTGGGGTGAGGTCCCTCAAGGGCATCAGAAAACCTGGTACCACTCAGCTCCTGCTCCTACATGCCATATCGACACAACTGGGCCAGCTCTGGCTTCATCTAGCTTGCTCAGCATCCTCCAAAGCTACTCCCGAGGCAGTACACCTCTCATTTATCATGTTTGGTGTCTTTAAAAGCCACATCTGTCAGGTTGGAAAGCAGCCCTCTAATTTTTCTGTCCTCCCAGAGTTGGAGCTCTCACATGGGAGCTGCATGGGCTGGGGAGCCCCTGGAGCTAATTGAACATTCACACAGACATGAAAATTTTCCAGCAGCAGCATGGAGTACTGACAGTACTGAGTTGTCCCAGGCACTGTTCATTACAGGGGGACAGACCCACACCTGGCTGGGCCCCAGGATGCAAGGGGAGCTCTGGGCACTGTGGTGGGCTCTTGGGAGGGGGACAGGAGGCTTGGGGGTGCATGCAAAGGGGTTCAGTTGCTGAGAGGTTTGCTGCCACCTGCCAAAGGCAGGTTTCAGAGGTGGGAACTCTTGTGTGTTTCTGCACGCTTTGCTGTGAAGACAATGTCCTGTCTTTGAGGACACCGGTCTCTGGGAGGGGTAAAGTTCCAGAGTGCCTCATTTGCCTTTCACACCCTTTTTCTACTCTTTTCAGCTTCATCACTGCCCAAAGAGGTTGGTCATGTGCAGAGGTCTCACTCTCCAGTTGATAGGGCACCTTTGCCTACCTATAAAGCCTGCAGCCTGGGGAGACACACACTGGAGAAGCTCATCTGTACCCTTTCCCAGGGAATTTGGCCCTCCAGACTCTTGTGGGGCCATTTCTGCTTGAGCAAGGTGCTGCACAGGCACACTCCAGCGTGCCCTGCAATGAATAGGGCTGCAGCTTATTTGTGTGACAGCAGACCCTGGTGTCTCAGTGTCTCCAGAGAGACCCTGGAGATAAAGAAAGTCAATCTGGTAGCTCTGGGTGTCAGCTTTACCTTGTGGAGCAAGGCAGCCAAGATTTCCCATGGACACCCAAGCTCCATTGCGGTGGGCTATAAGTGTTGGGGAGCACCAGGGGCTGCACGGGGGTTGCATGCTCCATCTCCAGCCACTCTGCACCAGTTACTGAATCAGCACATTACCTGGGCCCCCGCTCCAGTGTCCTCCAAGGTGAAGATGTGCAGGAAGCAGTGATTGATCTTGCTGAGCTCCTTTCCAGTCTCTACCATGCAGCAGTCCCAGGGGGCTGGAAGTCCCTGAGGACAAGTTTTCTCATCTCCCGGGACACAGTGTACAGGCAGCTGAAGCCCAGCCACCTCTTGGCTGGTTTTCCAGCATAAAATTGGAATTTTGACAAAATGAAAGTTTCCCTACAGAGCATTTCAAATGTGAATTTGCTGGTTTTCCCTTAGAAAATTATTCCAATGGAAATTCCCACCCACTCCTGCTGCACATCTGGCTTGGTTTCTGTGCACTCAGTTCCTTCTGATTTCACAGAAGCTGTTTCTGTCTTTCTCACCATCTTTGCCTCTGGCCTTTGATGTTCCAGACTTTTATCAGTCACCTGAATATCTCCCTGCCCACTGAGGGTATCAAAAAACCAGACTAAATGCTTGTGTCGTGTTTTAAGTCCCCCCAGCACAGCTGCTTTGGAGAAGGACAAAGTGCTGGTTGATGGTCCTGCCCATAAGTGATGCAGTGATGCAATAACCTGACAGTGGAGGAGAAGAGATTCCTCAATGCTCATCACTTGGAGTAGGATGCTGATGCAGATTCTTTCTGTGATGGCAGGCACTCCAGAGGTGACACACACTGTGCTCAGGAGGGTGGCAAAGGCCATCAGAGCCCTTGATTTTGTGCCCTGTGGGGAGAGCTGAGCAAAGCCAGCACAGATGGAGCAGGCCAACTTTGTGCTGCACCAGTGCTGTGCTGCCTGGTGACTCCACCAGCCACATCTGAATTGCAAAGTAAGCTGGGCTGAATCTCTCTTGGCTGAGAAAGCATTTAGGGAGAGCACAAGTCCTGCTTAGGATGGCAGTCCACTCTGAGCGTCGTCTGGAAGAGAGGTGGAGACAGGGCCAGAACATACAACAGCAGCAACACAATCCAAATGGCTGCTCAGACACTTCCTCCTTGGTCTCCATCCCATTGCTCCCTGTAGCTCCCCGCCACAGAAGGTGCCTGTGGGCACCTTACCCTTTGCAGACACCAGCCATTGCCTGTCAGTCTGGCCGGATGGCAGACATCGTGACAAGGATACATCCTCCCGCTGCATCCCAGCTGCCACACAAATCACCTTCCCCAGTGGCCTGATGGTGGGGAACGCTCTGCAGCAGGTGAGTGGTGAGGAACTGCAGGAACCCCCTGCACCCCCTTCCTCGTCCATTGTCCCCGCCTGCTGTCTGCCACCACCTGCTGTCTTCCTGGGTTAGTGCCATTCTGTGTCCCCATCTCAGGCCATCCTTGTGTTGATCACACAACAGAGAGCAACCAAGGGCAGGTTTCCCTGCCTGCAGGGTGCCCAGGGCATGGGGCTGCCCTGGTATGTGTCCAGGTACCTGAGTGGTAGGAACAGAAGTGATGAAGCTGGGCAGGAGGCTCTGGCCATGGCATGGCAACTGTGACAAGGGGAGAGAAGCCTTCCCCCACGTTAACGCCCTGCCTACCCCAGAGGTGCTGGAGCTGGCTTGCACTGAGAGACCAGCTCTGGGAACAGCTTCTCCAGTGCCCAGAGCGCATCCGTGCAGAGGCAGCTGTCTGTCATTGCCCCTGGCAGGCAGGGTCTGACCCCACAGGCAGCATCCTCCAAAGCCATCCATTCTCACCTCTTCTCCAGCAGCTCATGAGGAGTTTTTCCTCTGAATATTCTCAGGGGACCTTTTCTCCACTTTTATTCAGCCTCTTTGTAAAGGATGCGATCCCTACGTCTGTGGGCAACTTTCCACCCGGGATGCTCCATCCAAGTGCAACACTGCATCTTGCTGTTTTGAAATTCATGGTTTCTGGCCCCCTGGTTGATATTAGCAACTACTTTTCCAGTCAGTGCTACCAGTGCATCCTCAGTCCTGTCCTAAGGGCAGGACAAACAATATTTTCTTCATCTTACATGTCTCTGCACTGACTGCTTTAAAATATGTTTCAGTACTCTGTTTATCAAAGTTATCTATTTGTCAAGTTATTTAGCAACCATTTTTTCTGTCTCATAGATTTTAGTGATTGCTTCCAGAGCAATGGTAGAAATACTGAGGTATCAACCACATCTCAAATCCCTTCATACCTGTAGGAATACCCCCATCCCGTTGCAGTTCTTCACAAACAACTGCTCTAAAAGATCTTCCATGGCCATGCTTTACTTAGGTTTATACCTTAGCTCAGTCATTCCTACATCTTGCAGCTGTACGTAAAATGCATTTCCGTAGCCTGTGTTACAGCTGTGTGGTTACTGCTGTCAATTAAACTTTAACTTTCTCTAAAGAAGAATTGAGTTGGTTTGGCAGCTCCATGATGACTGACACAAATCATGTATTCCTAATGCTTGGTTTTCTCATTTATGAAATTCCACATTAGCTTTTCCACCACTGAGACTGATGCCTTACCCCAAAGCAGATGAAATTTCCTGCTAGATTCAGTGCTGCTCCCCTGAAGCCTGTACGTTGTGTGCTGACTTTGGCCACTGGAAGATCCACACCATTCTCAGGCAATGGGACAACACAAACATCAGTCCCGTGCTCTCATCCATCTCCCCTGCATCCAGAAGGTGCTAGACATGAAGAGCAGGATCACACTATGCACATGTTAATTGCTAACAGGCAATTGTGTCGAGTTCTTGAGCCAAACCATGGCTAAGAAGGTTGCCATGATATGCCAGGAGGCAGCGACGGGAAAAGTAAAGACCTTTCCTCGCCCCAGAGCCCTCACAAGGATCAGCTGGTGGATGCAGTCGTGCCTGCCATTTACACAGCTCCCACCCTGGGAAAGCCCTGTGTGCACCCCTTGCCTTCAGATGATCAAAAAGCCCGAGGACACAGCAAGTGTGGGAGCCGTGCAGGGACAACGTCTGTGCTGGCTGTGCCTGGCTGCTGGAGGTTGTGATCTGGGCTGTTCCTGATGCCAGGACAACACGGCCCGGTGGGAGGCATGACCTGAGAGGGAAGCAGGCGTCTCTCAGATCTCTGTAACAGTGCCAGAACAAGAGTCTCTGGAGACAAAAACCAAATGGAGGCACAGAGGGAAGACCCTGACGCCGGATTATGACCATCTGACACTCCTGGGCAACGCAGGAGGGGCTCGGTAACTGCACTCCTTTTTCTCCCTACAGGGAACTCAAGATAATAAGGAGGAAAGGCCTTTTGCACTCCAATGTGATCAAGCCAAGTGTTTCAAAGCCTGCCTTTTTCCTTCATTTTCTCTGCTAAGTCTCCTGCTGCGGCCAGGACTTGCCTTTATTATTCTACTGCCATAAAACTCACGTGGGTATGTGTCTGCATAGCCCACTCCAGAACAGTCTCTTCCCCAGAAACCTGCCCGGTAGGCAGAAGATGGGATGAAGTCAGATATGTGCAGCTTAAGGGTATGGATGGAGCTCTCTTTAACTCGCACCCTTTGTCCCTCCAAGACAACGCTCGGGCCCCTTGGGGTGGACAGAGCCACAGCACATGGGTGGGCAGACTCATCTCCATGGGTGGAGGAGTAGGAACGACACAGTGGCACTGACTGTGCTGAGAGCAAGCAGGATGTGTGTGGAGCCACATGCAAAGCACTGCAAGAGTTAAGGTGAGGTGGGGCCATTCTCTCACTGAGCACGTCATAACCTCCATGGGTTTCATCGTTTTCCCAAGGAGTTGTCTGCATCTTCTCCCAGAGGGCCTCACATCTGGAAGGGTGCTGTGTAGCACAGAAGCCCCTCATATTCCGAGACCCTGCGGCGTTACACAACGGCCATTTTGCTTCTGCAGCTTCTTCGGAGTTACATGTGGGCAACGTGGGACACAGACAAAATGGTTTCCATGGCAACTTGCACTTCAGAGATGCCAGTGAGAAAATTTGCGTTGGGGAAAGAAAATTCTCCTTCAACTCACGTTGCAGGCAAGCACGGGGGTAGGCTGCGGCAATACCCTCAAAATGGCTGATGTAAAAATATCTCTGGTGATTTTTCTTCTGCAGTGCTCAGCCTGCTCTCTTCTTGGCTGGCACACAGTGGGCTGGCTGATGGCATTTGTCCCATGCAGTTACAAAGCAACACCCTGCTGCTATCTGCCTCCCATTTGTTTTTTTTTTTTTTTTTTCTTTCCCAAAAGGCCAAAAATGGCAGCCCTGATAAGTAATATGCTGTTCTGGCCACCTCACCCCTCTGGCTGAGTAACGGGAGAGATGTGGTCTAGAAGTGAAACTTAATCCCTTTAGCCATGGAGCTGGACTCTCCTCCAGATGTTGCCCACTAGCTGCTGTGCCTCCATGTCCTCTGGGGAGGCTAATGATAGCCCAGGGGCAGATAGAGAGAACCCCAGGAAATTTCCTCAGCAGACATGTCTTAAAGTCACATCCTGGAATTAAATGAAGGATTAAATGAAGGAAAAGGACCAGTTGACCTGTGAGCTAGTGTCTGGAAGAATGGTGGCTCTGTCTGGAGGGACAGAGTGAAGCCAAGGAACCAAGCTGAGTTCCAGCTCTAGAGTGAGCACAGACCCTGATGTCTTTCATTTCACAAGCAGCTCTTCCCAACCAGAGCTGGGGAAGAATGTTGTTCTGAGGTGCTGCATAACTGGGAAGATTTGTTCCAGAGAACAAATCCTGAAGATCCCAATTTATAGAACCATAGAATGGTTTGGGTTGGAAGGGACCTTACAGATCATCCAGTTCCAACACCCCTGCCTTGGGCAGGGACACCTCCCACTACACCGTTTACCCTCAGTATGGTGTAATCATGCCTGGAGAAGACCCTGGTTGATCCCAAACCTGGTGTGACTGAGCCTCCTGATCCCAGGGGAACCCTCAGAGCCCGAATGGGCAGCGCAGGTGAAAGGGAGGGAGTGGGGAACCCCGGAACGTTCACTCCCCCGCAGCCGGAGGCTCAGCCCCAGCTCTGCAACCCCCGCACACGCCACACTTCCCAGAGCTGCGGAAGCTCCCCCCCCACCCCGCCCCTGCCCCGCTGCCCCCCTCCCCGGTTGCCCAGCGGTGCCGGGCAGGGCAGAGCCGGGGGTGAAGGTGCGTGCGTGTGTGCTCACAGCCCGCCCCGCACACGGCCTGGCGGGGCTCCGCCGCATCGCTCGGGGTCGGCGAGGGGTCCCTGCCGCTTTCGGCGGGGGGCCGGGGGCGGGCCGGGGGAGGAGGGCGCTGCGGCAGCGGGCGGGGCCGGCGGCGGGCGGAGCGGGCGCGGGCGCGGGTGCGGGAGGTTCAGCACCAGGGAGAGCGCCCCGCGCCCCGCGGAGCCCCTCATGGGGTCGCGCTGAGCCCCGGCGGGCGGCTCCGGTGCGGGGAGGGGGGGGGGCCCGGCGGTGTCCGGGCCGGCCGTGGATGAGCACCATGCGGCTGCTGCTGCTCGCCCTGCTCTTCTCCTCCTCCTTCGCCCGCGCCGGCTGCGACCCCAAGATCGTCAACATCGGCGCGGTGCTGAGCACCAAGAAGCACGAGCAGATCTTCCGCGAGGCGGTGAACCAGGCCAACAAGCGGCACGGCACCTGGAAGCTCCAGCTCAACGCCACCTCGGTCACGCACAAGCCCAACGCCATCCAGATGGCCCTCTCCGTCTGCGAGGACCTCATCTCCAGCCAGGTACCCCGGGCCGGCCAACCTTTCCCTCCCCGCCACCCCCCCCCCCCGTCGCCCTCCTCCGGGCACCCCCCACCCCCCAAACCCTCGTCCCCGGTGGGCGACTCCGCCGACTCCGCGGCCACAGCGACCCCGGCGCCGCCGCAACCCCTCGGCCGCCCCCCCGGGGCTCCGGGCGAGCAGAGCCGCCGCCGGCAGGGTCCTGTCCCGGGGGCCCTTCCCGCATTGCAGCCTTTATGTAAGCGCGGCCGGGCGGTACGAGCCGCCACACGGGCACCCGCACCAGCCCGGGGGCACACATGGGCACCCGCATCCATCTCGGGGCACACACACGGGCTCACACACACACCCCGGGGCACACACACAGAGCGGGTGTGCAGGCATGGCCACCCAACACCACGCATGGGGATGGGAACACGCAGCCGTACACGGTGCACAAACACATCCCCACGGGCACACACGTGTGCACATGCGGTGTGCACACATGAGCATCCACAGACATCGGATGGGTGCGGGCAGGGGGAGCAGCACGCGTGCACACACTCTGTGTGCTCATGGATTACCATGGGGATGCCCATGGGCAGAGCTGCGTGTACACACACACCCCACACACACACCATGTGCACACATGCATCACTGTGAAAACGCAAGCACACACAGAACACTGCATGTCTGTGCTCACACCAGTGTGCAAATACACTAGTGCACACACGCACCCATGTGCACACACAAGAGCACACTGCACCAGGTACACACACACACGCATGCTGCCACACAAACACACCCCAGGGCTTCATGTAGACACCCCCCCCCCGGCTCACACACTTACACAACTGTGGGCCAGAGCTGCACACACACAGCACCACGGACCCCCCTGCACCACACAGTGCACCCACTGCCGCACACAGACCGCAGACACAGAGGCAGCGTGCACACACCAGCACACGGACAGGGCCACGGGCACACACATGCCCGCGCACACCAGCCCAGCACGTCCTCCATCCCGTCTGCACGGGTCACCCTCCGCACTCACGAGGGATCAGTCCGGGGGCTGTGGGTGCCCTGGGCAGTCTGTGGGCTCTCCTGGGTGTACTCTGGGTGCTGAGCCCAGCTGAGCCCCCACTCCCCCAACTCTGCACCAGCAGAAGGGCACACAGGCAGGTACAAACCCACCCCCACCTCCAACATACCTGTGCGGGTGCAACCGGTGTACAGGGCCCCACGCGTAGGTACAAACATGCACTGAAATTGCACGAACGCTCAGAGCACAGAGACTCATGCACTACCCCCACGCACACATGTGCACGCACCCAGGCACACACAGTGGCAGCGAGGGGGAGGCAGCCGGAGGGGCCGGAGATGCAGAATGGAGCAGAACTGACACGTTCTCAGCTCAGCTTCCCAGCACGGAGACGGAGGATGGCTGGAGCCACCCCTGGGGACACTGGCAGGAACCACAGCGTGGGCTCTTTTACACCCGCTGCCCAGCAGGGAGAAGGTTCAGGCAGGTCCCTTGCTGAGCTGAGGCTCTATTTAAGCAACCCGGCTGATGGATGCCTGTGTCCAGGCCACGTTCTAAGCCTTGTCCCCACGGCAAACCCCACAGAACCGTTGGCCAGTGCAGGGTTGCAGGCACTGGCACATCCCCGCGTGAGTGGTGAGACATGGGGGGGGGGGGACACACGACAGCGAAGCCGGGGTGCAGCGGGGGCTGAGGGTGCTGGGGGTGGTCACTCTGTCACAACATGCAGGGATTCTCCCAGCCCCACAACCCAGGCGTGGGGCACAGCCACCCTGGGTCCCCTCTCGCCGGCACTGTGCCTGAGCAGGGGGCTGGGAGGGGCTGGGAGCCCACACATGCAAAATGGCTCCTGCCGGTCAGCTGCTGAGCAGCACAGCGCAGCCCTCGCCCCCACACAGCCCCCAGCCTCTCCCCCCAGTGCCTGGTCCCGCCCCCAGGCCCATGCCCCAGCCCTGTCGGGTGCAGGTCCTTTCCCACCCCTCCTGTCACCGGGCGCCTCTTTGCAAGGCAGTCCCCTCCTCCTCCCTGCCTCCCCAGGTGACCTCCCCAAACCCTGCCCCAGTAATTCCTCCCTTCTCCCATAACAGGGTATCCAACCCCTGCCCTGGCTTGTCCTGCACCCTCAGCTTCCTCCCACCTAATGTCGGGCAGGACTTTCCCTTCTTCCCACCCCACTGAATCTCCAGGTGTCCTTCTCCAGACATGCTTCATCCTCCCCTCCTGTCCTCCCAAGCCATCCCTCCAGCCTGGGCGCAGAGCGCTTCCCAGTGCTTGGGCAGATGCTTGGAGGAGGAAGAAGTGTTATTTCCTCCCAGACATCAAAGTCCTTGCACTGATTCACCCTAGCTGGAGTTCTGTCACCAGCTGGGAACATTCCTTGTGCCCTGAAAGGGCATTAGTGTAACAAAGGATCCCCCAGGGATTACCCAGCTCCTTCCTCTCCATTTGACACAAAATAAGATTCTGCTGGACAGCAAAATCCCAGCGCTGTAATAACAGCAGGAGCTTGTTGAGATCCTCCTTCCCCATTTCGGTGTAACCCAGACCCCCGTGCCCCATCGCCCGGTGTGCTGAGGGCTGATCCCGGCTCCTGCCCCTCACCATCCCCCCGCCTTCCTCATTTCCCTGCTCTCTCGGGGCCAGATGGCTGATCTGCTCCCTGGCTCTGTGCTCCTTCTCCTGCTCCGAGTCCCAGCTGACCACTTTGTTTGTAATAGTCCTCGGAGGGGAATTACAACCGAGTATTAAATGTGTGGTTAAAGAAATCGCATTATACAGTGTGACTGTAAGGGAGAGGTTTCCCTTTAATCTGTAATCCGTGAAAGTTATTAGTTTAGCAAGCGGAGTGGCTGGGCATGGTGTTTCCATTAAGATTTAACCTCGAGCAGACCCATCGCCTCCACGGGGGCTGCAGCCCGAGCCGGGGCACAGCACCCCTCGCTCCCCGGCACGGTCCTTGCTTTGCTGCTTCTGGTTATTTGGATGCATCCATTATCGTGTTAACGTGGGGCTGTTTAACATTGCAGAAAGGAAAAGGGGGAATAAAAGAATCATACTCGGCAGCCGATGTGCTCCTGTGAAATAATGTTTGTGTCATGTATCCTGTCCTACAGGTCTATGCAATATTAGTTAGTCACCCTCCTGCTCCCAACGATCACCTAACACCAACACCTGTATCATACACAGCTGGCTTCTACAGGATCCCTGTCATTGGTCTGACAACACGCATGTCTATATATTCTGATAAGGTAACTGATGCATGTTTCTAGTCTAGTACCTCATACGTGTGGTATAAATCAAGATTCCCCATCAGGAGGGTTAATGATGTCTACACTGCCCTGCCTATCTATGTGTCTGTCTGTCCGTCCGTAGTCCACGGTTAAACCTGCAGCTCCCTCTGTCTCCCCCGCGTTCCCTGGTACATAATTCTTTCGCAGCTGCCAGTGGTGACCTACATAGTGCTGGATGCTTTCTGCAGTGCTGCTCTGCCAGGCTGCTGGGCTTGCCGCTCTCCAGCCAAGGCAAACGCAGGACCTGGCTTCTGCCCTGCTTCCCGGGGACAGCCAGGAGGTCCTGGGTGCTTCCCAGGTGTGGGGGGACCTACGGAGGGGCAGGAGGATCCCAGTGGAACCTGTACATCGGGCAGGAGCATTCTGGGGCTTGAAGGCTGGGTTTAGTTCTCTGGGTTTATGTGGTATTGGTAGGGGAGGGACCAGAATTGATTAATAAGTTATCCCAAGGCTTTAAATGACATCCGGTTTGACCAGCACTCAAGAAGGAAGTTCAAAGTCCAGTGTCTCTTACCGCCGTCTGCTGTCCCTGTGGAAACATGGGGACCCTCAGGCTGGATGAGGTCCTGCCCTGTGCAGTGAGGGGGGCAATGCCTGGCCGATGAGGTGCTGCCATGGCTGGCTCTTTCACCGGGCCCTCAGCTCACAGACCATCTTGCAAAGACTTTTCTGCAAAAGGAGGAGCTGAGAGGAGCCCAGTTGACCACAAGCCATTGCAGCCTTGGTGGGGGCTTTTATCCTAGTGCAGCAGTTAATGGGTGAGATCAAGCCTGTTTCAAAGCACAAATCAGCCTTTTCTTGGAAAATGTGAATATTCACAAATGCAAATGTTCAGTGCAAAAATAGTCACCCCGCCTACAAGCTAAATGAAGTCAAATTTCAGGAGGGAGGAGCAGAGCTCCCAGGGATGCAGCCACAGGATGGCTCGGCCCGAGCAGCCTCAGGTCTTGGCATCTCTCACCAAGTAAAACCACGGTAGGACAAACAGCAACCCAAGACCACAGCAGTGACAGCACTGAGGTCTGGCGGGTGCTGGGAACCCACACACCCAGGTCGGGTCCCGTCAGGCACTGTTAGGATGAAAGGGACGGTGACAGAGCTGGCAGATGGCAGGAGAGGGCAGGCGGCAGGTAGGGAATGTGAGTAGGAATTTGGTTTGTGCTGCCGTGGGGAGGAGATACGTCTGGTCAGCCATGTCACCGAGAGGGTCCTTGTCATACTGCACGTGACAGTGGGGAGAGGGGACCCTGCACGCCATCAGTCCAGCTTCATCTCAGCAGAGGCATGCTCACTGAGGCAAATTGGCCACCTTTTCTACAGCATGACCTTGTGCTGAATATGCGTATTCACCCTGAGGGGATGGAGTTTCCCTGGCAGACTCTGCTTCAGCCATATATTATTTTTTCCTATTTAAAACACGTTTTCTGCAAAACTGGCTTGTAAAAACCGTCTGGATCACTTCAGAGCCGGAGAAGTGACCAACGGAAGCAGTGGCAACCCACTGCAGTGTCAGGGAGATGCTCCCCACTGAATATCTGGGGGAGCTGGGCAGTTGTAGGGCTGCGGGGTGCTCTCTCCTGGCAGAGAGTCATCAGTGTGACCACGCTGTGTGTCTCACCTGCCTGGTCTCTCACTGAACCTCCTTCCCACAAAGCAGCCAGTGGCTCCAGGGCCTCGAAATCTCTGCAGAGAGGGAATTTGCAGGCAGGGGATGGGGCAAAGGCAGGGACTGGGTGGGTAGAGGAGCAAGGACTTTGCACAGTGGACTGGCAGGAGGCGGGGGGGGACAGCAAAGGTGGGAGGGGAGTGAAGGACAGCAGATCGAAGGAGAGCGAAGGGGTGGGATGGGACTGTGCACGACTCTGCACACAGCAGGACGGGCTGATGCAACACAGGGACATTCAGCTGGTTCCCTTTTTGGCTTCCACTGATGAGCTTGCTGGGTTTTTTTGTCTTTTTTTTTTTTCTTCTAAATTCACAAATTATATCTTTCAGCTTAGTTTCTATGGAAACAGTCCTGTGAGATCACTTTGTGTGTGTACCCCTGATTGGTTTTGAAGGCATCAGCCAATTTTAGCTAAATTTCACAGGGGGTTGAAGTCTTAGAGTTAATTATGGTCTTCCCAAGGCTAAGCTACCAGGGAGAGGAAAGGCGGGGGCCTCAGCTCAGACAGGTTTGCCCAGTACATTTTGATGCTCTCGAAGCATCTCCAGCTACGGTCCGTGAGCTGTAGCCAGTCTTTCAACAAAGATACCCAAGGGAAGCAAAGTTTTATTGCTCCCAGTATTCAAAGAGCTATTTGTTCTAGAAATGGTATGGGAGCAGTCAAGCTGAGTGCTCTGCCTTGGCAGCCTTTGTTTGGCCTCCACGTAGGTACCTCTTATGAAATGATGACCTCTTTCTTCACAAAGATCTTCACATCATTCAACACAGTGAGGGGGGTCTCCGAAATCCTGGTCACCTCTGTGTGAGGTGAGCAGGGAATTGGAGAAGAGAGGAGAGGAGAGGAAAGGCCGTGGTGTCCATCACTATGGAGAGCCCTTCATGGACTCCTCATGGACTGAGCATCGGAAAAATCACGCTCTGACATGCTGAGCTCCCTGAACGGACAGGCTGGACTATTGCTTTCCTGCTTCTGTTCCCCATGTGTCACTGAGGGAGTTCGGCAATTCAGCCGAAAAGATGAGATGATGTTGATGTCTTGACAATATCAGAAACATGAAATGTCGCTGAGAGCGTGAGAGCAAATCTGGTGGGGAGATGATCTGGTGCTGTTTGTCACCACCGCGTGGGACCAGACCTACGTGACGGGGATGAAGGGACTTGCTGGGTGCCCCGAGGTGCTGAGCCCCACACCATCCCCCCATCAGAGGGGCAGTGCAGGGTCAGGGGTGGCTGAGACCTACCTCTGCTGGTGAAAGAGGTGGGAAATGGTGTTTAATCATTCTGCATTCCAAAGAGCCATTTCAATGGCCAGTGCCTGGTCTTGGTACTTGAAATGAAGTCTCTTTTTTTTTCTTTCTCTCTCCAGCCTGGACGTGGGGATGGCTTTTCAATCTGGTTCCTCATTTCAGTATAATTACTCCATGCCCTCCTGGGGGGGAATATCCCAAGAGGGATAAATCCCTGAGAGGGATATTTTAATTTGTTACTGATCTCACTGGCAACCAATGCTCAGCAGGAATGGTGTTAGTGCAGGACACTCCACTGGAAGTGAGGGGAAAATGATTCTCCTCAGCTGAGTTCAGGGTCAGTTTTTCTTCACTGGCACCTGCCAGAAGTGACTGGAGAGGCTGGCTAATGTAACGTAGAGACGTTTGCCCCAGGAATGTGTTTTGGAGCCACCACTGAGCAGCACAGCCATCAGCAGGGGGTCATGCAGAGCAGATGGGGTACTCTGTGTGCTGAAGCCCCTGCTGATGGCAGTGATGGGACCCACTCATCCCAGCGGATGAGAGCTCTTCACAGGCTCTCAGGCTTCAAGTTGGGAGGACGACAGAGCAGCCCCACCACCCTGCAGGGCTGCTGCTGCGGTGCTGGGCCACTCCTCCAGAGGATAACAATTCAGGGCCGTAGGATGGTCAGAGTTGGAAGGGATCTTAAAGATCATCTCATTCCAACTCCTCTGTTCACGGGCAGGGACACCTCCCACCACACCAGGTTGCTCCAAGCCCACTCCAACCTGGTCTTGAACCCCTCCAGGGATGGGGCAGCCACAGCTTCTCTGGGCAACCTGGGCCAGGCTCTCATCACCCTCACAGCAAAGTATTTATTCCCCAGATCTAATCTAAATCTCTCCTCTTCCAGTTTAAAACCATTACCCTTCATCCTATGGCTCCCCTCCCTGATGAAGGGTCCCTCCCCAGCTTTCCTGGAGCCCCTTGAGGGACTGGAAGGGGCTCTAGGGTCTCCCTGTAGCCTTCTCTTCTCCAGGCTGTCCTTTCCTCCATGCACTGCAGGGGAAGGCAGATGATGCCTTTGTGCCTGAGCTCCCCATACGTCTGCCCCCATTGAAATCCCTCCCAGCACATGTCTAAGCTGTTGCAGAGTTATCTCAGCTCCCTCCCACGTCCGCTGCTATCAGCAGGGCGGTGGGCAGGCTGCTGTCTGTTGGGGCTCAGCGAGACGTGGGCAGGATGAACAGAGCAGGGCGCAGAGCAGCCTGGGCTTCTTCCACAAAGATGATGGCCAAGGCTTTTTTTTTATACCCAGACGGTAATTTTTGCTGAATTATCAGGCACTTTATTGATTGGGATCTCTGTCAATCTCCTTGAAACTGCCCAGACCACTCAGTTTTGGGGCGCATTGCTAAAAGGGGGTCTAACCAGATGATTTCCATAGGTAATGAGAAAAAAAAAAAAGCACATTGTTTCCTCAAGCCTATAGGAAAAATTATCAGCCATGCAATGTGAGCTGTGATGAGCCCTTTGGTAGACAGAGGTAAAGAAGACAGCAATCTTTTCACTTATGGACCTGTACATGGTCGTGCCGTCCCTGGTGTCCCCACAGCCATGCCTGTACATGTGCATGTCCCCTGTGTGCAAACTGCCATGGACAGGCACCCACATGTGCACGTGCAGGCTCAGTGCACAGCTGCTGAAACACCCAAACACGGTCCCTGGGTGGGTACCCAAACACACACATATGTACTCATTTTTATTTGTCCATGAAGTCCTTGATTCCACACATGCACACACGCAAACGCACATCTACTCAAACATCTACTTAAATTCATCTCCTTTTCACATCTGCTCACATCAACAAAGTCAGTACCACTAATAATTTGCAGTTCCTAAGGGTCCAGAACCAGCACGCGTCCACAGCCTCCTCACCACATGCGCTCCCAGCGCCTTTGGGCTCCAGCCCCGTGGGTTTTCTGCTGAGCCGAATCTACTTCGAATCCCGGATTCCATCCCAACCTGTGTTCCCTGACTTACTGCAGAAATGGAAGTGGGCGAGGAAGCAGAGGGCTGAGGCTTGGGCGGCGTTAGGAGGACATTGCAGGACACTGCTCCTCTCTTGGGGCTGCCGTCAGCGATTCCCACGCTCACACCCCAGCCCTCCCGGCAGGCAGCAGGCACCCTCAGAGGAGAGAAACTGATGTGAATCCTGACGGGCAAACTGTTCATTTGTAATTAGCAGCATTTTTCCTGCGTGCCTGATCTGAGGGGAGCGGGTTGCGACCCAGGGCAACTCAGAGCTCAAGCACTCGTAGCAGTACTTCAGGGGTGGTGTGACAAGCAGTGCAGCTGAAATGAGGGGTGGTTTTCTCTCAGAGGCTGTCTTAAAAAAAATAATCAGATCTTTATAATAGTTATTCACCGAAAAAAGGGCTTGCTATGCTCAAAAATCATTGCATCCACATAGTTTGCAGGACAGCCCCGTGTGCCCACGGCAAGGACAACTCTGTGCTGAATTCAGAGGCCTTTGCCAGGGACATGCCATGGCAAAAGAAACCTCATTCCTGGCTGCCTCTGTGCATCACAAGTTGGACTTGTTAACCTTTGGGAGACTCTACTTCCATTTTTCTGCCAATCCTTGGGCCCCACCGAGACGGGTCCCAGGGGCTAAAAAGGCTGAGCTCAGAATGTGAGATCTCACCCTGAGATCTAGACTCAGCGTTTGCTGTCAGTTATTCACCATTATCCAATTTAAAAACTGCAGTTCTGTAATCTGAGAGATGAAATACCATCATAGAAAGCCCACGAGCCTTTTGACACCACCTCAGAAACCAAATGTGCCTGAACTGTTACACCACATTGTTGTCCAACAACTTTGCAGTAAAATTTGTTTATTGAACCTACTGATATGTATTTACAACATTAAAGAAAGCCGTTTAAGATCATTTAAATGATCAGTTTAAATAGCATTTTTGCTAGCTGGGAAACTAGAAAATAATTTGATGCAATATAATGAAATTTCATATATTTTTTCATTTCAAAAAGGGATTAAAATAATTTTAAGTTAGATATTTAACTTTTTTCAGCCTGTATTTATCTGATTTATTTTTTTTTTTTACTATTAGCTATTCTGTTCTTTTTTTGTTTCTCTTCTGATTTTTGCCTCCCATTTCCACTTTCCATTTCCATGGATTTCCTTAAAGCAATTAAAAATGCTGAGGGATTAGAAGTTAAAAATGCTTAGATTCATCCTGAGTGCCCCTGGCCCGAGCTGTGGAGCTGACCCTGGAAGGTCCTGGGCATCCCTGCTGACTCCACAGAGTGCTTGAGAAACGAGTTGGTGTGGAGACCATAGTTGTCCTTCCATTGTTTGTTCTTAAGGAGTTCCTTCCCCATCCTGTTGATTAGTGCTGGGCTGGTGGGGTGAGCTGCGTTTCTCCTGCTCTCCATGTAATTGGGAATGTTTTTATCCATCATACAAAACTGCAGCTTTGAGATGCTTGTTACGGCTCTCCTGGTTCATTTCCTTCTTCGAATAAACATCCACAGTTCCTCTCGGTCTTCCGTAATTAGGAAATCTTTTCAGTACTTTGTTATTTTTGCTGCTGTTTCTGTCATTTCTGTGTCTGGGCCGGAGGAGCAGAATGGACCTGCTGTCCCACCACAGAGAGAACTGACCATGACACGGGTTTTACACTATTTTCTATATATTTCATGGTTTGGTCTGACTTTAACAGTGCATTGAGTGTGAGGAAAAAGCATGTTCTGGTCTGCCTCTTCGTCCTATGTGTGTTCATGATGCCTTTTCCCTTCCAGCATGAGTTATTTTGGCCCAGTCCGGACTTTTCTGACCCGTCCTGGGTCTGGTCTCTGGGCGAGCAGCCCTGTTTATCCAGGGGACCATCTCAGCCTTAAAAAAAGAAATAGAATGGGGCTTTCCTTTTTGTCCTCTCCTGCTCAGATATCTGCCTCCCTGCAGCACGTAGCTGGTTTGTCAAGTAGCGTCAATGCTGAGCACAAACACTTTCATTTTCAAATGTTTGACTCCAGGGCCTTTTAGAAAAGCTGCATTTTTTTGAAACCTCTCTGTCAGCTACAGCTTTTGGTCCAACTGCTCCCCAAAGAGGGCTGTACTTAATTAGGCTGGAATTGCTATTGTTCAATCATCCAACAATAATGATGTCTTTAACCAAATCAGATAGGTTAGCTGGGGCATGAATCCAGGGCTGCCTCCTCCTGAGGGCTGCTGCAGAACAGCCTGACCTAGAAACAGCCAAATAGCATGTTATAAAACTGCTTTTCTGAACTTCTCCCATGACAAATAACTAATATATACCTGCGGGTACTTGCAACTGCTCCTTGTCACTCTCCAAAGGGAATTAGTTTTCTTTTTGATGTCCATTGCTTAGTAATATTTTCAAAAAGCCAAGAGGAAAGGCTATATTTGCACTGAACGTTGCTGACAGTTCGATGCTGGACTGGCTTCACCGTGCATTTACAGACCACAAAGCAAAAAAAGCCTCTTTGCCGTGCACTGCCTTAACCACAGAGAGGTACGGAGCCATAGCCAGGGTTTGCTTCTCAGCCAGAAAACAGGAGCGCGGGTCCCAGAGGCATCAAGGTGTGCAACCCAGAGGTCTGCCAGAAATTGCTGCTCTGACTCTTTGGCTTTGTGATCCCAGTCCTGTCCCCGCAAACCCGCCCGGTCCCCGAGACGGACCCTGTCCAACAACCCGACCAGTCTATGTTGAGCTCTTGTTCTTCCTTGCAGAGCATCCACCTCTCCTTCTTGCGCACGGTCCCACCATACTCTCACCAGGCCAACGTCTGGTTTGAGATGATGAGAGTCTTCAACTGGAATCACGTCATTCTGATAGTCAGCGACGACCATGAAGGTCGTGCTGCACAAAAGAAGCTGGAGACCCTCTTGGAGGAGAAAGAGTCCAAGGTCAGTTCCTGAACATTGTCTTGTAACTTTGTTTAAGCAACAACAACAAAACTAGAAGTCTTGGGCTGTTGTATGTATGTAGATTTCTGTATGTAAAACACCTTTTCTTTCCATTGTAACATGGCTAACATGCTTAAAGCATCAACAGTGTCTGACTAGTACCTGACAGAACTTTGTACTTTATTCATTTCACTTGCTTTGCCATGGTCAAAATCTCCTACATGTAAATCGACTACAAAATGAAGGGAAGGATAACCTGGAGCTCTGCAAATGCCTCGCCCAAGATTCCCACCTAAGGAGAGGACCAGTCGCTCAGCTTAGGGAAGCTCCTGCCCCATTACAGCCACCCAGGGACCAGGCAGCCCCAGCAGGGCCAAAAAAAGACCCCGAAAAGCAGCTTCTGAATTGGCTAAGCGGAGCTGGCCTTAGGGCGAGGGCAGCCCGTGGGGGTTAACATGCCCTCTCCATAGAGCTGTCCGCTCTGAGGCTGATGTGATGCCCCCTTCCCATATCCATCGAAGCACACGCAAGCGCTGCTTGTCCTGCCCCCCCGCGCTGTTCCGAGAGGGCGGTTGCGCAGGCGGGAGCAGCATTATTGAAGTGGTGCACGGCACCTGCTGCCAGGGCCCCGCGGGGGAGCAGGGGGGGAGGCAGGGGAGGTCCCCGAGCCTGCTAGAAATTCAGAAGGACTACCGTAGACCCGCCGCGGTTGAGTAACAAGGACCAAGCAAGCATTCAAGCCACACAGGGAAGAGCATGGGGAGCCGTTCGGCTGCAGCGGTTCAAAGCCAGGTGCCTGTCTGGAAGGCAAGGAACTACCTCCTGCCCAACGGGGTGAAGTCCCAGCACATCCTCTTGCCCGGGGCAGAGTGAAACCCACATCAGGTGGGTAGAGTCCAAGCCCATCTCCAAGTCTCCACCAGCATTGGGGTAGGGACCCATTCCTGGCTGCTCCCTCCTGGGTCACAGGCATGGAGCCCACTCTGCTATTCTCCAGCCCCACCAGCAGCCACTGGACATTTGGAAGTTGGCTGTTGAGGAAATGTGGTGATAGACAATTCTTGTTCTTGGAGTTGGTGGCTAAGCCCAGTGAGAGTAGCCTGCCACCGCTCTTCGTCACCTCTCGCCAAGGCACTGGAGGAACATCTGGTGCAGGGGTGCAGAGTGACACAAGCCACACCGACCAACAGGCTTTTGGTTTTGGCGGTTTCCAAGAAGTTTCATCCTTGCTGCACCCTGGGCCACCATGAGACACTAGTGTGCCACCAAACATGGTGGCATCCTCCTGCCTCCAAAGGCAGCTTCCTGCTGGGTGACAGCAGGACAGCGTTTCTCTCCAAAGCCTCTTCCTAGCACAGCGTTCCTCACCCAGGGAGAGATGTGGAAGGTTGCCCCCACTGTCAACCTAGCGTTCCTTTCCTTGCATCATTTTCACTTTCTGTTCTCCTGCAGCTCCTGTGCATCCCCTTTTGCTGCTCACTCTCATGCCTCCACTCCCTGCTCACTCTGTGCAATGGTCCCAGGCACAGGGTGTATTTCTTCTTCAGCCTGCTCATCCTAAAGGAAAGCCTTTGAGATCTGGCGTTTGAAAGACAGGAGAGGGAGGGTCTGTCCTCAGACCTGCCCCTCGTTTTCACTGCACCTACAACATGTCTTGGTGTCTTCTGATAGCCACTGGGCTCCTGCAAATGCCCTGGCTGTCCTCCAGACTAGGGCATGTGCTCTGTAAGGGTCGGTCACCTCATCTTCCCTTTGTGATGTGCCACAGCATCTTATTTCTTTGTCCTTGAGAAGCTTGCTCTAGTCAAACTGGTCTGGAGGTAGATAACTCCCATCAGGGCTTTCTCCCTTTCCTCATTCCCTTCTGCTAATTGCTCTTCTAATCACTGTTGTGCTGACTTCCCTCATGTTGTGAAGTGGTACCCCGGACCCCTCCCCAACCTCCTCAAGGTCGGCCTGGGCCATGGGGAGAGATCAGGCAGGAGACCTGCTCTTGTCCTCTTCAAAGCTTGGATCACAGCACCCTGGGTGCTGGGTCAGAGGCTCAGCTGTCCCCCTGAGCTCTTGGATCTGAGCATGGCTTGTCCCCCAGGGTCTATTCCAGTACAGGGTGTCACTCAGACACCACTGTGTGGATCTGCTCTTCAAGCAGGAGTTGGGAGCCCAGCACTCAGCTGGCCAGCCCTGGTTCACCCCACATTCTTCCCTTGTCTTAGATCTGTCTACGGTAACTCTCAGCCTGGAGCTACAGCTTCATCCCAGTACAGCTTTTCTCATTCACTTGGGCTGGACCACCATTGCATCAATGCTGCTCGTGTCCAGGGCAAAATGCCAGAGGCTGTGAAAATCAGGGTTTGTCCAAATCAGATGTGGCAGGTCCCTGGTGTGCTGACTCCCTTCCTTTGGGACACTGGCGTTCATGAAGGTGGTTATTCTTTGAGTGAATGCTGGAGAACATGCTGGAAAGTTAATTTTGAATTTGTAGGTCTCTGGGTGGGCTGAGGAGCAGGGAAATGCTGCAGGACCACACAGAAAAAATGGGAAGAGAGGAGACATTGCTCACCTAGTTCTGGCAATAGAGATGGGGACAAGGGGAGACAGAGGTGATCAGGTCCAGCTTTGCCTGCGAACAAGACTCTGCTTCCCTTTGCTGACCAGCTTGGGTTGAGGCAACAGCCCGTCCCGGGCACCTGAGGTGATTTGCGGCCGGAGGCTGCAAGAGAGATAACCATGTTTCCAGCTAAATTGATGGTGCCTGAGGAAAAGTGGCCAATGTCTCTTCATTGGAGAACATTCATACTGTCCTACTGCTGCCGACTCTGCTCTCCTCTGAGGCAATTGTTGCTCCAGGTCTCACTGTGATCTGAGCAGACTCGAAGAAGCCATTGCAGAAATTCTCACCGTGGACTTTGTCGGAAGGCAGACCAGGGCTCCAAGCATATTTTGCCTCCTCAGATACTTTTCCTTGCAAGGACCCAACTTCTTTGAATAATGAAAAACCTATCAGACTGTGTCCAAGGAGAATAGAAGAAATATCACACAGCTGCATGGAAAGGAGACCTTGGAAAAATGTCCCGCCAAAGACTTGTCTGAGTGCTCAGGAAGAGGCAAGCTGTTTAGTTTGGGAAGCAAGATGCAGAGATAAAACCTGCCTGCCTAAGGAACACCCTGTCTGGGAACATCAACCCTGGTATTATGGGGGTGCAAATTGTTGGGTTCCTGGCAGGGATTAGATGCCATTGCCATAAGATGCTGAAAAATGGAGCTCAGAATAGAGCCGTGCCCCGTACCCCATACACAGAGATCAGGGATGCCCAGCTGGTGTGGGATGAGGCCAAGAAGAAGAGGTCAGATTATGTGCCACCAAAACCTGCTGAGCACTATCCTGCAGGCACTGTCAGGTCGATGTTATTGGCATGACCACAGGGGCTCTGTGCACACTCCTGCAGGGTCAAGGCTTCTGAGACCAGAGGCCATCAGCACGGTCCCTGGAGGAGAGGATACCTCCAGGAGTAGTTTTGTTGCCACTGGTTCCTTTGGTGCCGAGCAGCAGAAGTGGCTCAGGCAGGAGACAAGGTGAGGAGCAGGGTCTCTGCTCCTGTTACCTGCGGGTTCAGTCCATGCTGAGCCCTGGTTGTGATGCTCCAGCCAGCAGCGTGGAAACCACCAAGCAGTGAACCATGTGAACACTACCCATGGGTAGGTTTAACTTTCAGGCACCGTGGTCTCCGGCAACTGCATCTCCCAGGGCCACCCGTGTGTGACAGAGCCCTCCCCAGGCACCAGGTAAAAGCTGCAATGTCATCCCATGATCGCCATTGCTTCATGTCGCCACGCTTTGAGCCAACATGGGACGTAGCGAGATTTTTCTTTCTCTTTTGGATGGCAACAGAGCTCCAAAGAAATGCTCCCTCCTTGCAGGAGGAGAGAGGTTCAGCTGAGGCACCTCACTTGCTGTGAGCGCTCTTAGGGTGAACAGGATTGTAATGATGATAGTGACGGGAGTAATGCTGATACTTTTAACTGTAACAGTTTGCGTTTATCCAGCTCTTTCCGTACACAACATTTTGTCCTTTACTTCCACAGTAATTTCATGGAAGCCCCACCACTTAGGCCCTTAGAGACGGGTAGATTGTTTCTGAGTTTAAGATAAAAGTCTCTTGCTGAAGAATTCCCCAGTCCCGCAAGGGAAATGCAACCGCATCGCACCAGCTGTGACACTCAGGCTTGCTCTAACTGATACGGCTTTGCACCCTGACGCTCCCGTGAGAGCTGAGGCACTCTCTCCTGATAGTGGTTTTTGCGAGCTCCAGCGTTATAGAGACCCTTTAGCAAACAGTGGAGGAGGAGGTGGATGTTGGATTGCTTTACTACACGTCATTTTCAACTGTTTATAATATTCTTCTGTGTCTACATATTTTCTCTGTGCACATTATTCATCAGAGTAAAAAAAGGAACTATGAAAACCTCGACCAACTTTCCTATGACAACAAGCGAGGACCCAAGGTATATATGCATGGAAATGCACGCCGCCCACCAACCTAACTAGCAAATGAAAAATAGCCACAGCCACCAGAAAAATAAAAAAGAAAAAAAAAAAGAGAGAGAAAGAGAAAAAAAAAAGAAAAGAAAAGAAAGAAAAAAGATCCATGACTATGTTTCTTGGTAGCACGTTTTTATGTTGAGATAGTTTGGTTTGGACTTGAGAATGGAAACCTAGCCAGCTGACCCTGGAAGGATTTCTTTTTGAAACATGCATGTGAACCAGTAATTAACTTGCAAGTTTTTTTTTTGTTGTTTTTTTTTTTGAAAAGTTGAACCAACCCCCTTTTCCCCCAAAGGAAACGGTTCCTTGGTGTAAGTTGCTCACTTTTACTCCCAAAGGTTAACCCTGTGCAATATGTTTTTTTTTCATTTCCCATGTTTTTGAAAAACAACACTCGTTTGAGTTTTCAATTGCATTTCAAAGCCTTTTTCTCTTTCCTGTACAATGCACGCCTCTTTTTGGGTCTTGATTGACTTCAGTTTGCATGCACAGTGCAAAAAAAAAAAAAAAAAGAAACCAAAAACCAAAAAGCCAAAACTATAAAAGAGAAAGGAAGGAAGGAAAGAAAGAAAAGAAAGAAAAGAAAAGAAAAAAAAAAAAGAAAAAAGTAGCTATAACCAACCTTATTTGGCAGACTTTTGTGCAGTTTAATGAATTCTCTTGACCCTTTTCTAGATAGCATGGCTCTCACAAGCAGTCCTGGGGCTCCCGATCTAACCAGCTTTGCTCACACTAATCACAGGCTGAGAAGGTGCTTCAGTTTGACCCCGGGACCAAAAATGTGACGTCACTGCTGCTGGAGGCTAAGGAACTGGAGGCTCGTGTCATCATCCTCTCTGCCAGGTAAGGTAGAGCCCTCCTTTCCCTCCCTGCTCTGATCCCCTCGCTCTCCCCTTTGCACTGCTGCCCAGCACCAGAGCCCGTGCGGAGTCGGGGCATGTTGTCCTTTCAGGGAGCGTGGAGAAAACCCACATGAAGCCCCACGTCCCAGGCAGGCTGTGGATGTGTGGCTGTGCTTGCAACAGTGATCCTGGTTGAGATGTCTGTCTGTCCTGCCAAGCGTTAGCAGGTGCAGAAGCAGCAATAGTTACTGGTTGTGTGTCCTGATACCCCTGTGAAGAGGGGACTCTTATAGCCCCCCACACAATATGGCGGTGGGCAATGAGGAATGGGCCTGATTTGCAGATGCTCAGCAGTGCTGGGTGCTGTGGGACAAGGTGAAGCTGTGAGAAAGGGTCCCGTTATATCAAGGAATTGTCCGTTGCCCAGTTACCAGGGGAGGCCTGCCTGGGGATGTGTTTTCCCTGCCGCTGCCACCCACCTTGGGATCTTATACAGGACAAAAGGGGCTCTCCGTCACCTGGAGCCACATTGCCGTTCCCTTCTTCTCGTTGCAGTGAGGATGATGCGGCCACGGTGTACAGAGCAGCAGCCATGCTCAATATGACGGGCTCCGGCTACGTGTGGCTGGTGGGGGAACGGGAGATATCGGGCAATGCCCTGCGTTACGCCCCTGATGGTAGGCACCTGCCGGACGTGCCCGTCCCTCTGTTGGCTGGGCTTGGAGGAGCCTGCTCGGAGCTGGGACGAGGGGCACCTGACCTCCCAGGGACCCCTTGGGCTGGGGGAACGCCATGCCGCGCTGGTCCCGAGCGAGCGGAGGGTCCCACGCGTTGCTCTCCGCTCTCTTTGCCCGCACAGAGAGGCAGCAGCCTTGGCCAGCCTGCCATCCCCAAATCCAGCTCGCCATCAACTTGGGGAAAGGCTTGGAAAAAGGATGGGGATGGAGCACTGGGTGTCAGCAGCCAGCGTAGCTGTCCCCAGTCCCCATCCAGCGGGCAGGACCAGGACAGTGCCAGCCCAGCGCCACTGCGGACACTTGCTCTGCCTGCACCTGCCTGAAGCCCAGACCACTCCCCAGCAGCACCTGAGTGGTCCTCAACCCCATAACCATGTCCTTAGCGGCCCCTGAGCCCTGTGGGTGGGAGTAAGGCCAGAAGAACCAGTGTGCCCTGCTGATCTGCCCCCTCCCCTCTGCTCGCGGCAGGAGTGATTGGTCTGCAGCTCATCAATGGGAAGAACGAGTCAGCCCACATCAGCGATGCTGTCGCAGTGGTGGCCCAGGCTGTGCACGACTTGTTTGAGAAGGAGAATATCACAGACCCGCCACGGGGCTGCGTGGGCAACACCAACATCTGGAAGACGGGACCCCTTTTCAAGAGGTATTTGGGGAACGGTCCTGCTGGAGGGAGCAGAGCACCTGCTGGGGGAGCTGAAAAAGGTGGGAGCATGTGGAAAAGGGCAGCATGGGAGCCATGTCCAGAGTAGCCATCACTAAAGCTTTGTGACATGTGGCACAGGACTGCTTGGACTCTCCCGCATGATTTGGACGTGAGGGTTACATCTCTCCTATCTCCTAGAAAAGGAGCCAGGACATGGGCTCAGGCACTGGCCCCCAGTTTGGCCAAGCTGTTTAGGCATCATCCTGGTGCCTGGTACCAATTCTGTCCGTGCCAATCCATGCTCTCCTGAGCAATGCTTGGGCAGCTGGGATCAGTGTGGGCAGGGAACGACTTTAGGAGGAAGAGATCTAGGGGCCACGAAGAAGTGACCTCTTCCAGCCTGGATCTTAATTCTGTGGGTGGAAGAGGGAATAAAGGGGTTTTTCTTCCAAATCAGTGTAAGAGGATGCTTCTGTCAAATCGGAGCTCAGTGCTGTGGACACGTTTCTTGATGAATGTTTTAGAGCTGTGGCATGGGGTCAGCATGCTGTAAGCGGGACTTGGGGGCAAGAGATCCCCGTGCATGGGACAGGCTGCTCTGCTGTAGCAAATACTGCTGTTGTGGTCTTGGGTAGTGGGATCTCAGCAGACCAGAGCATGCGTGTGTTGGATCTCGCTGCCGTGGGCATTGTGATGGGTAGATGGTGCATGTGTTCCCCAGAACCCCGTCCTGCTGCATGGGTGTTTGTGCTGGATCCCTGCAGAGGCGGGAGCCACAAGAGCCTCTCTGCAGGCTGGGTTTCAGTAAAGCAGCGATTCCCTTTGCAGCACAGCTCCCCGCAGGGTGCAGCCTGGCACCAGGGTGTTGCTTTCAGCAGTGGGTTCCTGTGCCGGGAGCTGATCGTGGTGTTTGTGGGGTGGCTTTACTGTAGACCTGGGTTCTGCTGAGCATGGGACCTGCAAAGCCTGAAGCTTGTTTTAGAAAGATTTCCAGCATCCTCTGCAGTGAAAGTTTTTTGGCCTGTGCTATTTGAAGCTGTTCTCTATGGTGCTCTGCTCAGACAGCACTTCCGTCTTTCCACTATCATCTTTCCAGGGCTTGGGGGGCTGGTTGTGCCCTTGGTGGTGTATGTATCTGCCTGGGGCATTACACAGGCTGTGATGGGCTGGTGCCAGACAGAAACACCAGGAGCACTAGCTCTCAAGGGACACCCAGAGAAAGCTGTCTTTGGGTGCTGGGGGACAGATCATTCCTTAAGGGAAATGGATTGATTTGGTGGAAAACAGGGGTCAATGACAACAGACATGGTAGTACGACATTCAGGCCTTCAGGCAATGGGAGTCCCCAGACTGACTTCATCCATCAGGAGCAGATGACCACAGGGCTATGAGCAGGTTGTAGGTAGCCTGCCTGGACTTCTATAGTGTAATGGGCATATCAGACACGGCAGGCAACTGAAAGAAAGCATTTGCTTTTCTGGCCCCTTCTTAGATGTCCCAATGGCCACAGCAGGTTTTCTACGATGGCCTCGCTGTGTTTCTCTCCACAGGGTGTTGATGTCCTCCAAGTACTCGGAGGGTGTCACTGGCCGGGTGGAATTCAATGAGGATGGGGACAGGAAGTTTGCCAACTACAGCATCATGAACCTGCAGAATCGGAAACTGGTCCAAGTTGGGATTTACAACGGCAGCCACGTATGTACAGGCTGGACAGCTTGGGTAGGAGGGATGGGTGTGCTGGGGTGTTTACCTATGGCCTCATGTCTATCTCTTTCCTCCGGGATTGATTATAGGTCTTGACCAATGACCGGAAGATTATCTGGCCAGGAGGGGAAACCGAGAAACCTCAAGGCTACCAGATGTCAACCAAATTGAAGGTAACAACAATTGTCAGCGTCTTCATTCTCTGCATGGGGAGCTGTGACTTTATCCACCTCCCACTTCCACCACTAGTTCTGCAGCTGTCAGCAGTATTTGCAAAACTAGGGCACCTGGATCTCCCTGAGGCCATAGTAGAACAACTTAGAGAAGATAGTGGAGGGTGTTCAGAGCTAGAGCACAGCTTCCAGCTGGCAACAAACTAGATAGGGTGGCACCCCTTGGTTTGGAAAGAGACAGCCAGAAAAGGGATATGAGAGAGAACAACAAAGAAGGGGTGGAGGGGGAAGGTGTTCACCATTCCTTGTGGCTCGGGAGCCAGAGGACACCCAACACATTTTTGCAGGAAACACAAGGATGGGCTCCTTTGGCACAGGTCAGTTCTGGAGCCTGTTGCTGCTGGGCAGCGCAGGGGCCAGAGGGAAACAGTTCAAAGGGAGATTAAACAAAGCAATGGAGGGTGGGTGGGCTGGTGGGCTCAGGAGCTCCCTGAAGAGCTGATGGCCAGAAGTTGGAGGTGACACTGGGAGAAGCTCCCTCCACTCTTGCCTTGCTTCTCATGCCTTCCCATTAAGAGTACCCCAGAAGCCACTTTACTGTCTGGATCCTGGGCATGTTGGTCTTACCAGTATTGACTGTTCATTTGTCCTACTGTCTGGGCAAGGGGCATCACACATTCCCACCAGTTTATTCCTGCAGAGGTGGGGCAGATGCAACCAGATGATGCTTTACTGAAAAGGTCCAGGACAGGACTGAAAGATGTGCATTAGCTTGGGGCAGTGTGACAGTGTCTAGGGCATCATTCAGGGTACTAGTCCTGGCTCTGTGGTGGCTCGCATCAGCTGGCTGTTAGGGAGAGGGGTGTGAAAAGCTTTGAGGCTGAGGTGAAAGGACCACAAAAAGGAGGATGCTGATACACCTATTCTTCATATTGGGTGCAAGTAAAGCAAATGTTCCCCATGCCAAGGTCCTGCTGCCGGGCTGAGCAGCCTCGTGTGCTGAGATGGCAGCTGAGGAAGACACCATGACATTTTGGCCGTGTTTGTGTGGAGAGGGCAGCCCAGCTCCCCATCCAGGGGAATGTCGCTTTAAAGGGAACTGAGACAAGTGGGTGTTTGTTCTTCACCTCACAGATTGTGACGATCCACCAAGAGCCCTTTGTGTACGTGAAGCCCACACAAGCAGATGGCACGTGCAGGGAGGAATTCACCATCAATGGAGATCCTGTGAAAAAGGTCTTTTGCACCGGACCCAACGAGACCATTCCAGGTAACTTGGTCTGTTGGTGAGCGCTGCAGCCTCCCCAGCCCACCCAGATGATGGGGTGTCCCATCAATGGGTCCCCAGGGAGGGTGCTCATTCACACAGGAGGCCCAGAATTTGAGGAGCAGAAGGGTGACAGCACATTCAGCCCCCAAATGCCACACTGGTAACTGGGCACTAGGATACAGCTTTTTGACCCCAGCAGGTTACTTTCTCACTGTCTCTCTTCTGAGTGGTCTCCACGGCTGTTATGGGCCATTGCATCCCATGTTTCTATCTCCTGACATGCTCCAATTCTCTTTGCCCCGATGTCAAGCAGAAGTGAGAACCCTGAGGCACATCAGCACCTGCTGCACTGGTATTAACAACACCAGTTTTGAACCATTTTATTACAGAAAGCCTGTTTCAGGATTAGGCGTGAGCACCTGGCGGGGAGTGCAAGCTGCTCCACAATGCCAGGTTTGCCCGAATCCACCTGAAGGGCATCCCCTTGGCCCGTCGCGCTTGGTCCCCTCCGTCCCCGCAGCGGGTTGGTAGCACCAACTCTCAGACCACCTCACTGGGACATGGCAAATGGAGGAGACGCCTTTGCTCCTCTCTTGCCTTCTTCCCACGCTGGTACCTCCCTCGCACCTGTGGGTGATGGAGGCAATGGGACGGGGTGGTCAAGGCAGACGGCATTGTCAGAATAACATGATTACATCTCATGCGAAACCAGAGCCAAGCAGGTGGCTGCTATCACTGGGGACAGCCATAGATCCTGCATGGGGTCCCTCCAAAGGGTTGCCTCCACTTGTTCCCCCCGTTTTCTCCCGCCCACAGGCCGCCCCACCGTGGCACTGTGCTGCTACGGCTTCTGCATCGACCTGCTCATCCGGCTGGCAGGGGTGATGAACTTCACCTATGAGGTTCACCTGGTGGCTGATGGTAAATTTGGTACCCAAGAGCGGGTGAGTTTGGGCAACCTGTGATATCTCTTTGTCTGTATTGTGTGTTGAAAACCCCCCGGGCCCTTCTCCGGAGCAGGGGTGGGATGGGAGGTTGGTGCAGGGCATCTCCATGTGTGTGTGGGTCCTGGCTCGTGGAGGACAGGGGTCAGGGCAGTGGGTTGATCCTTCACTGATCTCTGGCAGGTTAACAACAGCAACAAGAAGGAGTGGAATGGGATGATGGGGGAGCTGCTGAGTGGCCAAGCGGACATGATTGTGGCTCCTCTCACCATCAACAATGAGCGGGCACAGTACATTGAGTTCTCCAAGCCCTTCAAGTACCAGGGCCTCACCATCCTTGTGAAGAAGGTATGGGTTGGGATGGGGTGTTCTATATACAGGGGAGGTGTCCCTTGCTCCCCAGCTTGCAGGCTCATGCCACGTCTGCACCATGCCCACCTCCCTACGATGCTGCCCCTTGCCCACCCTCGGGAAGTTGCCTTTGCTGTGAGCAAACCTCCAGGTTGCTGGTTTTAATGCTGGACCTTGACCTGGCCACCCTGAGCACTCCTGTTTAGCAGAGCAGGAGGAGGTTGGAGCAGGACAGGGTGCAGGCATGATGGGTGCCAGCGCTGTTCACCTCTCTCCTGTCCACCAGGAAATCCCCCGCAGCACCTTGGACTCGTTCATGCAGCCTTTCCAGAGCACGCTGTGGCTGCTGGTGGGGCTGTCGGTGCACGTGGTGGCAGTGATGTTGTACCTCCTAGACCGATTCAGGTGAGTGTGCTTAGGGTCACCCAAGGGCTGAATGGGACAGGGAGGTGCTCCTGGGAACTGATCCCTGGGTCCTCACAGTGTCTTGCCCAGACACAGCCCTGCAGGACTTCAGGAGGCTCTCGTAGGAGCTATTGTATACCTGGATATTGTACACCTGGGCCTGTGGCTATTGTATTCCTGGACTTTCAGAAAGCATTCGATACTGTCCTCCATAGAATTCTTGTGGAAAAACTGGCTGCACGCAGCCTGGATGAGCATACGATCCACTGGATCAAGCCCTGGCTGGCTGGAAGGTCCCAAAGAGTGGTGCTCAATGGATTTAAATCCAGCTGGTGGCCAGTCACAAGTGGTGTGC
>JAOTQQ010000007.1:11724598-11753183 GCA_026546715.1 Gallinago undulata
GCTGGCTGGAAGGTCCCAAAGAGTGGTGCTCAATGGATTTAAATCCAGCTGGCGGCCAGTCACAAGTGGTGTGCCTCGGGGCTCAGTGTTGGGACCATTTCTGTTTAACATCTTTATTGACAATCTTGATAAGGACATGGGGTGTATCATCAGCAAGTTCACAGATGACACCAAATTAAGCAGGAGTGTTGATTCACATGAGGGTAGGGAAGCTCTACAGAGAGACTGAGATAGATTGGATCATTGAGCCAACATTAATGGTATGAGCTTCAACAAGGCCAAGTGCCAGGTTGGCCAGTTGGGCCACAATAACCCCACGCGCCGCTACAGGCTTGGGGAAGTGTGGCTGCCTGGCAAAAAAAGACCTGGGGGTTCTAATTGGCAAGCGGCTGAATATGAGCCGGCAGTGTGCCCAGGTGGCCAAGAAAGCCAACGGCATCCTGGCTTGGATTTGTGTGACCAGCAGAAGCAGGGAGGTGATTGTCCCCCTGTACTTAGCACAGGTATGAGGCCACACCTGGAGTATTTTGTCCATCTGGGTATCTGGGCACCACAATACAAGGGAGATATTGAGGTGCTGGAGTGGGTGCAGAGGAGGCAACGAAGCTGGTGAAGGGCCTGGAGAATAAATCCTATGAAGTGCAACTGAGGGAGCTGGGACTGTTTAGTTTGAGGAAGAGGAGGCTGAGGGGAGACATCATCACTCTCTACAACTATCTGAAAGGACACTGTAGAGAGGTTGGTGCTGGTCTCTTCTCACAGACAATTAGTGACAGAACGAGAGGGAATGGCTTCGAGCTCCAACAGGGGAGGTTTAAACTGAACATTAGGAAAGAATTTTTCACAGCAAGTGTGGTCAGACACTGGAATAGGCTGCCCAGGGAGGTGGTTGAGTCACCATCCCTGGACGTGTTTAAAAGTCATTTAGATGTGGTGTTGGGGGATATGGTGTAGGGGAGAACTTTATAGAGTAGCGTTGATGGTTGGACTCGATGATCCCAAGGGTCTCTTCCAACCTAAATGACTCTATGATTCTATTATTCTAAACTGGCTTCGTCTGCCCCACCAGCCCTGTGCTGAGGTGCCTGGCTTCTCTGGCTGCTGCTAAGGTGAGATATGGGTATGTGGAGTATCTGACACCTGGATATGTGGGAACATGCCCATCAGACCAGGTGGCAACCCAAGGGGACTGTCAGCTTCTACACCCTGAGTTAGTCCCTTCCTATGACCCCAAGGCAGCTCCTCTGAAGGGCAGGGACCCCATCCCCCCCATTAGCACTGTGCCCAGGGGCTCTTGCAGTTAATCTATGGTGAGCCCTACCTGTTGCAGTGGGAGAAGCTTGAGCTGGCCAGGATCAGATGATCTTTCTGGCCCAGAGAGAAGTACAATGGGACCAGTATCTGCGTGAGATGAACAGGGTTGCAGAGGGGACATGCAAGGCAGTGGGACATGAGGGGCGAGGAGATGTTTAGGCCACAAGCGTCATCTGCAGGGATGAGTGATGTAGGGCTGCATCAGGACACTAAGGGCACAGCAGAGGCCTGGGAACCAGGATAAGGGATAGAGAAGGGTTCTTTGTCTTGTTTTCCAGCCCATTTGGCCGGTTCAAAGTGAACAGTGAGGAGGAGGAGGAAGATGCCCTGACCCTCTCCTCAGCCATGTGGTTCTCCTGGGGAGTCCTGCTGAACTCCGGCATCGGAGAAGGTGGGTTGAAGGACACAGCGGCACTGCTCTGCCCAGTGCCCTACCCTGAGCAGGGGAGGACATTGGTCTGGAGGAGAAGCCTCTTTCACTGTCTCCTCTCTGAGGCAAGGCTGATGCCCTTGGGAGACCATTTGGTGTATGAGTACAGCCCTCATTCCGTGACCCTTCCCTGGAGTGGGCTGATGGGGGATATGGTGTTGCTGGGATGGCAAAATTCATGCAGACCATCCTGCCACCCCTTACAATCAGTGATGGGAAACAGGTCTTTCTCGGGCTGCTCCTCCTGCCCAGGGTTATCGATCCTGTCAGGGCATCATGCCCTAGAAGGCGTTGTGGGATTTTCTTGGTTTGGGCAATGAAGGAGCTTCTTGCATGGCTGTCAGCAAAGCAGATAGATGAGGCACATCATCTCACTGCCATTGGTCCTGCGGGGGATGGACATAGCTTTGGTGACCAAGTCAAGCCCTTGTCGTGGCAGTCTGATCTTACCTCTCTCCCTCCAGGTGCTCCCCGGAGTTTCTCTGCACGTATTCTCGGTATGGTGTGGGCTGGCTTCGCTATGATCATTGTGGCTTCATACACTGCCAACCTGGCAGCCTTCCTGGTGTTAGACCGGCCTGAGGAGAGAATTACAGGCATCAATGACCCCAGGGTAATGACCCCTCACTTGTTTTCCCTTTCCCTGTCCACCTCTGGGCAGAGAAGGAGAAGATGCCTCCAGTGGGTATCTCCTGGCTCATAGAATAGGGCTTTAACACGGCCGTGTGTCTGTGCCAGGGGGTCAAGCCCCAGGTAGCTCTACGTGGGAACAGACAGATACAGGGAGGGATCAGCAAGGACAACCTTGTCCAGAAACAACTTTTACCCAGTGCTGCTGAAACCCAAACTGCCTGCCAGTTCCTGGAGAGCCTGCACTAACCAAAGAGGAAACAATTCATTATGGATGAGTTATAACTAATGAAATTGTCCCTGCGGTGCAGTCAATACTCTCAGCAGATATCAACATGCCTCAAGCCCATTTCCTGCTCTGGCAAGGACACAACCACAGTTTATCAGGCCAGACATGCAGGAATGTACCCCACAGCAGCGCTGACCCACAGCATCCCTTGTCCTCTGCCCACAGCACTGCCAGCCCCACGGCATACACAGGCCGCCTGCATCCTCAAAACCACAGTGTCCTTGTCCCATAGTACGCCCTGCCCCTCCACCGTGGTCCTAGCACATCCACTGCCCCATGGTATCCTTGTCTCTACTGAGGAGATATGGGTCTTCTCTGGGACATAGGTCCCTGAAGGGATTGGGAAAACAGGAAAAACAACTTTAGGGTGAGCCAGTTTGGTTGATGAAGGATAGAAGAAATAGGAGCCCTATCCTTGCCTTTCAGCTGCGCAACCCCTCTGATAAATTCATCTATGCCACGGTGAAGCAGAGCTCGGTGGACATCTACTTCCGAAGGCAGGTGGAGCTGAGCACCATGTACCGGCACATGGAGAAGCACAACTACGAGAGTGCTGCTGAAGCCATCCAGGCAGTGAGGGACAAGTGAGTGGGACCAGCATCTTGTATGGCCATGCTGGGAAGAGTTTTGAGGGACAGCAGTTTGGTGGAGCGAGCAGGGCTGATGTAATCCTGGAGGGAGTTGCAATTAAAGCATGGCTTGATGGGACCTGCCCAGTTGGTGCTGGGTGGAATCTTCCTAGTCCTACTGCATACCAGGTCTCTGGATGGAGAGCACAAGGTGTGCGGGGGAAAGACACGCTCAGAGCCCTGGCCCTGGCCCTGGCCTCCCTTTCTGGCCTCTGCAGTTGCTTCTGTGCAAGTTTGAGTGGCTTCAAATCCCATTTAAATCCCTCACACTTCTCCAAAGTTTTGCCAAGCCTTTTGCCTCCCAGCAGCACATAGACAGAGCCTTTTGGCAGGAGGGTGATGCTAATGAGTGCGTAAATTGGGGCTGGGAGCACTCTCACTGCTCCCATGGTGGCTGCAGACAAGCTGGGCTGCTCAACCTTACCTGTCTGTCCTCTCTCCGTGTCCAGCAAGCTCCATGCCTTCATCTGGGACTCGGCAGTGCTGGAGTTCGAAGCCTCCCAGAAGTGTGACCTAGTGACAACGGGGGAGCTTTTCTTCCGCTCCGGCTTCGGGATCGGGATGCGCAAGGACAGCCCATGGAAGCAGAATGTCTCCCTGGCCATCCTCAAGTCCGTACATGTCTCTTGGCAAGGGGCTTGCTCCGAATGCTGCATGTGTTAGCGTGCAGGTAGCCTCGTGCCGGGCACAGCCACCCAACCCTCCAAACCCTCTGCAGGGAGATGGGCTTTGGGGGCTACCATGTCACTCCTGTCCCTGAGTGACCAGGGTGGGCATCCGCAGCCCCAGGTCTGTCTCAGAGGGTTGGAGGAGCAGCACGGGGCTGGTGGGAGGGCAGAGCAGAGCAGGGCAGGGAGCAGGAACCGCGCTCAGCAGCAGGAGCACAGGTAATGCTGGCAGAGAGCATCCTGGTGACCATCCAGCACCAGGTCCTTGAGAGCAGGACACGGGCTGCAGCAGGAGGGCTGCTGCCATTTCTCTGCTTCTCCCTGCAGTATCAGCCTGGCTGACAGCATTGCACTGCACTGGCTTCATCTTCCAAGATTTTTTCTTTCAACTCTGTCTATTCCTGTTAGGCAGAGATATGTCGGGACCACTGTTGAGTCCACCTAAGGCTTTTAAACCAGCATGAGCCTGGAGCATGGGGTGCCACAACTCAGTCTGATATTATGGGTAAAAATTGGGTTTTACTTTGATTAGTACAGAAACGCCACACTCGCTGCAGAGGAATGTGGCGATGGAGTAACAGGGAG
This sequence comes from Gallinago undulata, assembly GCA_026546715.1. Lineage (NCBI taxonomy): Eukaryota > Metazoa > Chordata > Aves > Charadriiformes > Scolopacidae > Gallinago > Gallinago undulata. The sequence continues at coordinate 11,729,144 of JAOTQQ010000007.1, forward strand.
CTGGGAAGCAGCAAGTCAAGGGAGGGGGACATGTGATAATGATTTTACAGACAGACAGGGTCAGAAGCCACCAGGGTCCTGCCCAAGATGTGGAGATGAAAGGCCTGGGAGGGAGGATGGGAAGGATGTGGAAGACAGAGGCAGGATCCAGGGTAATGTAGGGAGCCATGGGACCCGTTCTCTGGGGTGGTCTTGCCATGGGGATGGGTGGCAGTGTGACAGATGGGATATGGGACAACAAAGTGAGAAGCCTGGAGAGACAGCAGAAGTCCTTGATGTCCTCCTGGGAGAGGTCGGGGAGCCAAGTTACAGGTGGCCAAGGAAGGCAGTGGGATGTGCCAGGAAGAAGAAGAAGTTCAGGGGGACCCATGGTGGGACGTGTTCTATGTCACCTCCAGCCCCAGTAGCTGCTCAGGCAGAGACAGGGTCAGTGGGCACATGGCTTGTTTCCCCTCACGTTGTGATAGTGGGTTGTAGGGGACTTGTGCACAGCAGGGAGCTGCCAGGCGGCAGGTATTCTCCTGCCCTGATCAGGATGGAGCTGGTGGTCACCAGGCAGGGTCAGGATCCAGCACTGCCTGAGCTCTGGGGCTGCCATGGCAGGGTGAGGGGTTGCAGGAGGGCCTCGGGGATGGGGTTTGTGTCAGCTACTTGCAGCCTCCCTCCGAGGACACTCTCCAAGTCCTGCCTACACCCATCAGCTCCATCCCTCCCCCTGGGAGCTGAGCTGACACATGGCTCTTCTTGGCCAGCTCTCAGCCATGGGACAGTGGCACCGGGGAGCTGTGGATGCCTCCTTGCACCCGCTGCACTATGCAGGTGGGTCACAGCAACCCTGGCTGTGCGCAGGGCACACACATGCAGTATGGACACCCACCGGAGACACCCACCAGAGACACTCGCCACACAACAGCCGTGCAAGCACGCGTGTGCACACAGACGCGGTCAGCCAGGCTCACACACATCGCGGGTCGGTGTGTTTGTAAGCTGCAGACAAGTGCAGAGGGCTAAGACGGAGGGCATGGAGGCACAAAGAGCATGTCCCCCAGCTGCTGGTCCCCAGTGACCACTCTGTCCTGTCTCCTTGTGCTTTCAGGTCCCACGAGAACGGCTTCATGGAGGATTTGGACAAGACTTGGGTGAGGTATCAGGAGTGTGATTCCCGTAGCAATGCCCCAGCAACGCTCACCTTTGAAAATATGGCAGGTTTGTTCTGCAAACCTCTTTCTTCCTCTTCGCTGGGTAGCCTGCTTTCGCTCAAGACATTCTCCTCTCCGGGGCTCTCCTCTCGGGCCAAAGCTCTGCTTCTTCTGGGTTTGTGCTTTCCTAGCGCTGGGAGGCTGCTGTGTTGGGCTCCAATCCCACCGTGTCTGAAACAGCTCCGCGAAGCTTCTCCCCCCCTTCCCCATCCTTCCCTGGGGTGGCTTTCTTATCTGTGGGGCCGTCCTGCTTTGAACATTGTCCTGCTCCCTCTGCTCTGGCCAAACTGCGGCTGTCACAGTGAAATCAGATCTGTCACCAAGGCAGAGAAAGGGGAGCAGCTCCTTTGGGGAGGTGAGAGCGGCCGCTGAGGCCAGTGAGGACCCTGCTGCAGGAGGGAGCTGGTGGCAAGGGGCAGCCCCCAGCCCCAAGGAGTGTGTCCTGGCTGTCCCCGGACAGCGGGCAGGGGGCAGGAGGAGGAGGATCAATACCAGGGGGGGCAGTTCTCAGTCCCTCTTTTCAAAGACTGCGAGTATCCCCAGATGGGCTCTCCCTTTGCAGTGATGCGGTGCTGCATAGCATCAGCTAACGGGGCGATGCAGGATGAGGGTGTCTAATGGGACCCCATCCTCGCTGGCACCAGAGATCAGGGCAGAAGTACTGAGAGAGGGGACGCTTTGCTTCGTCTCCTCAAGATACCACTCCCAAAATGAGGAATTGCAGCCAGCAGAGAGCTCTGTGCATGGCTGTCCCTCCTGATGGGCCAAATGGGAGCACCAGAGCTGGGTTTCTGGTGAAAACGACCCTCCAGCTACAGGGGAGGGGGTCTGCCCTGGTGCTTGGTGTGGCAGCCAGTGCCCCATGCCTGTCCCCAGCATCGCCGCAGCACAGCCCCCTGTGCCCGACCAACAGGAGCTTGCACAGCCATCCATCACCCCATCACCTCTCTGCCCATCACCGCGGGTGCCCTGTTCTTCTGGGTTCCCCTCCCCAGCCCCTCCAGGACTGTGGGGGGATGAGGGGGGGGGGGGGGGCAGGGGGGACCCGGGGTTGGTGGATGCTCCTGTTGCTGAGCATGATACAGAGGAAATGAAGTGTCATGGTGCAATTTCCATTGCCCCCTGTAACTTTCCTGCTTATTTCAGGTGTGTTTATGCTGGTGGCTGGAGGTATTGTTGCCGGGATATTTTTAATATTCATAGAAATAGCTTACAAAAGGCATAAGGACGCGCGGAGGAAGCAGATGCAGCTGGCGTTTGCAGCCGTTAATGTGTGGAGGAAAAACCTGCAGGTAGGACAAACCGTTTTTAGAGCAAATCTCCAACAGGTGCGTTTTCCTTTCCTTCACCAAATCAGTGAATGCAGAGCTGTGGATTAGCATGGGGCCCTCTGTCCCCCACCCCACACCCCACTAACTCCAGCCGGGTGTTACTGGGCATTCAGCAAAGCTGTAGGGTCCCTGCCTTGTCCCCGGGAGCTGCCCTTGGCCGATGCCGTCTCTCCGGGGAGGTGTTGTGCGCAGTTCCAACTGGGACAGAGACCTGGCACAAATGCCCCCATCAGTGCTCAGGACGGGGACCTTGTCCTGCTGGGGACCATGTGCTGGAGCCACGTCTTGCCCTGGCCGAGCAAGCAGTGCCGGCGCAGCTCCCTTTGCGGGCTCCTCTGCCTCGCTGCTGGGCTCCAGCCACGCTCACCAGCAGATGGGAGGGTTGATCCACTGCTGCTGAGCATCCCTGCCCACTGCTCAGGGCGAGAAACGCTCCAGGGATGGTTTCCATCACCTCCCCTTCTCTGCCCGCTCCCCAGGCTTACAGTAGCCCTTGTGATCCCTGGGACTGACTCCAAACAGAGGTGGTGCGTGCTCTGGTCATTTGGGGACAAGGACATCTCCCCACACGGGAGCCAGCAATGCCGGTGCCTGTCAGCACCAAGGCTCCCCTGGGCCCCTTCTCTGGGGACATTGCTCTCCCCGGGTCCCCCATTCCTGAAACACCCCCGTGCCACTCAGCGGTGCCTGGCAGTGACACTGAGCCATGGGCACGTCTGTGGGCCACCAGCCTCACACTTCTCCTACCCCACTGCTTTTGGGGCTGAGCCCCGTGGTGTCCCCGAACCCCAGTTTAGGGCAGCTGGAGGCTCTCTCTGAATCGCCCGGGATGTTTTTCTTCCTTGGGGAAGCCAATGGGCGTTCAAAGAGCAAGAGATCCTTTAGGAGACTAAAGGAGACTGCTGTTGGCAGCAGAGCCAGTGAATGAAAGAGAGAGAATGAGGGTTGGGGACCCAGAAACGAGCCTGGAACGGTGGCCCAGCGGGAGCAGCGCTGGTTGGGGATGTTTGGGGGGGGGCTGCCCGGGTGGAGGCGACCTGCCCGAAAGCAGCGAGGGGAAGCACGAGGCCGGGCTGCTGTATCCTGAGAGCTCGCTGGGTTCAGTTCACCGATAAGAGTCTCGGAAAAGCCATTTCTCTATTTTTTTTTCCTTTTTTCTTTATTTTTTTTTCCTTTGCTTCCAAAAAGCAGCAGCACCGAGGGGGTTAAGGCTGCTGGGACAGAGCACACTAGTCGCACTGCCATTTTTCACTTGCCAACCTTCTAGAAAATACTGCACTGGGTCCTTGGGCAGAGTCTGTGGGACTGTGAGCAAAGCATGCTGCCCTGTGGGGGTAAACAGCCTCATGGTAAAGAGCCGTTTGACATTGTAAGACTTTTCCACAGGAGGAAACGTCAGAGCACTAGTATCTGGTACATTGCTAGAAGGTAGGCAAGTGGAAAGATTTATTTGTTAAAACAAACAAACAAAAATAATGGTTTTTGGGATCACAGTTTTGCCATGGCTATTTCCTGAGATGCCATGGAAGAAAAAGACATTTCATTCCATTCATCTTGCTTTCCTTTCCGTTTGTGCATGTCCGCAAAAGAGAGAACTGAGAAGGAGGAGCAAATGTATCCCCGAGCATGCTCTACGCACCAGCGGGATACATTTTGGTTACCCCCGTGCGGTAGCAGAGCCAGACCTGGTCACTCCGTCCCCCGTCGGAAAGGTCACACTCATTGGCACGAAAGCAATTGGGGAGGAATCGTTGTCAGCGCCTGCCGCAGAGCGCGGCCGGTCCCCTCGGCTCGCAGCCCCCGCACCATGGCGGCTGGTGCTCCCAGCCTGCGCTAACCAGGTCCGACTCGCTAACACCAATGCCTACATTTTTCAGTTCTGTTTCTCTTTGAGTTCATCCCGACCCTGATGACATCATAGCGCTAATGCTTTGCTTCCTCCCTTTCTTTTCCTTTATATTTTTTCTTTTTTTTTTTTTCTTCTTCCAGTTTCCTTTTTTTTTTTTTTAAACCCGTTTTACTTTGGAAAAAAACAACACAACCCACCACCAACAACCACGTTCGGCTTTGCACAACTGCGTCATTTAAATTTTTGGATACATTTTTTTTTTTTTTTTTACAGAATATTCATACAATGACTTCTCTTTCAATGCAGTCCTTTCTCTCTCTTGTGGCACTAGGATTCAGCCTCAGAAAAGGCCCTGAGCAAATTTATTTAATTTTTTTTTTTATTTTTCTTTTTTAGTGGTAGGTGCAGCATCTCACCTTTTGGTCTAGCCAGGCTAGCGGTGGAATCGAGGGGCAGAGCATCCCCAGGGGCAGAGCATCCCCAGGAAGCGAGGTCAGCTGTGCCGGCCTGGACGCAGACGCCCAGGAGAGCAGGGCTACTCCCCGCAGGGGTTTCCAGCGCTCCAGACGCCCCGTAGCTCTAGCAGTGTGGTGGCCGTGCTGTAGCCGCGGGTCACCGGAGGCCCTTGGAGGACTGGGAGTGACAGGACACCTCCAGTAGCTTTCTCACCTAAATGAAGGACATGACATGGGGCAGTATTCAAATAGATTTAGCATTTCCAACAACACACTAGAGATCTAATCACTTATACATATTCATTTTAGGATAGAAAAAGTGGTAGAGCAGAACCTGACCCTAAAAAGAAAGCCACTTTTAGGTCCATCACCTCCACCCTGGCCTCCAGCTTCAAGAGACGTAGGTCCTCCAAGGATACGGTAAGAGGAAGAAGAACAATTCTGCCCTCTCTCTTTCTCTCTCTTTCTCTCTTCTGCCATCCCATCGACTGCCACACACCCATCCCGAAGCTGCCAGTGTACATGCATAGCTCATGTTCGTCACCAGTCAGTCAGTCAGTCAGTGAGTCAGTCATCCCGTGTACCTGAAAGGATGCTGGGATCCTGGAGGGCAGGCAGGAGGTGGCTTGGAGTCCTGTGATGAGTTGGGAGATGCAACCGAGTTTTTGTTTTGTTTTTTGTTTTCTTTTTGCCTGGATGATTTCTGATGTTCCTCTCTGTGCTTCGCTCACCTTACCGGTGCTGACCTCTTGAAACCGATGGCATATTTTTCTTTCTTTCTTTTCTTTTTTTTTTTTTTTTTCTGTTCCTGAGTGTTCCTGTACCTGTTTGTCATTGTATGCCTAAAAACGATCACTCCGATTTAATTTGGGCACTGTGTCACCTCACCAAGAGCCATGCGTGTCACATTCTCTACATGTGATTTTTGTTTGTGACAATTAGCATTCGGGACGTAGTCCTCGGCACAGGAGTCACAGCTGCCTCTGGTTATCGTCAGCAGTAACGCAGTTCTAGAAAAGAGACACAAAGGCTCAAAAGAGGAGGTTGTTAAAGACCCAACCTTGGTTTTTAAAACTTGTGCTTTCTGCCTCGGAGTAAAACTTGCTCTCACGTAACCAGAGAAAATTTCCAAATTGCTGCCTCTGAAGCCAGCTGTTTCCAAATGTGCACACGTGTCTGCTCGTGCTGGAGCTCCAGACACTCTTCAGCGTCAGGTTGGGCTGTTGGTCTGTCGGACTGAGCCGGTGTCCCTCTGCATGTTGCCGTCTGTTGTATGACACTCTGCACTGTGGCTACTCTGTTGTCTCGTGTGGCAGCAGCCGCTGCGTTTTGCTGCCCGACCTCCTGGCGCGACGGGCTTGGCCGAAACCTCCTCCTCCTCCTCCTCCCCGGGGCGGCTGGCGGTTTTCTGCCCAGGGTTGCTCAGAGCAGGCTCCCCCCGAGGCCGCCCGAGGCGCGAGGCACGGCGGGGACGGGGGGACGGCGGCGGCGGGGGGACACGCGGCCCCCCGCGGTGGGGTGGCCCATCCCCGGCCGCAGGCTCGGGGCGCCTCGGGGAGCAGCATGCGGTATCGCAGGGCGTCTCGGGGCCATGGCGCTGCGGGCGGAACGGAGGCGGCTGCCTTTGACACCAAAGCGGGCTCCATCCCAAGAAGCTCCTGCAGCACCCCTGTGACACGGCCTCGGGGACACCTGAGCCCTCGGCCGGGCTCGGCTGCCACCGTCTCACACAAAGTGCTCCTCTCGCTGTCACCTCGAAGCCCGGGAGGCACAGGGGGACACCCACACTCTCTCCACTCATACCAAGTCCCCCAGAGGGAAGACAGTGATCCCTGATATCTCCTGCACTGCCCCCATAGTCCCTGGGTGGCACCTCGTCCTGGGGATGCCCCAATGTCTCGGGTCCCCCCCTTCCCACTGCTGCACCACCTGAGAAGGTCTGCAGGGAGGTTGCAGGTCGTGTCTTGATGGCCTGAGCCCCAACCAGGGCAGAGGAGACAGAGATGGGGAGGGTGGTGCAAGGGGGAGAAGATGGGAAGATTAAGGAGGAGAAGGGACAAGTGGGATGCACAGAAAAAAGGGAGAAGAAATTGCAGAAAGATCTGGTGGGAGGGCCCTCAGCATGTCCTGACCAGATCCCATGTTTTGTTGTGTTTGAGCACTCCATGATTCGAAAACCAAATGGTCCTGTCCTGGGAGAGCAGGAGCATTGTGGGGAAGTGGGCACCTGGGGACACCAGTGCCCACTGGAGAGGGGGAGAACCCAGGAACAACAGGACAGTCGGTGTGTGGCACCCCCGGCACCTCCCTCCCACATTGCTCCCTCCTTGGGGAGGCATCCTGGGTCTGATCCTGCTCCATGGTGTGGCAACCACCCTACCCCATGCCACTTCACAGCACTCTCTGCCCCAGGGTAGGAGCCCTGAGCTGACCACATCCATTGGCCACCTGCACCAGAGGTCCCATGGGCGAGCGGTGGACCTGGGCTCTCCCCTTCCCTTGCCTGGTGGGGACCAGTAGGGTGGAGGGCTCCCAGGAGCCCTCCTGATGTTTTGGGCCCCAGCTACACTCTTCTCAGCATATTGCTCATGGAGGAAGATGGTCTTTCTTATCCCAGAGAACAGCCCCTGCTTTGGGGGCAACTACATTTGTGGGGCAGCTCTGGGCAACAATGTCCCACCACCTTGGAGCCTGTTGCAGACTTCTGCCTGCCATGGGGCTATGTGGCCAGGGACCCAGCACACATTCCCCAGGGAATCAGGCTAGTTGGGTCAAGAACAGGCTAGCGGGGCCAACATCCAAGCCAACGGGGCCAAGATGGAGTCTAGCCGGGCCAAGGTCTGGCAGTTGCAGGAGATCCACGGTGGAGCAAGCTTTGTCGTGATGTCGAGCAGACCTGGTGGTTGCTCTACAGGGTGAGCGGCCAGCGGGAGGGTGCTGCCACCAGCTCATGTCACAGCCTGCCATTTGGTGCCCTCCGTGTCCATGCAGCAGCCCTGGCTCAGAGACTTCAGTGCCCTCCTGCTGGGGAAGGCCCTATCAGTACGTAGCATGCTGGGACACGTTGCTTGGGATCCTTGTAAAGATGAGAAAGCAGCGAGGCACTCTGTTTCATGGCACTCGGCAGAACCGCGGGCCCACACCAGGTCTCAGATGGGCAAGGCTTGAGAGACCATGGGGCTGGAAGGCCAGGCTGACCCCAGCCCCATGGGCTCTCCTGGCTAGCAAGTGAAAGATGCAAACCTGGTGGCCTTGCTTCTTTCCTTTTCGTTGTCGGGAGTTTTAAAAATGGATTCTGCTCTGCAGCCCTGCAGAATGGTCCCTCAGGAGTGCCAGAGAGACAGGCTGGCACCATGGAGCCAAGACAGCCCTGGGAAGCTACCACCCCACTCTGAACGTCCTAGCGCCCACCATCACCCGAGCTGCACAGCCTCTCCGCGGCACATCATCCCCACCGCCCCAGGAGGAGATGCATGTGTTCCCCATAGGCAGCTCCTGCAACTCGAATAGCACTCGCAGAGCTGACGTACTGCCATCCATCGCAGCCACCCACGATACTGCAACCCCACAGAAGCCATGTGAGACGCATAAACCACACAGACACCTTCTGAGCCGGCACATTCCGTACAGACACGTAACGAGGCGCACAGGTCCCTTAGCACCCCCCCCACCGCAGCCGTCATCAGCCCCCGCGGAGCCGTGCCACCAGCCCGCGGGCGTCCCCCCCCCCAGACACAGCATGACACACGTCCCACGTCACCGCCAAGCGAGGGCCCGGCGCTGCGAGGCAATGCTCGCCCTGCAGCCGTGGGGATGGTGCCAGAGCTGGTCAAGAACCAAGGGGGTTCATGGAAAAGGTCACCTTTTCAGTGGAGGATCAGCCGTCCCAAAGCCAAACACTACTCGGCTGAAAAAGAACCTAGTTTTTGGCCCAAAAGAACCAAACGTAGGTCAAAGACAACTAATTCTTTTATTTTTAAAGGGAAGTTGATGTTTTCTACAGCAAGATTGCATTTAGCTGGAATCCTAATTTTTAATTGAAAACAAAAACGCACCCAAACCCCAAAATTCTTCCAGAAAATCTTCCACCAGCCAGGGACTATTATATGAGCCCAGATTAGGTTGAAGTCATTTTTAAAGACATATTAAGTTCTTGTCTATATTTTCTTCCTGGTTGTCATTTAAAGTTTTTGGTGCCTTCACTTCACTTCCATACCTTAACATGTTTGAGTCTCTTCTACGGTTAATATTGATTAATTTCTTGGCTTTATAATGTTTGGTTTGGGGATAATTGCACCATCCCTGTAACATACTTTGCCCTAAATTACTGATATGTGCTTCTAGCATTAGTTCTACTTTAACATAATTTTGATATGACAATTTTCTCGCTTTTTTTTCCTTTTTCTTTTTTTTTAATTTATTTATTTTTATTATTAAAAATTGCATGCATGAACTCTACACAAAAAAAAAAAGAAAAGTAAATGAGAATGTTACCCTGTGATAACTCTGTGATTGGAGGAGGTATGCTTTCAAATCAAAAGCCATGCTCTTGTACTTTAATTTTTCTGGCCAGATTTCTCACTTTGCTTGGTTATTTTAGTGTTTCCCACCCCGAGAGCTGTGCAGAGAGGCCAGAAGGCCCCAGCCTTGCTAGACCTCCAGCTTTCCACCGCCACACATACACGTGCACCGAGGCACACGCACACACACACACAGAGGCACACACCGCTTTTTCCTCCCCGCTTTTGCGTCAGGCAAGGTATTTAACAAAAGGACCTTTCTTTTACCCGTTCCTTTCTGTATCTCAAGTTCCTCCTCCTACTCCACCGGGTGACTCACCCTTTCAGCCTCTCCCCTTTCCTGGTGGCTTCTCCCCCTGGTCAGGACGCAAGCCCCATCCCGCCTTCCGGCCGCTTTGCTACGGAAAGGAAAGATTGCATTTAGTTGGAATCCCATTTTCATGTTTTTGCAAGGAGGGGGGCGGCTGTGCCCGTTTTGGGGAGGGGGACGCTTTTTTGTGGACTGACGAATAGCCACAAAAGGCTCCCCCCTGAGCGGCAGGGCAACTCTGGGACCCCCTCGGCTGTTCTCTGTGCGAACAGGAGGTGGCCGAGGTGTTGCCACTCCAGCAAAGCAAGGCCACAGCCAGGAATTTCTCAGAGGCTCCGTTTTAAAATTAGCTAGTGCCCTAAATGAGTGGGTGACCCCGTGAGGTGCTCCCTGGGTGTCAGCACGTCCCCGGCACGTGTACGGGAGAGAGACGGGAGCGTGCTGGCTCTCCCCCCTGCCCCAGCACCTCCCCCCTGAGGGGTCCTGGTGAAGCACGAGACTGGGGAGAGCAGGGCAACCCCGAGGACTCGGGGGGGAACCCCACACCTCCCCGCGGCAGGAGGCAGGGTGCAGAGCCACGCAGGGTAGCCACAGTGTCAGAGCCACCAGCAGCACCGCAGGGGCCGCAGTTTGCCACTGACCAACGCAAGATGGTAAAATCCCATCACTGAGGAATCCCCCCAGGAGCCCAGCAAAATGGCAGCCCACCAGGGGAGTTGTGGTGCCACGGCTGGCAAATGTCACTGGAGAGGGTCCACACCACAGCACACGAGACCTGACCCTCTCCTGTCCCGACACCCATTTATGTCCCCAGGCAGCAGTGCGAGATGCTTCGTGCCACCTGCTCTCACAGCAGGTCTGGTCAGGGCTTCCAGCTCAGGGTTTGGCGTCAGGGGAGTGGAACTGGGAGAGGAAGGGAGTGTGGAAGGAGGAAGGGAGAAAATAACTGCCTAGTTGTAAATCCCTGCCTGGGGAGGAAGGACTTTTTGTTTTCTTGCCTGTCAAAGGGAATTTCTGCTCTCCCCATTGGCTTGCTGGTGGGAGTGTGGCTGGGGAGGTCTCTCCCAGGGACCCTCTGTCACATCCCCCATCCGCAAGGAGCACAGAACCCCAAATCCAGGCCACATCTCCAGCACAGGCTGTATTTTCACATTAGCAATTGACGCCACAGTTGATCACAAGCCACACTGCACATCTCACCTGCATTAAAGGATAGTCAAGCAAGGAGGTGAAACGCCCTGGCCTCAAAGCACAGCTTGATCTGGCACCAGAGAGATTATGAAACCCAGCCAGACCCTCCAAACACAGGTTCAGCCGTGGGCTGGGCTGATGAGTAACAGGCTTTGCCTTGTGGCTCCCCCAGAGCACAGAGGAGCTCGCTCAGCAGGCGACGTGGCTGCCACGCTCCACAGAAGCTGCGCCGCGCTCCTGGGCGTCCTCCCTGCCCCGGCACAGGGTGCTTGGAGAGTGTCTGCCACGACCTCTGCACAAGCTTGGATTGCATTGGGAGGGGGACCTCGGCCAGCAGCGGGTTTTGGGCTGTTGCATCGCCCCCAAGAGAGATCCTGTAGGGACACATGGGATGTGAGGTGGGACCGAGTGCCAGAGCTGCCTAACACTTCTTTCTCCTTGTCTGTCTATTTGTGTGTTGCAGCAATATCATCCCACCGACATCACCGGCCAGCTCAACCTCTCCGACCCCTCAGTCAGCACTGTGGTGTGACCTTCTCCCCGAGGGCCATCAGTCCTTGCCCAACACAGTACGAAGGCACAGCCAGGACTGCCTCTCAAGGGACACTGATGGGTTCTTCTGGGTGAGATGGGAGGAAAGCATCCTTCATCCATACACAGTGACTTCATTGTATATCTCCCTCCCTTCCTAGGCCTGCTGCCATGCTCGTGCCCCAGAACACACGGCAGAACCAGGACACAGTTTGGACTTCACTGTACAGAGATAATCACTTCCAACCAGTGCTGTTGATAATCAGTATTGCCACTGACTGGCTATGTGCAAGGGGAACGGGCTTTGGAAGGAACATGGTGCTTGCTCTCCCACGATAGCAGGGAAGAGCTGGTGCCAGACAAGTGCTTCACTTTGCAGGCTTCGGGCTTCTCAGCACATGCACGGCCCCTCAGACATGTGCTCCACAGTTCCCACCATGCCGGAGGGCTGTACGACCTACTCATGGTCCCAAGTGGCCAGAGCAGCCGACGCAGATCAGTCACATGATCCTGCTGTGCCAAGTGACACCTGCCTTTGCAGCAGGCGCTGGAAGATGTGAGCTCTCCAGAGATGAACCCCTTGTTCCTCCTCCCATAAGCCTGTGCTCAGAGCCCATGGCTATGACTCGGCTCCTCTACGTGGTCTGTTTGCAGCAGGAGGGCTCACAGCCTTGTAGCTCACAGTCCACCACTAAACGTGGTACTCTGGACCTCATAACACAGTCAGCCAAGATCCTGGCTCCCCACATCTCCTGCACAGAAGACAATCCCAGGGCCTGTCCATGGCCAGCATGTAGCTCTCACACCATGGCTCTCCTGGCCAGGAACATCTCCACGGGGAATGGCTCTGGATGGTTACGTTGACTTTCAGCCAAGCTCCACACTGCCTCAGCACCAGCAATGCAAGGAGAGATGCTGCTGGCCGTGGTTTGCTCCATGCTGCAGTGTCTGCAGCAGCCACTCAGCCTGACAGTGGCATCAGGGCACCACAGCAGGCTCCAGCACCTTCTCTGCCACACTCACAGTGGTACAAGCTTGCCAGTAGCCCCAGCAGAAGCCCTGAAGCCTCAGCTCACGTGGCTGCATCTGCCTGAACCTGGAGACATGAGAAACAGAAGAAGGGAACCAAATGAGACAGGCTGATGCCGTTCCTCCCCACACCTTCCTGCCCTCAAACATACGTGCCCATGTGCCATCACCCCTGAGCACCCTCCCTGTGGGCGCTGAGAGGGGGTGCCGAGACACCAGGGTCGGGGAAGCCTCTGGCACCAGTCAAGCTGGTGATGGGCAGCTACAGCACTTGCACAGACAACATCACACCCCACCTCCTGCAACCTGGTACCAGGCCCCAGCAGCACGAACTGTCTTCTCCTCTCCCCAGCCGAGCAGACAGGGCTTCCCCTTGCGGGTCGGCAGCTTTTGCAGGCAGGATTTTCAGACGGCAGCTAGGTCTGTGAGCATCGTCCCACTGACTGCGGTGGCTCCATCAAGTTCATCTCGCTCCAGCTGAGAAATTGGACCCATTCTACTTTATACGTCAATGTAACATTAATACCAAGTTTTTGCAAGAGCTCAGTAAAGTCTAGACTGGATCATGAAGTGGTTTATTCCAGTGCTGTGTGTCTCTTTCCGTCTCTGCCTTCTGTCAAGGCTGGCAGGGAGCCCCGTGCTGAATCAGAGCCTCACCCAGCACCACTGCAGGGTTTGCAAGCTGTAAAAGGTGGAGGCATGGGCAGGGATGGGGACACTGGCAGGCAGAAAGGCCAAGAGCTGCAGCGAAGACTGGGAGGGAAGGGCTATCACCATCCTGGGATGTCAGGCTGATGGACAGCCTGGGCAGAGAGTGTGTGGGGGGACAGGTCTGGCAGTGGGGAGCAGGGGACGGTCTGAAACCACCACACAAGCCACCTCTCACACCCACCTCCGTCCAGAGGAAAAGCATCCCCTGCTGCTGCTGCGCTCCCCAGCTCCTGGGAGCCAGCAGGGGGTTCTCCCCGGGGTGCTGGCCTGCGGGAACAGAGCACTGACTGCAGGGATGAAGGCACCTGGGGACATCCCTGCCCATCAGCCTCCACAGGGGGGTGCCTTGAGGGATCTGCAGAACGCAGCTCCCCCAGGCTGAACTGAAGCAGCATCACTCATTCACAGCGTGGTCCCTGTGTGCTGAGACCACCAGCTCAACCCCCATGGTCTCAGCGTGATCAGGGAGGAGGAGAGAGGCTCAGGTACCTGTGCAGGGTGAGAAGAAAGGTCCCAGCTCCAAATGGGAAGCTCAGGCCTTCTCAGGGAGGACTGAGTGATGTCGCTAGAGAAGGACTGGGAGAGCTGGGATTGCTTCTGGGAAAGGGACCATGCAGGTGGCTGATCCTGGCAGAGGTCCTGCGGTTATCCTGGGAGCAGGGCTGGTGGCACTGGAGGAGCTGCTGCTCTCACCAGCTCCTCGCAGCCCTCACCCCCCTCAATGGGGGAGGCACTGCAGGGAGAGCTAAGTGGACATGGAGCGGTGTGACAGCACGCTGGGTCAGTTTTAAAATAAAAATGGGAGGAAGCCACAAACGAGAAAACATTTAGTTTATTCTCTGCATGGTTTATTTAACTCTTGCCAAAGGATGCATTAACACCCCTTTAACTTGCCATTAACTTGTCCCATAGCACTTGCGAGACCAAGCGAACCGGGGGGACACTGGTGGCCATGGTCATCTCATGACTCTTACCGCCTTTAGAACTCATGTTCTTACTCATGGATAATCACTCATGCCAGAAAGGGCCATTGCTCCACCTGGAGAGAATCTTCCATCACCACAGCTTGTGCTTTCCACTGGAGCACACTCCAGCTCCTTCCAGGCCAATTCCCAGCACACTCACTAAGCATTTCCATGCAATGAGGTGGGGGAGAAGCAGTTCTGCAGGGAAGGGCAGGAGGCAGCAGGGCCAGGAGATGCAGGGGCAGCCCCAGCTCCTTGTTGTGGCTGATGAGAGGTGAGGCAGAGCCAAGGGCCACAGGATCTGGGCTGTCCCCACTCCCCTCACTGAGCTAACCATAGACCTTGGCCTTGGATGAGCTTTAACCTAGAGGAAAAGCTGCTGAGGGAGGAACCACTGTGCAGCCTCACCCATCCTTTGGCAGCCCATTTGCCAAACCCCATCAGTTGGAGCTCGAGGCTTTGTCTCTTTCCAGCTCTCACCCTAAACCTCAACCTCACCCTTGGTCTTGTATGTTGGCTGAGCCTTCTCAGCATTAGGAGTCCTGTCTCAAGGAAAAAAAATATCAAAGAAAACCCCATTTTACAACTTTCCCTGTCCTTGGACATCACACAGTGGAGTCTGGGGCTTTCTGAAAGTCCCATGGAGGCTCTGGAGTGCCCCCAAACCACCCAGAGATCTTCAGATGCACAAAAAGGCAAATGAAGAGTTCTGAGGCACACCAAGAGGTAAAACAATGCCTGTCAGGACACAGAAAGCCAAACAGATGGCCTATGGATGTACAAAAAGCCAAGCCATGGGGTCCTGAGGGCACAGAAAGCACTCTGAGGCTGGTAGAGTCACTGAATGGCAGATGGGGAGTTCAGGGAGCACCAAAAGGCCCAAGGAGGGCTTTGGGGCAAACTGAAAGGCACACAGCGGCTCCTGGCCTGCACTGAAAGGCAAATTAAGGCACCCAGAGGAATATGGGGTGCCCTGAGATGCACACAGGAGTTCCCAGGATGCACCAAAAGGCACACGGAGGTATAGAGTGCATCCTGGAACAAATACTGTGGCCCCTTGACACCAGAAGGGGCAGGACAGGGTGAGCTGGAGGAGAAGGATCACCTGGCCCTCCCTGAGAAGGTGGTGTGCAGGTCCAAGGGTGGCCCAGGGGAGCCTCCAGAAACATGGAGAGCATCTGAGGTCATACTGTGCCCTTCAGAGGGCCTGAGCTGGAGGCTGCTCCATCTAGCAGTGGGGCACAGGGAGCTTAGCATCATCTTGGGGGAATCTGGGAGGAGGAAGAGAAGCAACTTCAAGGAAGAGAGCAACCTCTTACTGGTCTACAGGGGAACTCTGGTGTTCACTGGTCCACTGTTTCAAACAGTGGGGTGCAGACACCTGGAGAAGGGCATGAACCATAGCTTGCCTGGTTGCCTTGCCTCAGTGTCCCCTGCAGATGTTGGGTCTCCTCCAGACGTGCGGTTCTCTGCGCAGATTGTGGTAAACAACTGTGATGAAGCCCATGAAGATGCAGAAGAAGATGCTGACCAAGAAGGAGAATGGTCCAATGGCCAAGAAGACGAGGTAGTGCCAGGTGGAGAGTGAGATCTCTTGGCATTGCCTGAAGGACTCATTCCCAAAGGCCATGATCGGATACTTGTTCAGCTGCGCTGGGACTCTGCACAGAAGCAAAGTCTTCTCTGGAAGAGAAAAGCAGTGTTGATGGCCACACTGGGCAGCTGGGGCAAGGCAAGTGTCAAGGACAGAGGGGATGGTAGGTTTGCATGGGACAAATGGGACCAGAGCAGGAAGACAGCAGCCAGATTGACCATTATAGCCCAGGGCAAAGTACAAAGAAAGGGAGCAGTGAGGGTTCAGGGCTCACCTGCATCCTGCACCTTGGGGAGTGGAATGGGATGGGATGGGGAGGTGGGAGCAGTGCTGGAGAGGACACTCGAAAATGGTTTGAGGGCAGGATAGGATGGGACAGGATGGCAGATGGGGCAGGTAAGGGGATGAGCCTGGTTCCCAGGGGACAGATGTGGGAAGCAGTGAGTAGCCAGCCTGGAGATGCTACAGAAGGTGCCAGCCAGCATGAGTGGCAGGCGCACACCCAAGCTGGACACCAGGCAGTGGAGGAGAGACCTTGCTGGCAGAGCACTCTACAAAGTCACTCTACAAAGTTCATGGGGAAGAAATATGGGATCAGACCTATGTTCATGAAGGCAGTGGGGTAGGGTTTGGAGACACTGAGTCCTGGCCACGTCAGTGGTGATGCCCATCCTGACAGACAGGATCTTCTTGCCCCTCAGGTGTGCTCAGCACGCCTTGCCCTCACCATTGCAGGACTGGTGCCACTGCTGGCGACAGCACTGGGGGACCATCGCTGGGACATTGCCCAGCCAATCCCTGCTGGTGACCAAGGACCAAGGGTGGGCACCAGGTACCAGACCCAGGGTTGCGTCCACCCAAGCTGACACAGGAGCTGCCATAAGGACGGGTCCTGGGGAACCCCCACGAACACTGACCACACGAGCCCACAGCCAGCTGGCAGCCAGGGTGCTGGGACCTGCCTCAGCCCCAACAGGGTGACCAGACAGTGTAGAGCAGTTACGGGGCTTAGAGACATGGTCCTCCGGGCACTCACCTCGCACTTTTTCCTTGTTGTGGTTGAGCCAGCGCCAGAGGGGCATGATGTCGCAGCTGCACACCCAGGGATTGTCCTGCAGGAGGAGGGCTCGGAGCTGGGGCAGAGACTGCAGCACCTCAGGCTCCAGTTGCTCCAGCCTATTGCTGCCCAGGTTGAGCATGGCCAGGCTGGTGAGGGGCAGGAAGGTTTCGGGGGTCAGCACGGTTAAGTAGTTGTTGCTGAGGTCCAGCTCCTGCAGCGCCCCCAGCCCCACCAGCGCCTGGGGGTGGATTAGCCCCAAGCGGTTGTGGGGCAGGCTGAGCAGCAGCAGCCCCGGCAGGGCAGGGAAGGAGCGTGGCCCCAGCACGGTGATGAAGTTGTAGCTAAGCCGCAGGGCACTGCTGTTGGTCTCCAGGCCCCGCGGCACCTCACGGAGGGCACGTGCGCTGCAGTCCACCTCCCCCGAGGAGGAACAGCGGCAGGCGGCCGGGCAGGCTGGCAAGGGCGGCGGGCGCAGGAGAAGCAGGCAGACCAGCACCGTGCTGGGGACCCTCCAGCGGCCCATGGCTGCCCACCAAGGCGGCGAGGGCTCCCTGGTCTCCGCTGCAGGGTTTCCCCCACCGGCAGGATCCCCGCTGCTCGTTGCCTTGCCCAGACCCCCGTCCCTGCCCAGCACCCACCGGTGCCGAGCAGAGGTACCAGGCTGCCAGGGGAACCGGTGGAGGTGCTCGGCTCCCCGCAGCCGTACGCATGCCCCCCACACCGCTCGCGACACCCTCCCTCTGCACACCCAGAGTGGGTTGTGATTCCGGCTCCAGTTTT
Organism: Gallinago undulata; assembly: GCA_026546715.1. Taxonomy (NCBI): domain Eukaryota; kingdom Metazoa; phylum Chordata; class Aves; order Charadriiformes; family Scolopacidae; genus Gallinago; species Gallinago undulata. The sequence goes on from JAOTQQ010000007.1 coordinate 11,746,669, forward strand.
CTTCGGGGTGGAGCTGCACCTTTTTTTTTTTTTTTTTTTCTTTCAGCAAATATTTTTGCAATGCTGCCAGCCCTGGCAAGGTGCGGAGCCGTACCCTCGTCCCTCCCTCTGCCAGGCACCGCTCCAGCCAGGTAAGCAGCCAGCCTGGCATTAACTGCTTGTGTGCGCTGCGGGCTGGAGAGATGGAAAAGACCAAACCCAGACCCGTCTCTGGGCACCCATCCTCCCCACGGGACATCCCCCATGGATTTGCTGCCCCACCAGTCCAATCCAGAGGGGTGTATGGGCTCAGGACCCCCTTAGCTGGCTGGTGTGGGACAAAGCTTAAATCATAAAATCGGCAGGTCTAATCCCGTCTTCTGTGCCGGCCCACCATGCCCAGAGATCCTCAACGTGGAAGCCACAGGCCACTTGGCTGAGCCCAGCTTTTGGCCAGGCTGTGATTGCCCCTGCCAGGAGACCACAAGCCATGCCAAAATGAGAAGGGCTGGCATGTGAGTCCCATGGGCCACTCTCCTCCTCCCCAGCAGGGTAGCACACCTGCATGCACGCAGGGGGCACCCAGGAGTCCCAACATGAGAAAACATGGGAAAGGGGAGCCTGCTGGGCTGTAGCCAACTGAAACTTGTTTGCCCTCGCCCCAGAACAGCAGCACCAGTAGGAGAGGGCTCAAAGTCTGCCTCCACCCTGTTTACACCTGCATCAGTTTCAGACCTGCCTGAAGCCCCGCAGCAGAAGGCTGGAGAGGAGGGGTATCACCTCCCAGTGCCACCATCCCTGGCAGAGCTCAGCAGACACCAGAGGACATGGCCAGCAGCACTTCATCCCCACAGCCCAGAGTGGGGACGTAGAGCAGAGACACTGTTCTCCACTCACACCCTTGCAGCAACTGTCCTGCTTGGGACCCTGGTGGTCATGGTCCCGCAGGAATCCCTGGCACCTCTGCCCCACGGCCAAGGGCTGGAAGGGCAGGAAGGCAGCGCGTGGCTGCACCCCAGGCCAGGACCGGGATGTTCCCAAATCTGAGGCAGGAGCAGCAGGTAGGCTGTTTATTAATAGCAGCCAGAGGAGCTTTGGTTTGTTTATCTACCCTGCAGCAAACTCGGTTTACTGCATTAATCCCCATCTGGAAATAATTCAGAGGAATCTACCAGCCCAGCCCCGAATCAGGGCACAAACCCGCAGCCACGTGGAGCTGCAGCACCAGCTCACCATGGCAGCAGCTGTGGGCTGGATGGGGACCTGGTTTTTTAGGGAAAACCCTGTCCCAAAATGCTCTTCCTCCCTGGGGCTGCATCGCCCACTGCTTGTGGTTACTTGGGGTCAGGTGAGAAGTGAAAAATTAATTGAAAAAAAAACAAAAACTATTAAAAGCAAGGCCATTTCCAGCTTTTGTGCTCAGAGAGCCCAGGAGGCTGCAAACCCACCTGAGCTCCTCCACCATCACCTCACTGTCACCCCCTCGCATAGCCCTATGGCACATGGCAGGAGGGATGTCCCCCGTGTCCTGCCTGCCAGGGACACCAGCCAAGTGCAAGGGCTGGTGCTGGCCGTGCCTGTCCCTGCTCCTGTTTTGCCTTCACTGGCTGGCCCCCGCTGCAATTGCAGGCCAGTGGCCCTTTGGGGTCCTGTACCCCATCAGTGCCACCACTGTCCCTCCACACACCCTGCCAGTGTTCCACAAGGCATGGGCCCCTGTCGTTGTCCCCTTCTCTGGAACAGGGGGACCCAGCACCCTGCAGGAAGAGCCCAGGTCCCTGCAGGCCAGCCCCAGCCAGGCCTGCACCCACCGTGCCCCACTCCCCTGCTGCAGTTTTGGAGTCCACGCGGAGCCCATGGCCAGCATCAGGAGAGGTTGCTCCAAGCAACACTGCCTGGCGGGGACATGCTGATGCAGGAGTCCCCCAAGGCATGGGGCTCAGCACCAGCCCTGCTCTGGCCAAGGGCTGTAAATCAGGGTACCCGGCCAGGAGGCCAAGAGCATTCCCACAATGAGGTGATGGGGGGCAGATTAACTCCTTCAGAGCCCTGCCACTGGCTGGGGCAACAGGGACGTGCACAGAGGAACACAGCAAGGACCAGGCTTCACAGCTGGTGCTGGGAGGATGCGGTAGGGCTGGGGTGGGAGCACGGAGGCAAGGACCTGGGGCTGAGGACAGGGAACCATATCCCCCTCCACAGTTGGAAAGACAGGACTCAAGGTGCCGAGCTGAGCACAGAGTCCTGCTGGCACCTTTGTACAGAGCTGTGCCCAGGGTAGGGATGGGGCCTGTCCAGACTTCCCACCACCCATTGGGGAGTATTTGGGGAGAAATGAAGATAGAGGGGAAAGTGTTAACTTTTATCCCATCCTTGAAGGCTTTAATTTATTGCATGTTTCCGTGTAAGCAAAGATCGGAGGCAAGCAGATGCCCACCCCATGGTGGCCCTGAACCACACCATGCTTCTGCTGTCCCCACTGGGCACCTCTGCCCTAAGACATCCCTGGTGCTCCTGCTCCCATAGCTGGAGCTCCCCAGGTTGAGCTTTGCTGAGCACCTCTCAGAGCTCTGACTTTTTATAGAAGGTGACACCAAGTGGCAGAATTGTGAATGGGCGCTGTGCATGGGGTGGGTGCTGTGCTTGGACCGGGTGCTGAGCATGGGCTGGGTGCTGGGCTCCTCTGGCTACAGCCCTGGCACCCAGTGCAGGGGACAGCCAAGCACCAGGACTGCCAAGGGGACATGAGATCACTGCTGGCCCCAGGCAGGCACAGGCTGGGGTCCTCTGCCGAGCCCCAAAGGGCAGACAGTGGTGCCCGGTGGTGGGATATTGCAAGAGCTCACGAACCACTTGGAAAATGGATGCAGAAAATGGGCTCTGTGGAAGGAGCTCATTAAGAACTGCATTAGTATCACCCTGGTGCACCCCAGTCCTCCCCATTTGGCCTCTGCAAACCTACCCCCAGGTCCTCACAGCCCCTCTCTGGGCTCAGGCAGGGAAAGCCACGCTGGCAGCGAAGACAGTACCTGGAAAAGAGCAGTGGGGCTGCGTGTGGGTGCCAGGCAGGGACGGGGAGAGCCTCCGGCAGCAAAACCAAACCTGGTACCAGCCACAGAGCACAAGGCCAAGCAGGAGCTCCCAGGCTCAGCTCTCCTCCCGTACTGGAGCAAAGCAAGGGGTGGGCAGATAAATCCAAAGAGCTGGAGCAACTTGTTGTGGCCTCCTAACAACTCTGTCATCCTCTATTTCAACTGTCCGGCTACCTCAGTGCCCAAATTTCTCATGAAAAGGGCCAACAGAGTGAAAGCTTAAAGGAAAGCAATCTGTCAGGACAGGTCACCTCTCCTCGTCCTGCCCCCCCCCTCAGGCAGGGCTCTCCCCAGGCTCTCCTGAGGCTCACCCACAAATCCAACCAAGACATGCAGCCCAGCAGGGCCAAGCGAGCATTGTTTAATAGGCATGAAGCTTTCAGCGTGCTGCACATGCTCCCAGAGCATGGCTGTGTACCTGCGCCCTGCCAGCCCCCCGTGCCCCCTGCCTGGGGGATGCTCGGCACAGAGCCGCGTGCATGGGGAAGCTGGGAGTGAGCAAGCCTTGGCCCAGGGACCAGGGGACACCCGTGATGGCCAGATGAAGTTTCTGAGTTGTCAGAGGGGCAGGTGGGTACGATGAGGGCATGGGGGCATCCTCATCCCCTCTGTTGTACCCCAAATTCTGGCAGGGTGGGCAGCAAGCCCTGAACAAACTGAAGCCCTTTCCACACTACCAGCCCCACTGCTACGGTCCACATGTGGGTCCGAGGCATGGAACGGGGTCTCCAGAAGCGGTCCCAGGCTGCCTCCCAGAGGCTCAGCTGCTCACCAGCCTCCTCCTGGTGCTCAGCTCTCCAAGACGGCCGTCACGCCGCAGCACAGGCACGGCCGGCAGCAGCCACGCTGGGGGAACGGCGCTGGAGGCACCGTGTCTTGGCACAGCCCCGCCGGCTGCTGGGTGATGGCCTTCTCTTTGCACAAGCCCTTGGTGGCCGAGTCTGGCTGGGACCTGCCGGCCACCCGGGGATGATCCTTGTCGGCCTTGACAGCAAGGAAGGTGGCCAGGTCAAGGTCGAGCATGGCGGCACCACCCCGCGGCGTGGGGGTGTTCTGGCGGCACTGCGGGCAGGGGATCCAGCGCTGCTCGTTGGCCACGGCGTCGAGGCGTTTCAGGCAGGCTTGGCAGAAGGTATGGCCGCAGTAGAGCCGGCGGGGCAGCCGGCTGCCCAGGTCGTAGGAGGAGTAGCAGATGATGCACTCAACCCGCTGGTTGCCCCGGCTCGGGGTGCACGAGTGTGCCCTGACACACAGCCCTGCGTCCTCTGCCTGGGGGCTGCCACCAGCCTGGGACATTGCTGGGGAGGGGAGGGCGAGAGGAGACGTCAGACCCGTGGTTGAGGTGTGGGGTGCCACCTCTGAGTCCATCTGAAACGTGCGAGATATGGGGACCTGACCCATGCGGTGGGTTCCAACGGGCATCAGGCTCCCTGCCCAACATCCCTGCCAGCCCCATGGGGAGCCCTGCCTAGAAAAGCAGGACTCTGCCACTACAGAGGGTTCTCCTGAATCCAAGGGAGATGCATTTTCCCTGCTGCCACCCTGCACCTCTACCAGGAGCTCCATCAAATGCCCCTTATATCCCATGGGGGATCGGGGCTGGTTGGACCTCAGCAGCCTGCCCAGGCTCCGGGTTGGTGGGGAATATGGAGTGGGCAGGAGCATGTTGGCTGGGTGAGCAGGGGAGCATCATCCAGACAACTAGGCAGTGCCACAGCCCTGCTCCTCGCCAGCCCTGTGTGTGCCAGGCCACTGTGACACAGCTGACAGCAGCAGGGGACAGGCACGCAGGCTGGCAGGGTGGAGTTGAGAAGTCCAGACTCATCTTAAGGGAGATCTGGTACGCACCAGCATACCTGCAAACCTCTCCTGGAGGCCACCAAGACCCCACTCCCTCTCTACAGGTGAGCTCAAGCATTTTGATATACACAGGCATCCCTCTCCTCCCCTCCTCCCCTGTCCCCTGTCCCTACCTGTCCTGAGATGCTCCCCCAGGGCCTCAGGGGAAGTGGCAGGAGGGCTGCACTGTCCCTGGGGGCTGTGGCAGTCCTGTGGGGAACATCAGGGGCCTGAGCTGCCAGCAGCTCCCCAGCCAGGTCCCAGTGGCTGTGGCAGTGGGAAGGGGCTCACCTTTCAGGGAGAGGCGCGCTATCAGATCTGCTGCTGGGAAGCCAAGCCTGGGAGATTGGGTTACAAGCACCCAGGTAACAAAGACCTCCGAAATCTAAGCCCCAGGAGCAGTCATTAACTGTCTGTCTCTACTTCATTAGCAGAAGAAACTGTCCCCAGAGAGCCCTGGGATTCACTGTGGGTGGAGATGGCTTGGATATTGGCTGAATTTGGGTGATGGCAGCAGCAGAATCCTCCACATCCTCAGCCATCTCCCGCAGACAGGCACATGTGGGCAGATGTTGGCCAGTGGAGACACCCCATCACACTACACTCCACACCTCCCCAGGAGGTCCAGGGAACGGGGACGGCTGGAACTGGAGTGGGAGGGCACAGCATGGGGGATGGAGGGGCTGGCACAGGGACACCAAGGCTCCAGTCTGGTCCAGGCTGGCAGTGCCCACGCGTGGGGTGGTGCTCCTTGTATGGTGACAGAGGATGACTGCTGCCACAGACATGACGGTGACCTGGCCTGGCTCCTCCAGCTGGGGCTGCAGGCTCTGGCCTTGGGGGCTGAGTTACCATCAACTCTGCCAGGGCCGATGCTCAGCACCAGGCTGGGGACAGCCTAGCACTCCAGCCACCAACCAGCAAGGTTCACCACACCAGGGGAGGTGACAGGCTCAGTCCCCACAGCTGCCAGCCCCCTGCATGGCCCTTGGTCCAGAAGCAACACCGCAGCCTCTGCACGGAGAGGGCTCCGAGCAGGGGAAGGTTTAAAACAGAGACTGTGGTAGGAGACAGATTCCAGACCCAGCATCCTGGAGGAGAAAAGCACATCCTGGAGCCAGGGCAGGGCTGCCGGGACACCCAGCAGCACTTCTGCGGGGGGGCAGGGGAGGGCAGCAGCTCCCGCTGCAGGCAGGAGCAGGCAGCACTCTCCTCCTCTGCCTCCTTACCCGACAGTCCCGCAGCCCCCGGACCATGTTTCCAGCCCTCCTCGGCGACAAGAATTGAGGGGTTTGCAAACCAAGATCCTCACAGGGTCACCAGGCTCTGCAGAAAAACTCGCCCCTATGACAGCAGAGCTCGGGAGCAGGGCAGCGGAGCGGGCAGCACAGCACCTTCGGGGCACCATGGCCATATCCTGACACGTCCTCTGCCACAGGTGTCCTCAGGCAGTGCACATGGGATAGAACCATAGAATCATTTGGGTTGGAAGGGAACTTAAAGATCATCGAGTTCCAACCCCCCTGCTCTGAGCAGGGACACCTCCCACCACACCAGGTTGCTCCAAGCCCCATCCAGCCTGGCCTTGAACCCCTCCAGGGATGG
>JAOTQQ010000007.1:11753283-11765527 GCA_026546715.1 Gallinago undulata
CAACAGGTCCATGTCCTTCCTGTGTTGAGGACTCCAAAGCTGGACACAGTGCTCCAGGTGGGGTCTCATGAGCGCAGCGTGGAGGGGTAGAATCACCTCCTGAGACCTGCTGGCCACACATAGGTCCCCAGGAGCAGGGGTGGCAGGGCTTTGACCTCCCCTTGACAGGCTGGCAGCAGGCAAGGGCTGGCAGGGCAGCCAGCTCAGGACAGGGCTGTGCCAAGGACCTCGGTTTTGGCCAAACCCACTGGCCAAGGTGGGGACAAAGGGCCATGTGCTCTGGGTGGATCGGGAACCAGCTGTGTGGGATTCCTGCTGTGCCCTGGCCCTTCAGGTGCCACCCTGCGTGCCTGGGGGGTGGATGGCAGCACCCTGGATGACAGCAGCCAGGCAGAGCTGGTGCCCGTATGGGCACAGCATGCCCCCCCCCCCCCCCCCCCCAAGGCCGTGTGCCAAGGGACGTGCAGGCAGCTGGGTGCCTGGGGGTGTCCGGGCATGTCCCAAAGCTGGCAAGAAGCCACTCTCCCACCCAAACTATGGTGGTGGCCTGGCTCACCTGCCGCAGGGTGAGGTACAGAGCAGGCAGGCATCAGTCCCTTCGGGCCATAGGAAGCCCTGCCCACAAAGACTATATGGGTGAGAGGGAAGTGCTTGTCTCTGTGCAGAGCTGGGTGTCCCTGGCACTGCCCAGGGACAGTGACACACACACACACACACACCCCTTGGCTGCCTCTTGCAGAAATGTGCACGCACACACACACACATACCCTGCTTGTCCTCCCACTCCACTCCAGAGCCTGTCAACCCTCTTGTCCCCCTCCCCGAATGCCAGAAGAGGCACATCATGTCCCACTGAGGAGTTGTGCCAAACTCCCTTTTGCCACTTCTGCCCGCCGCATGCAAGTCCCTGCTGTGGGGCTGTGCACTCATCTGCCCTACACCCCACAGGCACAGCTCGGAGCAGGGGGAGTCCTGGTGACATGGGCTGTGCTTCTGCCAAGACACACCGAGTGACACCGAGGGCACCACTGCCTGAAACCAGCCTTTAGCCCCGGCTGAGCTCCATCAGCCCTGCTGAGACACCCAAATCTGGGCACAGGGCGGGGGAGTGGTGTCTTCAACCAGCGGTGACACACGTGGGTGGGAAATGTCTTTTCCTGTTCCCAGGACCCATCCCTGAGAGCTGCAGGGACCTTTGTCACAGCCGGGCAGGGAGCGGCACCCTCGGGGCAGTGCAAAGGTCTGACCAGCTGAGCCAGAGCCGTGCATCACCACCCACTGCACAGCCGGGGGGAGGCATCCCCCAGCACAGCCATCTGCACCCCCAGCACCCTTCAAGGATGAGGCACACCCAGGGAGCACCACGGGGCCCTGCACACAGCTGCCAGTGTCACCCACATCCCCGTCGAGGTCTGGGGCAGCATCCCCTGCCCTCCTCTGCTCACCCCCCCGCCTCTCCTGCTGCCTCCAGCTTAATGATTGCCCAGGTGTCTGGCGGGGAGCGCTCGGCCCGCGCCCCCCCCCCCCCCCCCCGGCGTGTTTACCTTCGCCCCGGGGTTCGGTGACACATGGCACTGTCGACCAGACCATCCCTCATCCCTCCCCCCACCACTGATGCCAGCCCGGGGTTCTGACAAAGGCACCCCTCGGGGACAGTTCTCCCTCCCCAACCTGCGTTTGTCCCAGGCAGAGCCGTGTCGGAGCCCCAGGGCATGGAGCAGCCTCTCAGGGATGTGGGTTTCAAACAAGCCAAGGTGGTGACGCCACATACCTGCCCAGCCCCACGGCGGGTGGGCTCTGCGGCAGGGCAGGGCTGGTGTCGGGGACACAAAAGCAAACAAGAGGTGGATCTGCTCATCCCCATGCCAGCACAGTCCCGGCAGGGAGAACAAGAGCACTCCTTGTGCAGGGCAGGCGTTGTGGGGTCGTGTCTCTGCCAACCTCCTCCCGCAAGCTGCACACCCCCTGGCCACCCACCGGCACAGGCAGAGGGGTCAGGGCATGGGGGGCAAACTGGCAGGGCTTTGCCAAGCCACTGCCACCCCAGCCCAGAAGCTCCCAGGGGTGGTGGGTTTTCAAGAGTGGTGGGATCCTGGTGGTGGTGGGCTCCCAGGGGTGGTGGGCTCCTAGTTCTGGTGGGACCTCAGTAGCGGTGAGATCCTGGTGGTGGTGGGCTCCCAGGGGTGGTGGGCTCCTAGTTCTGGTGGGACCTCAGTGGCGGTGGGATCCTGGTGGTGGTGGGCTCCAAGCAGCGGTGAACTCCAAAGCAGTGGTGGGCTTCCAGTGCTGTTGGGATTGCAGCCAGCTAGAGCAGTGCCACAAAGCCCACCTAGCTGGCCCAGACAAGAGCCTCTCCCTTCCCCAGCCCGCCCAAAAGCCGGGCTCTCCATTCTCAAGACAGGACAGTGATCCAGCTTGGCAGGATCGGGCTGAGCACCAGCCAGCACCACCAGGCAGACAGGAGCAGGCTGTACTGGAAGCGCCTGGGCGAGGGAAGTGCTGGGCCTGGGCTGGGAGCAGGGCGGCAAGCAGCAGCCAGCTGAAGAGCTTGCGTGCCGCTGCTGCTGCCGCAAGTCAGCCGTGCAATGGTTAAACCTGAATTTGAGGGGAGGGCGCCCCTTGCACTGCCCTCACACAACCCGCCAGGGTAAGCAAGAAATAACACTGGGAACACTGGGAATCCTGGAAAAGCCAGGGTGGAGGGAAGAGGCGTCCCCTTGGCAGGAGAGGAGATGGCTGTAATTTTATTTGCGGCACCCTGAAGTCATCTGCTAGCACACGTGCTCTTTCCAAGCCCCTGCCCCTGCAGACCTGGCAGTTCCTGCAGCCACCGTGGCTCTTACGCAGCCGCCGCCTGGCAGCTCAGCCGCCCGCGGGACGCCAGCACAACGGCCGGCTTGTTCCAGGTCGGTGGCGCTAGCCCCAGCCAAAAACCCAGCCCGGAGCCACCCCAGCTCGCTGCAACGGGGCCAGTGGGCTCCTTGCTCACATGGGGGTGTCTCAGAAGGCGAGCGAGGGGGATCCACATCCTAAACGGGGTGCCCCAGTGCTGCCCCACTGCTGGCACTGGGCCAGCCCTTGGCACTGGACCCGGCCGTAACACAGCGTGGAGCCCTGAGCCGGGATGCAGATGGGGTGAGGGTGCTGTGCCCAGCGCCCCATGAACAGGAGGAACCAAACGGGGTTTCCTGGCACAGGGATGTCAACACCTGCACCCACGCTGTGCTGTCAGCTGCTGTTATGGAGCACTTCCTAGCATTCGCCACACTTTGTCCATCTGTCCTTCCTGCCTTCTTCCCTCCATCCCACGAGCAGTGTGGTGAGAAGGAGCGGTACCCAGCTGGAGCTCGGTGCAGGGTGCTGCAGGATCCCCATGATGCTGCATGGGGGTTACCATGTCCCCCATCCCAGCTGGGGGCATGTCCCTGACTTTTCTCCACTGCTCCAAGACAGCAGTGATGATGTCCTCCTCTGCCACGCATGCAGGGCTGCCATCATCCAAACCTACCCCCTGGCACACGGGCAATGCCTGCATCTTCCCTGGAGCTGGAGGCTTCAGCAAGGGTCAGTGTGTAGGATCACAGGCTCAACGTGCTGTCTCATCCCCAGTGTAGGCACTTCTTGGTAGCATCTGTGTTGGCACATAACATCGCCAAGGCTCCTGGGCTTCAGAGCAGCAGAGGGGACTTGCCTTTCTCCCCCATACCTCACACTGAGCTCTCAGGACCTGGCAGGTGCCCATCGCTGGTGTATCTGGCTGCAGAGTTCATGGGTGACAACCAACAGCAGGGTCCAACTGGTGCCACCTCCCAGCTGCCAGCTCTGCCAGGCGCTGGTGCAGCACTCCAGGGTGTCCAGGTAGGGCAGCCCTGGCCCTGCCCCCCATGGTCAACATGTCCTGTGGGTGCAGCGAGGGCACTTAGGAGATGACACAGCGGCACTTTCTGCAGCAGGGGCAGCACTTGCAGCAGCTGCATTCCCCGCCGGCCTCCCTCTCCTGGCCCTTGGGTGACTTGTCCAGGGTGACGGTGTAGAAGGAGTTGGCCGATTCCCCATTGGGCATCTTCATGCTGCCATAGGGATTGTAGGGACGGGACCAGGTCTTCTCCGCGGAAATGGTCGGGGTGTTCCAGCTGTCAGCAGAGTCTGCCTGCTCCTCCATGTTGTTGGTGGGCACCACGGCAGGGTTGGCAATGACGGTGGGCTCATCCTTCAGGTACCGAGTGATGAAGCTTTGCTGGAACTGTTCCCGTGGGATGCTGACGCTGGCATAGGGGTTCTCCAGACCGACACCACGATCCATCTCCCTGCTTGTCATCAGCACGCGGGGGCAGCTGGCATTGCCCACCTCCTGTGAGACAGAGACCCCATTAACCTGGGGTGCAGGGGTGTCAGTGCTGGAGCTTTTCTCACAGCACAGGGAAGGAACCCCCAGCAGACCCCACGGGTTTGGGAGCAGGGCATAGAGCTGTGGTCCCCTCTCCCTGCCAGCATCAGGGGACCCAGATCTGTGACCCGTTTGTTTGGCTGTGTGGCCCTAGTGACAGAGCTGGGAGGGGAGGGTGACCCCTGGACAGGAGAACATGGGGGTGGGCAGAGTGCCGAGGGGTGGGAGGGGGGGCCGGCTGGGAGACAGGGTGCAGGTAGGGTTGTGGAGTGGGGTAGGAGCTTCTGGGGAGAGATGGATCTCAGAAATGACGGGCAAGCACTGGACAGAGGAAGGGGGAGAAAGGGGGTGCAGGGGGAAGGGGAGGCAGAGGTGGGGGAAGGAGGGGACAGGGAGAGGGGCAGCAGGGAGAGGGGCAGGGGATGGGGCAGGCAGGGGAGAGAAGGAGAACCGGAGCAGGGGGACAGGCAGGGGCAGGAGGAGCAGGCAGAGGGGAACAGGGGGCAGGCAGAGGGGAACAGGGGGCAGGCAGGGGCAGTGGGCGCATTCGGAGGGGGGCTGGAGAGCAGACGGAGGGGGGCAGGGGGAGCAGGCGGGGGCTGGAGGAGCGGGCAGAGGGAGGCAGGCAGGAGGGGGAGGCAGGGGCAGGGGGAGCGGGCAGAGGGGGCAAGGGTGCGGGCAGGGGCAGAGGCAAGATGCGGGGAGGGGCAGGGTGCGGGCAGTGGGGTCGCTCCCGGCACTCACCCACTTGCGGCCCGGGCCGGCTGCGGGGCAGCTCTGCCGCCGGCTGCGCTTCCTCCTGCAACGGCCCGCCCCGCCCGGCACCGCCCCGGCCCGACCGACCGACCGACCGACCGACCGACCGACCGACCGCCCGCCCGACCGACCGACCCGACTGAAAGACCGGCACCGACCGCCCCCCCCGGCCCGCCCGACCGCTGGGCACCCCCCGCCGCCGCACCGACCGCTGGGCTGGCACAGCCCCTGCCTGCTCCGGACACTGGCAGCAGGCAGGGGGCACTGGGCAGCGGTGCTAGGCACTGGGACCAACACTGGGATGGGGACACGGAGAACTGGACAGGGACACTGTGCAGGGGGGTACAGGGCACTGGTACCAGTGGTGGACAGGGGCATGGGACAGGGGGCACTGGGCAGTAGGAACTGGGCACCGGACAGAGGCACTGGGCACCAGGCAAGACCAGAATCGTGCTCCAGCATTAGCCACTGGTACCAGCCACTGGTCACACTGGCTTTGGCACCAGATAGTGGATACCAGCACCGGCATGGGCACTGGTATCATGCACTGGCAGCAACACCACAGAGCGCACACCAGACACCCCACAGCAGGCCACTTTCTGTCAGCAATTCCAGGGCTGGGCACTGACACCAGGATGGGGCACTGTCACCAGTACAGGCACCAGCACCATCCACCAGCACCAGCACTGCACGCTGTGCACGAGGCACTGAGCTCCAGTGCCAAACACTGGCACCAGACACTGGTACTGGGCAGCAGTGGTGGCAGTGGGGTGGGCACTGCTGTGGGAGTGTAGGAAGCAGAAAACACCAAGCGCCAGGCAGAGGGCACTGAGTACCATCCAGAGGTCATGAGCATCGGGGAGGGGACACCACTGCCCCCCCTGGCAGTCCCCTGGCCCACCTGCCAGACTCTGCTTGCCCCCATGGACACCCCGGACCCTGCAGCCCAGGGGTCCCTCACACCCCAATGCCAGGTCTCTTCTGGGGTCCTCATCCCTCCGACTGATCCCCAAGCGACCAGAGGGGCATGAGCCAGGTGTGCTGGACCCAAGAAACCTGGTGTGCCCAGGCATCAGGAGGATCTGTGGTGGGATGTTGGCAGTGATGTGAACCTGTGTCCACAACAGAGCCTTTCCAGGGCAGATTTTGATGGGTCACACTGTGCCTGATCCCAGGGCATCACCGCTGGAGGGAGAAAGGTGTGAGGCTGGATGGAGTGAGGGACATGGCTGGCACAGGAGCAAGGAGAGGGATGCTGGCACGTGTGCCAGGCTCCGGGACCACAAATGCTGCAAGAGAAAAGATGCCAATTTTCAGCACCCTCCACCTGTGACCAGGGAGGAGAAACCCTGTGTGAGCTCCAGCCCTCAGTCCTGCTGTATGGTAAGGCTTTTGGGAATATCCCAACTGAAAAGCCAGCCCAAAGGGCTCCAGCACTCCCACCATCCCACCATCTCACCATCACAAAGCCAGTGTCCCTGACCCCACCATCACCAGCTGCCAGGGCTCCCCAGCTCGCTGGTATTGCCTTGTACCCCTCACTGGTACCTGCTGGGCCCATGGGGGGGCTCTGGGCAGCATCAGCCCCACTGGGACAGCAGGCAGGGTCTCAAGGCAGGGCAGTGCTGCCCGCAAGCTCCCCAGGCTCGTGGCTTCCCACCAGCAAGGAAAACACCAGGAGGTGGGCCCAGCACCAGCTTGGTGACACAGTGTCCCCAACCACCAGAAGCCAGCGTGGCTCCCAGCCCTTCCCTCAGCCTCGTGTATTATGGCCACCCCTTCTGCTGGGACACAGCCCCAGCACACCTGCTGTGTGGCTCTGGTTGTGGCCGGCAGGAGATGGTCACCCTGTGATGGATTTGGCTCAGAGCAAGAACCCAGCCTTTGAGGGGACAGGGGGACCTGGGGGACAGGGGAGCCTGGGTGGAAAAGAGCGCAGGAGCATCCCAGCCCCACATCCACACCTGGCATCCTCCTTCAAGGCACTGGGAGGTACCAGCCCCGGTCCCTGAGGTACTGCCGCATCCCCAGGGAAGCTGCAGGGAAAACTGGAAGGTGCAGGGGTGACCGGAGATGCTGTCAGCCTGGCCTGGGGAAACAAGTCTTGGTGGGGACAGCCACAGCTTCACTGCTCTGTCCTGCCCTGGGCAGGACTGCCACACGTCCTCTGTATGTCACCTGTGGGTCCTGAACAGGGGCTCCCATGCACCGTGTCCCTGATTCCAGGTGCTTGGGGGCAGGGTTGGGTTTTCTGGGAGCCTGTGTCCTGCCAGGGTGGGGGACACAGCTCCTGTCCTGCACCTGGACAATCTCTCCTATGCTGGTGGCTGAGCATGCTGTGGGGTGGGACAGGGCCACCACAGGTCCCCCGCTCCAGCCGTGACCCTGCCATGTCACGCTGCTGAGATACCTTCAGCCAGCACCACCCTTCCCATTACCAAGCCCCCAAAACTGGCTTCTGCAGAGCCCCAACCTCTTCCCACGAGCAGTTCTGTGCAGAAACCCATCCCTCCCAGGAGCACTGGGGATGCTGGGGATGGGGATGGGCACCTTGGGGCTGGGGCAGCCTGGGGACAGGCGCAGGGCAGAGGGTGCCCCAAATTGCAGCTGGATCCTCCTGGGCTTAAAGTACGTTTCCCACAGCACTTTGCAAAGGAAAAAGCTGCTTCCTTCTGGCCATTCCAACAGAAAATCACATTTCTCACCTGCGGTAAGGAGCTGGGGCTGCACAGGTGGATCAGATCCACCCGTGTCCTGCCCACCCAGCCTGGTGCCAGGGTAGTGGGATACGGACTGTGCCCTGGCACCCGTGAAACAAGCAGAAGAACTCCAGCAGGTGACAGGACCCTGCCTGGCCCTGGCAGCACTGTCCCTGTGGTGGGAGACACATGCTGGTGGGTGCTGAGCTGGCTGGGCACCCAGTGGGCAGAGTGGCTGCTGCCATCACCCTGCCTGCAAGCCCCAGTCTTGGGGACTCCATGGCTGGTCCCTCCATCCTGGATCTTGCTGGGCTTGAAGTTCCAGAAGTGAGGTTTACCCCGTGAAGAGACTCAGTGACCTGCCAGAGGGAGGCGGGGAGGGAAGAGGGAGCCCTGAGATTTTTTTTGGAGGAGCTGGGAGGTCAAACCCTCCTGTGACCAGTTCTAGCACGGGGAGAGAGGCCCCGTGCAGCTCTGTGCCTCAGTTTCCCCACTGAGGACTGAGAATAGGGGTGCAGCAGAGCATGCACCATGCCTAACCAGCTTCTCAGTGCCCAAGTCTTGGGTTTTGAAAGCTGCACAACACCTGCACGTACACCCCCAGGGTCTCTCTGCTCCCAGAAGGTCCCCCAGAGGAGAGCCACTGGCAGTCCCTGTCCCTTCACTGGGCCTCAATACTGCCAGGTTTTCCCATCTTGAGCTGTCTCCTCAGAGAAAAACTCATACATTTCTCTAGGCAGGCATACAGAAAGAGGCAGCACCCTCTCCGCTGTCCTGCCGTAACCCCAGCCCTGCCTCCCGTGTGCGGTGTGTCCCCGCTCACGCAGGGGATGTCGCTGTGGCACTCTCCACCAGCGAGTTTCTCTTCCTCCCGGCACCTCAGGACGTGCTCGTTTTGGCTTTTTGCCCCGGATTTCCATGCTCAGCCCTGCTCCCGAGAGCCTCTGCTCCCAGGGAGCTGCAAGGCTGCACGCCAGACACAGCTCAGCTCCCGGGGACCCCAAAGACCCTGCAGCTCCCAGACACCCCAAGACCCTGCCGCGGCACCCTGTGTCCCTGGTGTCTTCCTTCTCCCAAAGGAGCTCCAGAGCAGAGCTCATCTTGTAGCGCCTCTGAGTTTTTTGGGGTAGGGGGCTCGGGGCCGTGGACCCTGCACAAACTCTCCGAGGAGGGTGGTAGCTCTAATCTGAACTGCCTCCATCCTGGCTGATGTCCCTCCCTGGCATTTGCTGCCACCAGCTCCCATCTCGCAGGCGCCTTCTGGATAATCTCATTCCTTGCATGTTCCGGCGCCAGCTCTGCAGCTGCTGGGCTGGTTCCAGTCTCATCTCGGGAAAGCCCTTCCAGCCTCTGCTGCTGCTCTCCTGGTCTGGATCTGGAAGCGTTCTCCTTTCCAGCCTCAATTTCCTGATGGCCAATTTGTTCTTGGGCCAAGAGCATCTTCAATGGCTCCTTTCCTCCTGGCTGTGGGTGCAGCAGTGACGTACCTGGAACTAGTCCCACAGCGCACTTTCAGCCCTGCTGGTAGCATTGGGTTAAAAGGAATAGGACCCTATAAGGTCCCTACCAGGACAAGGTGGCCACTGGGTGGTACCTGTCTTTTGGGGTGCTGCCTAAAAGCATGGTGTCCCCAAAGCCTGATGAATTCAGGGTCACAGCAGCATCCACCCTTCCTCCTCAAAACTCACCAGTTCCGCATCATCCCCAGGGAGTTTCAAGTTCTCCCACTTTGTGGACCAACTCCTGAGCACTGAGGCTGGGGAGGGCACTGCCACCAGGGCTGAGGTCCTGGGCTCTCCTGGGGTTCATCTCCTTGGGGTACTTTCCCCCAGCTGTGGGTGATTCCTGTGGGAGCAGATGCTCTGGCAGGTGCAGGCAGTCCATGGAAGAAGTTACAGATGAAATTTCCTTCTTCTGACAGATGCTGAGAGCACGGAGGAGGAGGTGGAGGCTGTGGCACAACAGGGGATCATGGGGATGTCCTTTAAATTCAGCGTTATTCCCCAGGAGGAACATTCAGGCGGTGAAAGCCTGAATCTGCCCTTTTCAGCATTGAAAAGCATCGTTGCATGCTCTTGGTCCCCAAAATCATTCCATCCTGTGGGAGACACGGAGGGAAGTCTGGGCATGGCAGAGTCATTCAGTGATTCTCCATCCAGTGTAGGCAACGGGGCAGGTCTGCAGCAGCTCAGCCCCTGCCCGAGCAGCAACCCCTAATCTGAAGGTTAAATATTTAATTTCTTGGTAAGATACAACGCCAAATTGAGCTCCAAGAGCCACGTCCAGCAGTCTTGTGCAGCTCCTTGGAGGGTTTTATAGATGACGGAGATGCCTCAGATGGAAAAGCTGCTGTTTCAGAGTTATCCATGTGGGACTCAGAGAGCTGGGAGCTGGTGAGCACTTCGGAGCTGTGCACCCCTATGAGTAAAGGGACAAGCCGAGCTAACGCATAGCTATTTGTTGCTTAAAACCCGCCTGATTTCCTGCCATTGTTTGCAAGGAAATAAAAAAGTCAACAGAAAAAGCCAACCAAAAACTCAGCACCCAGCAATGTCCTGTGCTAGGAGAGGTGCTGGATGGAGAGGGATGTCCACACGAGGTGCCACGGTGCTTCCAGAAAAAAGGTGCTCTGGCTCCGTGCAGCCCAGGAGACAACCTCTGTGATTTGAGGAGGAGCCTAAGAAAACAGGAGAAACAGGAGAAAAAGCCAAATTTTGCTTTCCTTTTATTCTCTTTCTTAACTGACCTATGAGCTCACTTGCAGCCCATTTTTGCCTCCCAGCAGCCCAGAATTCAGGAGTCGGGCGTGCAGAGAGGGGTAGGGGCTGCATTCCCAGCATAGGCAGCTGATGGCTGGTCTGGAGCCCAGCAGGTGCTGCAGGGGTAGGAGCATCCCCAGCCATGGGACATGCAGCCAGGAGAGGAGTGCTGATCTCAGCAATTTCTCCAATAGCCGTCCAAAAAAGATCTTGCTCTTCTCAGCAGTTCCCTGGCAGAGCAGCCCTCCGTCCTGCGTGACCGAACGCAAGCTTTAAGGATTTTTTTTGCAGGACTCTGGTCACTGCAGCGATCTCATGGGATACCTCCACTCACCAGAGCTTCACGCACCACAAAAGGGGCATTTATTTGTTTGGTTTTAAAAAACAAAACAAAACAAAACAAAAAAACATGAAGTCACAGGCACATCCCACTGCTGGGCATCCTTCCCATGGTGACAGACATACCTGTGTCATCTGGGTCGGTGGAGCTTCCCCAGCTCCTCCGAGGGGCTCTACCAGTCACCAGGACACAACCCATCCACACATGGCGTTCGCTGACTGTTTCCTGGGCAGAGGCAGTGCCATGGCGCGGGCACACGAGGGGGATGATGCTCCTTCCAGCCCATCAGTAGCAGAGATTGAAGAAGAGCTGCGTTTCCTGGGGGGAAGGTTCTGCAGTCGGCTGGAGGAGCAGCTCGGTGAGACCCCCCCCAGCGCAGACGGTGGCTTCTCACCAAACCTTAGTGGGACTGAAGACTTATTTGAAGCTAAGGAGAGCTCGTAGGAGGCTGGTGTGTGAAACGGGTGTGGGGATGTGACACATTGGGCCAGTGCAGTAATGGGATGCCAAACCCCAAATTCAGGCTGTGCAAAACAAACCCAGATGGATGGGATGATTTCTTTCTGGACATTACAAGGCTCCCTCCATGGGCCCCTCCACCGTGCAAGATCCCCCCTCCACCATTGCCTTAATTCTCTGCTGTCTCCTCATTAAAGAGCAGAGTGAGGCTGGGAGGGATAGCAGGAAGGTCTGTGGGGTGGTCCCCAGGGCTGGAGATGTTAATGGGGTGACCATCCATTAGGGGAATCCCATGGGGTCAGTGCTGCTGGGCAGGGGGGTCAGCTGGGGGCTGGTGAGCGAGCAAGGGGTGCTGGGGGCTGCAGGTACAAGGGTGCCGTGGAGGGGATCGGTGATGCGTCTCTGAGGGGTGACACAGGGAGTACAGACTGGTGCATGGGGACAAAGCCATCAGGGACAGGGGATTTGGGGTGTCATAGCCCCATTTCCAGCACCCTGGATGGGAAACCCCAGCACTGTGCAAAACCCTGTGCTCAGGATCCACGGGTCCCGGGGGATGGGATCCTGATGATGGATCCACAGCCATGCCCCATAGTACAGGGCCCTGGCACCCACACATAGCCAGTGTCTGTGTGCAGAGTCACAGCCCTGCACTGCTTGTCAACAGGTAGTCTGCCTGTGGTGTGTGATGAGTTCTCTCAGTTCTTAGTGGCCTCTTGAGGAATGCGATATGTGCCAAAGGATGGTGGCTGCTTTTAAAGTACTCTAGGCCTCACCTCGAGTACTGTGTTCAGTTTTGGGCCCCTCACTACAGGAAGGACATTGAGCTGCTGGAGCGTGTCCA
>JAOTQQ010000007.1:11765627-11778458 GCA_026546715.1 Gallinago undulata
AGGTATTTAAGAAATGTGTAGACGTGGCTCTTCAGGGCATGCTCTAGTGGCCAAGATCATTGGTTTGTGGTGGGGTGTTGTGTGGGGGGTTGTGGATGTGGGGTTTAGTTGGTGTGTGCTTTTTTTGTGTGGTTTTTCTGGTTTTTCTGGTTTTTGTGTTTTTTTGTTTTGTTTTGTTTTGGGTTGTGGGTGTGGTTTTGTGTTTGTTTGGGTGGGTTTGTTTTGGGGTTTTTTTGTTGTTTTTTTTTTTTAATGTGGTGGGACTCAATGATCTCAAAGGTCCCTTCCAACTACTAAGATTCTGTGATTCTGTGAAAGTTGAAATGGAGCCCGAGGGTGACCTGCAAAAGCTGCTTGAAGGGAGGGATTGCCTGCAGTGCCGGATTGTCTTCTGTCATTTGGGTCAGCGCGTGGGCTGCACACACCAGGGGTCCCTGGGCCATGCACCCACCCTATGGCAGGCCCAGTCCTGCCCTCGACACCAGCTCGTGGGCTCCAGCTCAGCATGGAGGGACAGTACAGGCTTCTCTGCAAAACCCCCTGGGGCTCTGGTGCTCACCCTGTGGCAAGAGCATTCCCCCGGGAAGGGCTGGCAGCTCCTCAGATCCGACAGAGTCCGTTGCCAGCTCCATCCTGCCCATGCAGCACTCTCCTGGTGTGACATCTCAGCCACCCCGCAGGTCCAGGAGTGGGGGACAGGGATGCTGGGAGCACCACAGGGCCATGTAAAAGGCAGTGGGGGCCATGCATGACTGGGGCACTCGTGCATGTGTGGCACAAGTGGGTGCTGGGCACCCCTCCGCCTGTCTGGGCCACCTGTGTGCCCATGGCAGGGCTGGGGACACCGCAGAGGTGCATGTCCAATGCCTGGGGCTTTCGGGCTCCTCTGAGCCTACGCTGCATGTCACCCGTGTACTGCTTGAGCTGGGGCTGCAGACCCCAAAGCCCTTCTGGTCTAAGTCCCACTCTGCCCTGGCAGGGGATGCTGCACTCCCCAGGGATAAGGAATTGGGCAAACCATCCGGCGCTGGGGCTGGCACGGCCGGAGCCAGCATCGCACGAGTTGGCCGGTGCCTGGCCGGCTGCCTGCCTCTCCCCGGGCTCACACTGGCTGCAGGAACCAGGAGAGGAAACGGTTTCCTTATCACCCTCCCGCACTCCCCCTCTGTCCCTCTCCCCTGCGGCTCCCCGGCCCGGCCGGCCCCCAGGTCACGCCGGGGCTTGGCAGCGGTGCGGGGTAAGCGTGCATTGTGGCTGCCCACTGCGGCCTGGCTGGAGGAGAAAGCAAGGATTTCCTGGCCTGGAGCAAGTCCTTCCCGTCTCCTCCCAGTGGCCAAGCACTTTGGGGCTGAGGATGGGCTGTTCCTGACGGGCTTTGGACCAGGAGCCGGTGGCTGCCCCTGCACGGAGCTGCTGCTGAGTGTGCCAGCAAGCACAGAGCTGGGACACTTCGGTTGACACCATTCTCCAGTGCCAAAGTCTGTTCCTCCACCTCTGTCCTACCTACGTGCAAAATCCCACTTGGACAGAGCCTCCAGTCAAGCACAGAGGAGTTGTCCCCTGCCGCACCCCAGCAGCATCACCTCACCTGCCATGTGCCCTGGGGATGGCAGTGGTGCAGGGTGGCCTCGTGCCATTGCCCAGGGACTCCCGGAAGGGCGATTCACCCATTGCCAACCTCAGCTCAGCACCCACAGCAGGTTGATGCTGCAGGATTTGGGTCCAGCTCCCTGCTCAGAGCCAGGCAGCAGCAAACAGCCTGGGATGTCTTCCAAGGCTAAACACTTGCTTGCACACAGAGACCCAGAAAATGGGCTGGCAGAGCCCCAGCTGGGGACACCTGGTTGTGCAGCTCACATGCACGGCCAGTTTCCCCTCCTTCAGTGTCACTTCTCCTTCCTGTGAAGAGGAAGGTGAGGTGGGGGCAGTGCTAGCACCCCGTCCGCTGGGTTCCCTGCAGGCACTGCTCTTGCTTCTGCTGCAAACAGCCATCCTCAGCAAGGCTGTGCCTTCCGCTGTGCCGTGACCGCATGGAGAGCTCGTGCGGCGGCTACACCTGCTGATGGCTGTTTGGTTTTTTTTAGGATGTAAGGGGCTGATTTCCTACTATTTTTCTGCAACTGAAAGTTTCCAGTCCTGGGGATGGCTGCAGCAGAAGGGATGTCACCCATCTCCTGGCCCAGAGTATCCCCAGCACTTTGCCATCCTCCTCCTTTGGCTCCTGCCCCGGGGGTGGATCAGGGATGGCACCATCCTGTCCCTGGCGAAGGCTTTGCTGTGGCAGAACAGGGATGCTCTCCCCGGAGGGAGCAGGGCAGACCCTGCGCAGCACCCAGCTCCCAGCTAAGCCCTTGGCTCCAGCTCTCTCCCAGAGGAGGTCTGGTTTCTGTCCTGCCGTCTGCTTGTCCTCCCTCGCTTCAAACAGTCCCCGTTTGTTTGGCTCTCGCTGCCGGCTGGAGCTGGGGCCGCATGCCTGGGCCGCCTGTGCACAACGGCTCCTTGTTCACCGCCTCCCTCCCCGCTCGCCCCTCGCCTGCTTTAGCAATTACCCCAATTAGCTGTGCCCTCTCCTTGCTCCCCGCTGCACCGCGGACCCTTGTCCGTCCTGCTCCATGCCGGTGGCGGCCACACCGCTGCCAGCACAGAGCCACCTCCGGGCCACCATGACGCGGGCACCAGCTCCGGACCAGGAGGCCTCCGGGCCACCAGGACAATGATGCCAGCTCCTCAGGTGGGAAACAGGCAGGTTGGGCAAAATCCATGTGTTTGGAGCCCATGCTGGATCCCGGGGCTCTCTAGGGCTCTTCGGTGCTGGAGGAGGACGAGGAAGCTGTGCCTGGACCCTCAGCTCCTGGGGTACGAGCCCTGTGCCACTGGCATCTGCCTCTGTTCTTCCAAATCACCATGGTGGGTGCTGCCCATCCTGCCCCGGCCACACAGGGGGCTTCTCCTGCCAAGCTGGCCGGGGGGTGCAGCCAGCTGGCTTCCACGTGCCACCACCATCCTCCCAAACACCGCGGCACCATCCTCCCACGGCCGCGGGCTCAGCCGCAGCCCGGCGCAGGCGGTTGAAGTTTCCACCCACCAACACAGGCTGGGGCTGCCGTGCGGCCCCACAGAGCGGGGTTTTCCGCAGCAGTTCCCGGCAGAGCCGTGTTTCGGGGCCACCTTCCCCACTGCCCTCCTGAGCCCGCGGAGCAGCCAGGATGCAGCCCCTGGGGAGGTGCGGAGGGAAGGAGCATCCCCATTGGCAAAGCCCAGCGGGAAGAGCAGGGGAGTTTATTCCTGCACCCTGGCAGTGGCTTGTACATCCCTCTGGATCTGAGGAAACCCCCATATCCCATCCCCATGGCCAGCCCTTGCCATGCTGGCCGCAGCGGGGAGGCAGTGAGGGCAGCCCCCCCGCTGGCTCCTGCCCACACTCTGCCAGCAGGACCACCCTGCAGCCGACGCAGGGAGACCACGCTTTAGAAGGGCCATCTCCAGGCAGGGCGAGCGATGGGGCTGCTGCTCCCGGGATGGCTCCCAGCACCCCGACTCACCCTGACAGCAGCCCCTGGCTCCCGGGGTTTTGATCTTTATGGCTCGAGCCGGCCTGTCTGCTCCCATTTGTGTCTCCTGTGCTGCTGAGGGATGCGAGTGCCAGGCTCGCACAGCCTGGCAGCTCCATGCTGGCACGCAGGCAGCCACCGGGCAGGCAGCCCCTGCGCTGGTGCAGATCTTCGCCCGCATCTCTGCTGGCCCCAAACCCCCATGCGCGGATCAGGCGTCCTGCAGAGAGCTGGGGTCTGGGTGAGCCCTGGCAGGTTAGGGGGCTCCCCACAGACCCCATCTGCCTTGCTGGAGGATAGCCCTCATCCTCGAGCCTGCACCCAAAACTGCACCTTCTTCCCCATCCATAGGACCACGATGGCTCCAGATCATCCTGGGGAGTTTGTGGTTGCCCTGTGCCTGCCCAGCTTCCCATCCCCCCCAAAGCCACACGTGCCCCCAGCAGAGAGGAACATGGCTCTCAGTGGTACAAATCTCTCTGCTTACCCTTGTCGTGTTCTGGGGACACCACACCGCCCTGTCAGGACCCCAAGGGCTCCCCCTGAATTCTGGGCATGCTAGCTCCCCTTCCAGGCTGGAGCACCAGTTCCCATTCTGTGGCAAGACCTCACGTCCTCATTTCACACCAGGGATGGAGCTGGCTCCCATGCAACCGCTCCCTTCCCTGCAGCCTGCATGGGAACACCAGGCTGGGGCAATCTCCCTGTGTTCCCAGAGGTCACCCCCAGCCAAGGCAAAAGTTCCTCTGCAGCAGGGGAGAGCGGGGCCACAGGGTCCTCCTGCAGCACCCTAGGATGGCTCCCGGCACCGAATAAATCAGGCCCTTGGAGGACTGAAGTAAGCAAGGAGAGGAAAGAAATGATGGAACCCCCAAGGCCAGAATGATGCTCTCAGCCCCAGGAAACCTCCCCACCAGCCAGCACCATGCACCATCCCAGCCCCGCGGGATGCAGCCCCCTCCACAGACCCTCTGCCAAGGGCTCTACAAGGGTCCCACCTTCCACCTAAGGTGATGTGGGGGATTTCACCAGCTCCCGTGTTTCCTCCCCACCTCCCCCCTGGCAGCCGCCTGTCCCCAGGTCTGCCTGCTGCTGCTCCTCCCCAGCCGCAGCTCTCCCCGCCGCAGGCTCCGAGCAGGCGGCAGCTCAGCTCCTGGTGCTCAAACCGCAGCAGGGGAGCGCTTGCTCTCTGGCCCCCGCACCCTGCAGCCGCCCACTGCAGGAGCTGCCACCGTGCCAGAGCTGCTCCCCTGCACCCACGCAGCTCCTCGGGAGGGTTACAGGCACACAGGGGAAACAAAAACCTGGGGACAACACTCAAATTTGCCCAACTGACCCAGAAACGCAACCATGGTGCTGCACAGAATCATAGAATCATCTGGGTTGGAAGGGACCTTAAAGGTCATCTAGTCCAACCATCAACCTAACTCTGACAAAAAAAAATAATTAAGAAATAGGAAATAAAGATTACGAAACCATATTCCTGAGGACCATGTCTACACGTCTTTTGAACGCCTCCAGGGATGGTGCCTCATCCACTTCCCTGGGCAGCCCATTCCAATGCTTGATAATGCGTGTAAGAGCCTGGGTTGCCCAAGGTGAGCAGAAGGGTTGGCAGGAGAGCTGGGGGATGTCACCAGCAGGGATGGTGGAGCAGGTTGTGCCCCCAGGTCTTGTGGGAACCCCAGGACAGCCACAATGGAACAGCAGAATCCTACCACCCACAAGAGTGGCCGTGGCCTCATGTGCAGGGCTGTGTTCAGAGCCGGGGGTGACAGGGGCCCTGTCGGGGAGCCAGGCAGGGCTCAGTGAGTCCCTTCCACCGCATTTGGGGAAGTTTGCCTGAAAAAGCTGAAATTCCGCTGAAAAAATACATTGCTACCAGCAGTGCCAGGCTGCTCCTCGGAGCCATACCCTAGCCAAGGCAGCGCCTGGTCCTGCAACCCCTGGGGAGGGACGAGCAAGAGCTTGGGGACCTCTTCCCCCATGCCAGGACCACCTCTCCCCACCACACTGCTGCTGGGCACCTCGGCGGCGCGGGCAGCCTCCTCCTTCTCCTGCCCCTGTGTCTGGCCGCTGCGTCCAGGCAGGCAGCGCTGTCAGGTTACGCAGCGCAGGCAGCGCCGGGCTTTCCCGGGGAGCCAGCAAAGCCACCACGCGATGTCACCACAATTACAAGGCACCTGCCCCAGCCTGAGGAGCTGCTCCAACCAGCCCTGTGCCCGCCCGGCCCCGCCAAGGAGGGCTGGGAAGAGTGGCCGCATCCCCGCACTGGTGCACGCTCTGGTTTCTGCTGAGCCTCACATCCCTGGGGCTCTGTTAAATCCAGCATCAGCTTGTGCCGGGTGGGAAGGGGGAAGGTTTCTGCAGAACTGCCATTTCTATTTCTGGGCCATCCCTGTCCTGCTTTGCCTGAGCACAAGGTGTTTTCTGAAGGATGTGGGTCTTCCTTGCACCCTCTCACCCCTGAAATGCAGCTCTGGGACTTTGTGCCCCCTGTCCCTGCCCTGGCCAGCAGCTCCCAGGGAGCTCCACATCTCCCCAGCAGCCCCTGTCAGCACTGCAGGACCCTTGGGGGAGTTTCTGGTGTGACTGTGTTACTGTTGTGGCATCAGCAAAGCGTGAAGTATCCTCCTTGCCTTGGGAGTCCCTGGGACTGTGAACACGTGAGGCTGGGGGAGATGCGGCCACCAGATGAAGCAGGGGGTTCTGATGGAAGAGGGGGACCCATTTGCCTCACAAGGACTGTGACTGGTCCCAGTCTCATAGCAGAGTCTAACCCCTGGCCCAAAGCATGGCCAACGTGTTGCTCTGGATCTTGGGGTAGCTTTGAACATCTCCGAAGCTGGAGACCCCACCACCTCTCTGTGTCCTGGTCCAGTGTTTGACCCTCAAAATGAAAAAGCTTTTCCCTACATAGCTATAGGGAAATACAGCTGGAATTTCCCACATCTCTCATCCTCTCTTGCTTCTCCCCTGAGATAGCTGTGAAGAGCAATGAATTTTCCATGAATCTTCTCTTCTGACAGCTGAGTAACCCCAGGTCTTCAGGCAGGGAGCTGGTGGGGAGGGAAATGAAGGTCATCGCATCCAAGGAGAGAGGAGATGGTCTCTCTGGCCCTGCTGCCTTGATCTCCCCCATCCCATGTGCATCCCTCCTCCTCCTCCTCTCTGCCCTCCTGTTGTTCATTGGTGCAGCACCAGCAAGGTGGGCACCCTCTTCAAACCAAGGGCTCCCAGAAGTGGCCACAGTATTAATCACTGAAATTAATTAATAGTAAAAATAATTATTATACCCCTTTGGATCTGCTCAGGGTTTTCCATAACCTCTGAGCCGGCCAGAGCACCAGAGCTCTGGGTCTGTCGGGCCATGGAGTTTATCATTCTCGTGATCCCAAGGTTTGTGTGTGGCAGCATATGGAAGAACCACAGGCTTTAGACCATTTGGCAGATCTTTTGGACGCCATTTTTCTCATGGTGGAGTCTCTGTAGAGGGCTGCAAGCCTAGAAACACCCACATTCAACACGTTAGAACTGTACTGCAAGAGCATCAATGGCCAGGTCTTGACCACCACCAGCCCACACACTTCTGCTGCTTCAAACAGCAACCAGAGCAACCAGCTCTGCAGCAGCTGGTTGCATCCTTAAGCAACCAGCTGGCAACAAACAATTCTGCTGGTTTCTTGGCATATTTTTAATAACAACCCTCCTTCAAAATGGTGTTTGCTCTGCCAGGGCAAGCTACATATCCCAGGAGCTGCAGAGAGATCCTGGGGTAGTTTTGGTGGACCCACCTGGGAGATGTGCAGTGTGAGAGAGAGGTGCCCTGCTCCCCACTTCCCTTGGTGTCTGTGCCAGCCATCGCGGGGCTGATGCCACCTTCGCCAGCCCTCTCAGTCTGGGAGGGTGGCCATCGTGGCATTAGCATCCCTTCTCCTTCTCCCAGGGAAGGAGAGATAATCCAAAGGGGATGGAGCATGGCATGATGGAGCATGGAGGATGAAAAGACTTAATATGGAGCGTGGGTGCTACATCCACATCTCTCCCCACCACACTGGGCTGGTTGTCCCTCTGGCACCGCAGAGCAGCCAGGCAGGCACTGGCGTCAGTGTCTGGCCCATTGCAACCCTGCTGAGAAAGCTGCTCTCTGGAAAACTGAAGATGAGCTCTTTTTTTTTTTCCCTTTTTTTTTTTTTTTTGGTGGGGGAATTATCTGGGTGATGCGTGGTTCACCCGCGCAAAACAAGAAACAGTCATTGCAAGAAACAGGCTGGATTTTGGAAAGAACTGTTGGTGGGTGCCGGACCCAGTCAAAGGAACTCAGTAACGAGAAGGGCAAGCAGTAAATCGATGGTGTGAGTCATGGCAAAAGCACCCCAGGTGCTGCTGCTAGAAGCACAGACAGCAAAGCGCACCGCCACGTCTGCAGGTGGTAGGGGATGGGATGTGGGACGCGGGGCAGGACGGTTTGGCCCGTGCGGAGCTGCTGGCTCTCTCGGGCTGGGTGGCCAGAGAAGACACATGTGTAGCCACGGCGCAGGGTCGAGGAAGAAAACGTCCTGTCAGAGGTGGCGCTTCTCCGAAGGCACTGTAAATCCAGAAGGGCAATAAAATCCTGAGTGTGCAGCTGGACAACTGAGCCGATGATGGCTGATACAGATGATGAGGAGGAAATTTAGGGTCAAATTATCTTTAGGCATAACCGTTCATCTCAGCAGAGCTGCAGCAGAGACTGGCCAGCAGCAGTGTTACGTCTCTCGATGCATCTGTAAACCTAAGGTTTAGACACGATCCATTTGTGACACTGGAAAGCAATGAGTTTTGCAGAAAGGAGCTGTGGTTGCACACAGGATACCAAAGAACAACCACCACTTGAGTATGGAAGCAAACCTTTATTAATCTGGATGGCATGAAGTGAACCCACTGGCAAGCCACTCCTGCCCGTCTGTCCGACTAGAGCTTGATGCAGGACATGGGGAATGGTGGGTACACTTGAGTTTAGGAGCTCCCTTCAAACCCAAGGGCACGCTTGGCCTGCTGGAAAGGTCTCAGAAAAATGGTAAAATAAATCAGTGCTGTTTGTATAATCCGGAAAAGCATGCCATATCACATCACCACCGCTTGGAAGACATGCTGAGAATATCCACATGCAGCATAATGATGTACACCCAATATAATAGATTTTTTATGAAAGATAGACCTATATATGACAAAGTTAGGTGTTAAACCCAGGAATAAGACTATGACCAGATTCAAGGCAAAGGTTAGAGTTGGCCGTAGGGACTGGGATTTGGTAGGGATATCACTCAAGAGCATGGCCACCCTGGCTCAGCCGGAGATGAAGGGACTGGGCTTTGAAGGATGAGATTATTTTCAGTTTGGGGTAGAAAGCAGAAATCTTGGTGGACCAACTCAGCAGAAAAAAGGGAAAACTCTGCACCTGGGAGACCTCTGCAAGTCTTGTTGAGCACTCACATGTTGGAATGGAAACTTGGGGCCAAAGCCTCCCTTGCATAAGATTTAACCAGTGGCACTTGCCACCAGGGACCCCATCAAGCCTAACACAAGCTCTAGGAGAAAAAGAAGTGCAAGGCTTTGGCTCGAGTTGCAAACTGCTTCATCGCTGAATGGGTGGAGGAGAGGCTGAGCAGAGCTGCTGTGCCAGGGTGGGGAGGATGAAGTGCCACATCCAACAGAGCACCTGAAGCAGAGACTGGCAGAGCCATTGGGGCAACAGGAAGGTCCCCAGCTTCTTGGCACAAACACTCTCTTATTTAGCAGAAAAGATGCCTGATATCATTTGTGATTATTTTTAAATAGAGCTGTTGCTTAAGTCATGTAATAGCAGTGTAATAACACCGTGTAGCTGGGTCAGCATGGGAATGCCATGTGAATTAATAACAGAAAATGGCTCGTGCTCACTCACTTCCTGCAATTTCCTTTACTCTGGGAGTTCAAGCGTAATATATCGGTTCTTGCTATCTGCATCCAGAAGCACGAGCAGGGAAATAAGCAAAAACTGACACCGAGGGGATGGGGAAGATTAAGGAAATCCCTGTTTAGCAGTGTCAGGGTGCCAGACAGCAGCAGCCTCGGCAGGTGAGCAGATCAAAGAATTACACTTAGAGGAACTAGAGGCAAAGTTGTTAAAAAATCCCTTATCCAATGAGAAATGAGATTAAAAATACAGCCTCTCGCATTGTCAACGGGGAAGCATGGATTTCCAGGTGGAGGCAGCTGGTGTGTGAAGCTGGATGGTCCCAGGGGAAACCATACTCTGGGATCAGTCCAGCCCTTGAGGGGCTGGGGGGGTCCCTCTGGACCAGGAGGGTTTGGTCATCTCCTCCAAGCCAGGCGTCTGGGTGAGGTTTTTAGCATCATTGCCTGGAGCAGGGATGGTCAGATCACTTGTGGGATGTATAAGGCCTGGTGGAGTTGAGCTTCCCTCCGCGCTGACAGTGGGGACGCAGTGACATGTGTGAGCTCCAGCTCCTGTGTCCGTCCCACGGATGGAGGTCCCGGGGGGCAGCGATGGCATGAGCACGATGTGGCTGTGCAGTCACACTGCGGTTCCAGAACCCCCCCAGACCCCTTGTTACAGGGGTGAGTGGTGGCCAGGTCTTTGCTGGAGGGTCTGGGCAGGGCAACCTCCCTCAGGGGCAGGGCATCAAACCCCAGGCAAAGTCCCAAGGCCAACTGAGGATTATAAAGAGCTTGAAAGTGGCAGTGGGTGACACGAGCAGGGAAACGCCAGCAGCACCCAGAGGTGCCTGGTGAGCCCCCAGCAGCACCCAAGGTGGGATGGAGGGATGGGGTGCTTTGGGTTCAGGTGTGTAGGGTCACCGTCACGGGGGGGGTTGGCTGCGGGGTCTGGGTTCGAGCATGGCTGGGGAGTTGGGGGGCTCCACATGGGGCTGGCTGCCCCTTCTGGCCCCCTGTCTGTGGAGGTGCCCATGGTGGAGGCACCCATGGCAGAGGGAGGGGGCAGCCTGGCCTCTAGCAGACCAGAAGTTGTCCTCCCGGGGGACGACATGGGCCCTGTGGGCTCATGTCTGCCTGTGCCAGTGACGGGGGTCAAAACAGCACGGCAATGGCACAGTGCTCCCCAGTGCTCCCCAGTGCTACCCAGGGACCAGACCGTGCTGGGCCCACCACATCCCCCAGGGACCAGCGAGCCCCTGAGCCCTGCCCCCCCACCCCTGCCGAGAGCTCAGCGGGGATTGGGATGCTCTGTTGGGTTTCGAGGGAGCCTTTCTGCCCCACTCCTGCAGGGTGGCTGTGGGTCAGGGGCAGGCGGGGGGGCCCTGGGGACACAGTGGGCTGCGTGGCTCAGTTTTGGCAGTAAAAGAAAGCGGTGGGGGAGGGGAGGTATTACCGGTGTTATGACCTTTCTCTAGCCCCGAAAGCTGCGGGGGCTGCTGGCCGGGCCCCCCCTCCCCTCTGCCCCGCACTCCCCGATGCGGTCCCCACACCCGCTGCCCCCGCAGCAGCAGCCCCCGCTCCCTACCCCGCGCCGCGGAGCCGTTTCCAGCGGCGGCTGCTGAGTCACTGCAACCCCCCCCCCCCCCCCCCCCCCCACAACCCCCCCCCCCCCCCCCACCTCCCACCCTGGGGTGGCCCACTCATCCGCCAGACCCACCTGGTCCTTTGGGAAGGCTGGTGGGCATCTCCCTGTAGTCGTTGGAGGTCCCGGTGGGCACGTCGGGGGGGCTCTGGATGCTGTGGGTCACCAGGATGGGGCCAGCCAGCCCGGGGGAGGACACGGCGTGGGCTGTGGGGTCAAGAAAGTGGGGGGGGGACACACGACACAGGTGTGTGGGCACCCTCTCCACCGCTCCATGGCACGGTTGGTTGTCCCCCCCATTCCTGAAGCCCAAGGGAGAGGGGTGGCCCTGTGTTGGGCCACCAGTGTCACCCCCTCCATGGGATGGGAGTGTATGGGGGGGGTCTTCCTTACCGCTCATCTTCCTCACCCTCAGCAGGGCGGCGGTGAAGGCCAGGACGGTGAGGAAGAGGAGCGCCGTCAACACCAGGCAGAGGATGAAGAGGGGCAGGTAGAGGGGGGGTTGTCCCCCCGCCGCCGGGGCGCCTTCCTCGGCTGTGACAGAGAACGGACACCGCTCGTGACAGGTGAAAGGGATGATCCTTGAAGGTGGGATGATCCTTGCACCGCCACCCACCACCACCACCACCTTCCCGAGACCCAGGCTGTAGGACTGGGTCTACAGGACACTCACCGCTCAGGAGGGTGGCATTGCCCGGTGTCACCGTGGCCATCGGGCCGGGGGTCTGCAAGCCCTGGGAGCCTGGTGGGAGGAGGACAGGGATGGAGAAAAGGTAGGAGGACAGAAGAAAAAAAGCAGCTCAATCTGCTCCCACCCAACACCCCTGGAAAAGGTGGTGGTGGTGGGGGTCCCATACCATTGCAGACCACGCCGGCCGCCTGGGACTGGTGGCAAGGAGCCGATTTATTAAAAGTCCACCAGCAGTGGGCCAGCGAGGGCTGGAGGCTCTGGCAGTCGTAGACCATCCTGCCGGGCAAGGTGTGGGGGAAGAAGAGTCGCCGGAGGGGTTGGCCGCAGCCCAGGCTGTGGCACAGCACCTTGGCCTCCGTGCCGTACCACGTGTTGTCACACACCGTGCTCCACGTGCCGCGGAAAAAGACCTCCACCCGACCGGCGCAACCGTCCCGGCCACCGGTGAGCCGCCACTCCTGGTGTTCTAAGGTGAGGGGGCAAAAAAAAATAAATAAAAGGAGATTGTGGAATCGTAGAATCATACAGGGTTGGAAGGGACCTCTGGAGATCATCTCCTCAAACCCCCTGCCAGAGCGGGGCCACCCAGAGCAGGTCCCACAGGAAAGTGTCCAGGTGGGGTTGGAATGTGTCCAGAGAAGGAGACCCCACCACCTCTCTGGGCAGCCTCTGCCAGGGCTCTGCCACCCCCACAGTGAAGAAGTTCCTCCTCATGTTTAGGTGGAACTTCTTATGGTCAAGTTTGTGCCCATTCCGTCTTGTCCTGTCACTGGGCACCACTGGAAAAAGCCTGGCCCCATCCTCCTGACACCCACCCTTTCAGCATTTAGAAGCATTGATCAGATGCCCCCTCAGTCTTCTCTTCTCCAGACTAAAAAGACCCAAGTCCCTCAGCTTCTCCTCATAGGAGAGATGCTCCAGGCCCCTCAGCATCTTTGTGGACCTTTTCTGTCCCCTCTCCAGCAGTTCCCTGTCCTTCTGGAACTGGGGAGCCCACAACTGGTCCCAGTGCTCCAGCTGGGGCC
>JAOTQQ010000007.1:11786951-11807173 GCA_026546715.1 Gallinago undulata
CCCTGCCCAGGGCAGGGGGGTTGGAACTCGATGATCTTTAAGGTCCCTTCCAACCCAAACCATTCTGTGATTCTATGTAATGTCTGTCCTGAGCTGGGATGAAACTCTGGGCTTTCCCAGTGTCCGGGCTGGCCCATGGTGGGAGAGGAGACCTGGGGGTGACCCTTCCCCGGATGCCCTCGGCTTAGGTGTAGGAAGAGCCGGGAATGGGCAGGTGTCTGCTGGTTTGGGGTGGGCCTTTGGCACAGGTTCCGGAGATGGTGTTTCCCAGCTCTTCTCCCCAGGACCTGCAGCCCAGCTGGTGGGTGGTGTCGGGCTGGGGGGCAGCTCTGTGCTCCTGCTGGTGGTGGGTAGGCAGCGCCAAGGCTGGTCCCCATGCGTGTGGCTCCATCAGTCTCCATCCTGCCCCATCGACCTGCCAGGAGGTTGCACAATGGGACCAGTTCCCCACTGGTGCAGAGCAGGGGGGAAATCCAGCCCCAGCGTGGCTGAGGGGCCAAAGGCAGACGCAGCCTCGAAACCTTGACCCAGGGTCATGCACCCAAACCAGCTGTTTCGGTGGAGAGGAAGCCTCTTGCAACGGCTTCTGCCCGTGCCCGGCTTTCACAATGAGGTGCAACCCACGATGAGATGACAACGTGTTGTGGCACGGAGCCTGAGAGGCTGTGACAGGTCCCCAGGGCAGCAGTGGGCTGTGGATGGAGAGGGACCGCTGAGCTCGGGAGCCTTTGTGGAGTTAAATCCAGGCAAGGGCTGCCTTCGGGCACAGGCACTGCGCCCTCCCCGGCTCCATGCTCAAGGCTGGATTCTGGTGCAGGAGTCACTCCCAGAGCCTCACCGCTTCCGTGCCATCCTTGCTGTCCCTCCAGCCTTGCTCTTGTGGGTGCAGCACTGGCACATCCCCAGCATGGGGGGGGACACCCATGGGGGGAGCTGGTCCCCTCCTGGCAAGGGGAGATGATGCTGTTGGTTGTGGTGCAAAAGGGCTGGTGATGTCTCCGACCAGAGCTGGATGCATCCCCTGACACCCCAACCCCAGACACCCCCCCCCCCCTCAACCCTGGCCTGCCTGGGCGGCTGAGACCAAGTGCATTCAGTGCATGCCTGAGGTTGGCTGTGCTGCCGATGTCCTCCTGTCCCCACCTGGGGACCTGGGTCGGGGAGACAGGCTGGGCTTCAGCACGAGAAGCCAGGAGAGAGATACGGCCCTGCAGAGCCCTGGACAGGCAGGTCCCCACGGGGATGGGGACAGCATGTCACCGGTCTTGGGACACTGCGTCACTCCCCTGGTGCCAGCAGCTGGGAGGTGCGATGAAGCATTTGGGGTGCAATGGGGTGTCAGGGGCTTGTGAGAGAGGACAGGGAGGGCTGTGAGGGGGGCTGGGGGAAGATGGAGTGGGTTTGGGGGACTGTGCTGGAGAGTGGCAGGGGGCGAGGGGGTGGGGGCTGCAATGGGGCCATATGGGGCAGGAAAGGAGAGCTGAGGGGCTGGTGAGAAGGAGGATGAGGGCTGCACGGGGGGGGGGGGTGTGTGTGTGAAACTGGGGTGCACAGAGGGGCTGGGAGAGGGGGCTGCAGTGGGGTGTGCGTGGGACAACAGAGTGCATGTGGCTGCTGGGGGCAGGGGGACACGGCGTTTAGCGGGGATGCGAGGGATTCAGGGGGTGTATGTGGGGGCCTTTTTGTGGGGGGACTGTGCTGGGGGACAGTGCCCCACAGCTGGAGCCTTGCCACAGCTCCCCATGGCTCTTGGCAGGCCGCCCCCAGCCCCAGCTTGCCAGGGGGTGCCCGCCATAGTGCCACTGGCCGCTAGCTCGGTGGCACAATGTAACCGAGCCCTTGCCAGCAGACATTGCAGCCGGGCTCCCCCCTGCCAGCCCTGCCCCTGAGCCCCTGCCGGGCTCCACTTCGCCCATGGGGTCGGTCCCACACCGCACCCTGACCCCGGGGGGATTTACCTGCCCGTCTCCAGCTTTTAGTAGCCAGAGGTGGCCGGTGCCGGGCGAGGGGAGCACGGATGCGCTGGAGGGTGCATTGTGCTGCGGCGTGTCCCACGCAGGGGTGGCTCTGGCTTGGTTTGCCCAGAAGACTGTGTGTGTGTGTGTCCCGCCATGCAATGTAGAGCAGGGACACGTGCCAGGCTCCCCAGGCGGCCAGGGGCACCCCAGGTGTCTGAGCCCCCCTCCCCGCGGGTCCCATCTAGGCAAAAATGCCCCCGGCCAGGGCTGAGCTGACACTTGGTAAACAGAAGTATTCCTCGGTGCGAGGGGGGGGCTAGGGGGGGCCCTGCCTGCCTCTGCCTCAGGCCTGACCCGTTTCAGGGTGCCCTGCTCCTGCCGCTGCCTCCCGTGCCCCGGCGCTTTGCCCAGCAGCACCGACACTGAGGAGCCCCGGCAAAGCCCACAGCCCCGGTCTCTGCCCCCGCGGCCACAAGGGCAGGGGGTTGCTGTGGGGCTGGGGAGCATCCGCTGGCTCCCCACTGGCCTGGCTCCCTGCGCAGGGGGGAGGAGAAGGGGGGGTGGTACCCTGTGTACCCCCCACTCCCTGCAGCCCTGGGGAGGTGCCCGTGGTGCCTCTCAGGGGGAGAAGGGCACCCGTGGCACCCAGCATGCTGTGCAACCCTGGTGAGGACAGGCAGGAGAACATGGCGTGGCGGTGTCAGCCAGCTCCTCGGCAGGGTGGGGAAGCCCCTGGGGGTAGTCTGGCACGGGGGCTGCGTAGAGCTTCGGCAGGGCCCCAAGAGGAGGCTGGCAGGGGTAAACAAGGAGCAGCACACGCCAGGCTGTGATCATGGGTGCCAGCACCGCAGGAGACTGACCCCTCTGATGGGATCTCGGGGGGGTTAAGGAGGTCTGACACCTCCCTGCCTGGCACCGGCCCCATTCCCCACCTCTCAGGGTATCAGTGTCCCCAATAAGCTGCTGCCAGCCCCGTGCCCTGCAGGTGCAGCGTCCCTGTGCCAAGGTGCAGAGCATGGTCTGAGCACCACCCCAGGAGGTGCTGGGGAGGGGGTATCAGCCTGGCTGGGACACGGCCCCAGCGTGAGCCGGTGCTAGGGAGCAGAGCTCACATCTCGCTTGGCACTGAGGCATTCCTGCCCACCACAGCTGAGGGCAGGTCCCACGTGGGCACAGCCAAACCCACCTGTCTTCAGACACAGGGTGCCAGGGTGCCCAGAACCCCACCGTCCAGCCCTGGGTGGTGCTGCTAGTGCCCAGCCACAGGGGACAGAGCTGTGTTTGCTCTCTTATCTCCACGCAGGGCGAACATGGGCTGGCATGGCTCGGCCAAAGATGGGAGGTGCCATGGTGAGGGCAGGCACCCTCTTCCATGGTGACTGGGGACCACTGGCTGCCCCTGTCCCCTGCTTGTGACACTGCTGAGCCCCGAGGGGACATTCACAGGCTGGACCAGACATCAAACTACCGCTATAATACAAATGCAAGTTGTATTTCCAGTCCATGCTGGGGAACCCCAGTCCGTCTGTCCCAGGGCACAGCCCTGCTCTGCCCGCAGAGCCCCTCTGGGTCCCAGACCCTTGCCAGGGACATGCCCTGAGTGCAGGAAGGCCTTCTGCTCCATCTGCCCCTTCTCTGCTGCAGTGATGTGGCATCCGGTGCCCGGTGGGATGCAGGTGTTGCCCAGCTCTGGAGTCACCTCCCCCAGCTACCTGCCCTGGCTCCTCCAATGCCTCACTCACTCCGGGCTCACCAGCAGCACAGGGGCACACTGGGTGCCTGGGTTCACGGGCCCATTCCCAGGCTGGCATCACCCCCCAGCACCAGACCCCGGGGGGTGAAGCAGGACCAGGGCTCCTCTCCCCACACGTGCCCCAATCTGGAGGCACAAAACCGGCGCTACTTAT
Source organism: Gallinago undulata (assembly GCA_026546715.1). Taxonomy (NCBI): domain Eukaryota; kingdom Metazoa; phylum Chordata; class Aves; order Charadriiformes; family Scolopacidae; genus Gallinago; species Gallinago undulata. Next base: position 11,790,817 of record JAOTQQ010000007.1, read on the forward strand.
CGAGGATGAGGAAGAGCAGTACCATGAGGACGATGGGGAGGAAGACGAGGAGCAGGCTGAGCATCTCAGCCACCAGTAGCAGTGCCAGCACCAGGAGGTAGCAGCAGCGGCAGCGCTGCTCCAGCCGCCCCAGCCGGCGGATGAGGCAGGGTGGGTACCGGACACAGGGCAGGCACCCGAACATGCGGCTGGTGTGGAAGCGCACCTGGAAGCGGTGCTCGAGAGCACTGAGGAGGCCGGGGCGCCGGGGTGGCAGGGCAGGGGGCCGGGAGGTGGCCAGGGCGCTGGGGGAGCCGGGCTGGGCGTGCAGCAGGAGCAGCTCCTCTTGCAGCTTGCAGATCTCCCACTCCAGCATGGGCGTCTTCTGGCGGCAGATGGGGCAGCGCACGCGGCCAAACTCAGCGCCGCCGGCCGTGTCCATGATGGCGCGCAGGCAGGCACGGCACAGCCCGTGGTTGCAGTTGAGCAGGGCCGGTTTGTGCCGCTGGTCGTCGTAGGGCTCCGTGCAGATGGGACACTCCTCCTCACTGCCCGCCGGCACGTGGCACAGCTCGCCCGCCACCACTTCCTCACTCGACGTCTCCTCTTCCTCGCCAGAGAGGCTCAGGGTGGAGCTGGAGGCGCTTTCCAGGCTGGATGACCCCCCACAGGGCGTGGGGCTCTCCCCACAGGGCAGCATGGGGCTGGTGGTGGCGGCAGGAGGGTGCTGCCCTGCGGGCAGGGAGGCAGCGTGGGCAGGCGACTGGTCATGCCCGGGCAGGAGCGGCTGGGTTGCGTCCTCCACCGCTGCTGACAGGTTCCAGCAGCCCCAGGGAGCAGCGGGTGCCTCTCCACAAAGCAGGGGTGGCTCCCCAGGTCCCCCCAGCCCCACAGTCTCGCCCTCCCCTTGCTGCCCAGCACTGCCCTCCCCACCAGCTGCCTGCACCGGCCTGGGGCTGGGCTCTGCCTCCTCGCCCGCTGCTGGCTCCATGGGAGTGGCTGCTCCACGGCCACCCCCTACACCCGCCACCCCCTGAGTCCCCTCGGGGCTCGGTGCAGGCTGTGGGTGCTGCTCCAGGGCAGGAGGTGGCCTTCAGCACGGCTGCCAGAAGGGTTTAAAGGCAGCAGCATCAGCACAGAAACCTGTCATCCCTCCGGCACGGGTTGGGACACCCTTCCAGATCCACGCACGGGTCAGGAGCCCCCAAAGTGGGGTGCAACCCCATCACCCTCACCGACAAGCCACCCCAAGAAAGGCATCACCGTGAACATTCAGCAGCCACTTCCTCTTCCTCTTCTTCCTCCTCCCCAGCGCTGACGCGGTGCTGACCGGCCACAGTCCAGCGGAGAGGGCAAGAAGCTGGGCACTGCCGGGTGCCACCCGCTGTGCCGGCGAGGGGCGCAAGGGTGGCAGGCAGCCGTGCAGGCAGCTGCCTCCTGCCGTGGGCCGGGCAGGGCTGGGGCCGAGCCTGGCTCTCACCAGTCTGGTTTGTCAGCTCCTGGAAGTGGCTCAAATGCAGGCAGCCCGGGGCAGGCAGCCATGCCCGCACCAATCAGCTCCCGTGGGAGCTGGGGAGGAGCTGGGCCCACAGCCGCCTCCTCTCCTCGCCCAGCAAAAATGCAGTCGCCTCGGCAGCCACCGCTCCCCACGCTGCTGCCCACGGGGCATGGCATGGCATGGCATGGGCCTTTTGCAGCCCCAGTGCAGCCCCCCCAGCTCAGAACCCAGTACAGCCCACCAGCACAGGCTCTGCTCTGCTCCCAGTGCAGCCCCCCCAGTTCTGACCACAGTACAGCTCTCCCAGCTCAGACCCCACTACAGCGCCCCCAGCTCTGACCCCAGTACAGCCCCCCAGCTCAGACACCAGTACAGCCCCCCAGCTCAGACCCCAGTAGAACACACCAGCATGGACCTTGCTCTGCTCGCAGACCAGCCCCCAGCTCACAGCATACCAGTATAGCCTCCAGTACAGCCCCTCAGCTCATCCCTGTCCCCGGGGTCAGTCCCCATGCTGGGCCACCTTTCCTTGCCCTACCCCATAGGCATCTTGCAGGGTTTGGGAGGGAGAGCACAGCCTGGACAGTGCCCCGTGCAAGGGGACAGTGTCACCGGCATGATGACTGCTGTGTAGCAGCTCCACTGCTGTGTCGGGGTGTCCCCCCGGCTGTCCTCAGGGTGTGGAGACACCTGGCCTGGGCCTGCAGGTCCAACAGCTCCTTGCAGCAAGGCAGCACCAGCAAAGCAGGGGTGTGGGGAGCAAGGCACCCCGTTTCCACCTACTGCAGGGCCTTAGCTCCAGCAATGCCCTGGGGTGCTCCTTGCCTGCACAGGACCCCATGATTCAGCGCGTGGGAGGGTGGCTGGGTCACAGGTCTGGTGTGGCACCGCTGTCCCTTCCTGTCCCAGCCTGCTCGCAGGGACTGTCCCCGGCTGATTCATGCCCCAGGACCTAATTGCTATTTACACGGTGGCACCGAGTTCACTGAACTGGGGTAGGAAGGTGGTGGCACTGGCCCCACTGGGGCACGGGCAGGGCCAGCACGGCACACGGCACCAAGGCTGCCAGGGAAAGGGCTGGAGGCCACCACCTCACCCCATCCTGGCTGGAAGCAGCTCCTAGGATGGGGTGGGTGGGTCCAGCAGAGCAGATGCTCAGGGAATAGGATAACTCCAGGGGAACTGGCACTCGGGGAGCTCAGACCCGGGCAGGAAGCCCGCTCACAGAAGATGGATGGGCAGCAGAGACAGAGGGATTGAAGCTTCCTTCCTCCTGTGCCCATCCCCGGCTGGCCTCAGCCACTGGAGACGGGGGGAACAGGTCTGTCAAGGCAGCCTACCGAAGCAAGAGCTGCTGCCGCTGACTAACGCCAGGGTGGAGAGACTCTCGTGCAACAGCTCACTTCCTCTCAATCCTACCACAAACAACGGCCACTGCCAACGCCGTAGCTCTAGCAATGCCCGGGGGTGATGCTCACCCAGCATGGGGACCCCAGGAGCTGGAGCACGTGGGATGGCAGCTCGGTCCCACGCAGGAGCCAGCCAGGAGCATCCCACCCCAGACTTCTCGCTCCCACGCTGGCACGCTCACACCAGATCCAGTTCCCCAGGAGATGGGTTCCCCCTGCCCATCCATGATCCTGATGCCACCAGGGAAGCGCTGGCTGAGTAAACCCACCCCCTTTGCCAGGCCCCTCACCTGGCTGGGATAATCTCAGCCCAAGAATGATGCCAGAGGTGGATCATTTTGCCGGCTCCTTTATTCAGGCAGAGTTTGTGGGGAAGGGGGAGCAGAGCCAGGCTTATGACCAAGTTTCAGACTGGAAGCGCTGGGACCGTTCCAGAGCTCTTAAGTGCCCTTCTGCTTCGAGGGGCGACAGGCCACCTTCCAGCTGCAACACCGACTGCAGGGCTTCGGCCACCGCCGCTGGCATCTGCTTGGCATTCCTGGAAGAGAGAGCAGGTGGAGCAATGGAGGGTGAGGAGGAAAACCAGGGCCCATCTGCATCCCCAGAGCTCTGGGAAAGCAGCCCATCAGCAGGGCACCGGTCCCTGTAGCCAAGACCCCCCTGCTCCTGGCACACAGCGTGGGCTGCGGCTGTGCCGGGGCAGTGGGAACCCGCCTCACCCCGCACCACAGCCGGCCTGGCGCAGGATAAATGACAGGCTTGGAGAGGCACTCCCTAGAGAGCAGTGCCATTAGCCACCCAGGGCTTCCCAGCGCTGCCATTTCCAGGCAAAGACCTGGCCTCGATACCCCGTCCCCGGCAAAGGAGCATCACAGCTCAGTAGCCATAACTCCAGCCCCTGGCTTGCTCCACTTCCCATCGCCCTCATTAAAGGGACACGGGGAATATGCACAGTCATGACTTATCAGCAGGAGGGCAGGAAACTGTCCTTTCATCTCAGGGGAAACATTCGATGGAAAACATGTCTGATCCTGGGCTGGGTAAGGCCACTGCTGGGAAGGAGCAGCCACTTCCGTCCCTCTGCTGCCTCCTTTCAAGAAACCTGAAATGATTGTTTTGATGGCGGCATTTGTAACCAAAGCCGGTTCAAACCTCAAAATAAAGAGAAATGGTGAAGAAAACACGAGCTCCTGTATAGAAAATACCCAAACAGGATTCAACACTTCCAAGCACGATTATTTGTTATGGGAAATAAGAAATTCAGACTTTTTTCCTGGAGAGAGTTTCATTTGATGAACTGACTGTGCCACAGAAAAAAAAAAAACAACCAACTAATAAAAAATTTCCCAGGCTGCTCCAATTGGCACGAGCATCTGGCAACGTCCTTGCTGTTTCCCAAGAACAAGGCAGAATTCTGACTTGCGTTTGAAGCTGATTAACATCCCAAAATACACAGAAAGGAGGTCTTCTTTTTTTGGAAGAGTCATATCGTCTCTGAGTCAGGCACTGATATGCAAGTGCAAGATAATGTAGCTGGGCTTGTGATGGAAAACATGTCAGATATCTATTTTTTGCAGAAAAAAAAATACATTTTCAACCCTTATGGGCCCGGCTGAGATAAGCTAGGCACAATCAGACAGGAGATAGAGCCCTGGCTCCCCAGAGCCTGCCCCACCAGCAAGGGCCCAGGAAGCCAGACACACTGTGCATGGCCCAGAGCTGCTTCTCAGGGACATGCAGCCCCAGATTCGCTTCCCACATCTTTCTCCCAGCATGGCTGAAACTGTGAATACAATCTTTAAAGGAAAAAAAAAAAAAAGGCGAGGGGGCGCATTTTGAGGCTACATCACCTGCACCTTCCCATTTGGCTCCTCCACTGCAGGCCAGGGGGGTCACTGTGACCCCGGGTGTCTTTACACATGGTGTGGGCTGTTCAGGAGGGGTGGGCAAGTGTCCACTGCAGATAGGACAGTTGCCACTTCTACAAGGAGGATGAGATCCCACCTGCCTGATCAGGATTGAGGGCCACCCCACGCCAAGGACAAAAATCCCAGTGTGATGGGTCTTGGAGCAATCCCCATGTCCAAAACACCACCCTCACAGCCAACCCAAACTCCTGCAATGGGGAGAGCTGTGCAAGCCTTGATCTTTCCAAGACACTGATCCTTTTTTGGCAGTTCCCACGGTGTCTCCATCAACACCAGAAACTAGAAAACAGGATGGAAGGAGGAGAGGACAGAGCCATTAGGACACCATGCCCAGTGGTCACCCAACAGCTGCCCAACCATCTCAGCATTTGGGCTATGGAAGGAAGGACAAACCCACATCCCAACTGCAGTTTGATGGAGGAAACAAAACCTAAAACCCCAATCTGTGGGTAGGAATCATCAGTTTGGGGTAAGTGCCCCAGAAAGCCCCGTGATGCAGCAAGGCACACCGGGTCAGGCAGCAATGCTGGGGCAGCAATGAACAAGGCGGTGGGCGGTCTGGCCTCTGCTTCCTGGACCATAAACAAAAATCTCCTTCTCCTAGGAATGCGGTGAGGCTAGTCTCGCCCTCTGAGGCACTGGGGAAGTTCCTGCTCTCCTGCAGGACAGGCAAGAAAGAGCCTCCTGCGATTGTTGCTCACGTCAACAACATGGCACAGGTTTGCACAGCACTTTCCAGGTCATGGGGTGCATGACAAGCACTATTGCCAGCCTCTCACCAGCTCCAGGAGCCCAAAAGCATTTCACAACGCTCGCCCTGGGCAGTGGGTGAGCAGCCTCCTCCCTGCCATACAGGCAGCGACAAGGGCAGGCAGGTTAAAGGCTTTGCCCAAGAAAGCAGCCACAGAGCCATGAACGGAGCTGCAGATGTTCTGCCTCCAAAGGCCAGACCCCACTTTTGGCTAATGGTTTGAGATTTCCTGTCAGCCTAAGGCAAACAACCACCTTGTGCTGTCAATGGAGGTGGGCTATGGTGTGATGTGGTTCATCCCTGCCCCGGGAAAGCAGTTTTGGGTGTGGAGAGCCAGCCAGAGTGTGCCAAGGGTCCCAAAAGTTATTTTTCATGAGCCTCAACACCAGCAGAGTGCTTTAAAAGCCTCCTGCCCATCTGAGCAGCCACAAAAATTGCATAAGCCTTTTTCTCTGGTTTCACCAAGCCCCAATGCGTGTGAACAGAGGCCAGGGCTCTCCCATGTATGCATTTGCCATGGGTCAGAGGCCAGGTCGATGCTTTCAGGTGATGCTGGTCACAGGCGCTGGCAGTTGGAGGGCTGGGCACAGGGCGTTGGCTGAAGCACCTTCTCCACAGTGCCAGCTCTGCCCCTCCTCACCTGAGGGCAGCGGAGGTGAGAAACAGCCCTCTCAGCCCAGGGCTTGTCGAGCAGGACATACGGTGAGAAGGAAAGAACAGGTCCTTCTGTGGTGGTCAGTGCAGCCCTCAGAGATCTGCCAGGGTGCAGGGTGTGCTCCTCTGGAGGCTGAGCTGAGGGAATGCAGATGCCTTGATGCGGTACGTGACGTGCAGCCCCACTCCCCCAGTCCTGGTACAGAGACCTCTCACTCACCCAGCCAGGTAGATGTGAGCGCTCCCGCCGCTCAGCAGCTCCCACACCAGCCTTCCGTTCTCCCGGATGCGGTGCTGAACATAAACCTTCTCCTCCTGCAGGGAAACACGGCGCTGAGCCCGCCAGCCCAGGCAGCAACCCCAGCCACATGCCCAGCGCCTGGGGACTGTTCTCAGGAGGTCTTTGCAAGAGTCTGGGGCAGCACAGCCCTCCCCAGAGCAAGGGACACTGGAAGAAGCAGGTGGATCAACTCTACAGAGAAGGGGATGCCCACACCTCATGTCGGTGCCCTGGGACGGGCTGGAGGGAGATGGGTACAGCAGCAGGAGCTTCAGTAGGGAATGTGGCCCCAAATCCTTTGACTGTCCCCTGCCTGCTCCAGCTCTGGTGAACAGCCAGGGTCATGAGGTGAGGAGTCCCTGTGAGTGTTTCCCCCCTGCCCTCTGCTCTCCCAGCATGGGCAGAGGAGGCTCAGTGACACCTGTGCCAGGGCTCCCACAGGGCAAAGACCCTTCCCCACAGCCTCCCAGCCCTGTCACCAGCTGGAGGCCAGAAACAGTTTAGAAGGGCAGGAATCTTGGAGAGACAGCCTTGGTCCCACCAGGGACTGGATACAACTGGCTTTTTCGCAGCACAGCCCAACTGAGGAAAGTCCCCAAAGGGTTAATCCACAAGACCGCTTCCTACGGCTCTGGCTCCTGCCCAAGAGGAACACCATTGCCAACGTGCCTGAATTCACTTCGGGCCCAGACAGCTTCTCCTCCTCCTCCTCCTCCGAGACAAAGGTGACAGTGTGATGGAGGCCAGACTCTCTGCTGCATGTTCCACCACGCCGGGCTCTGCACGGCGCTGAGCTGAGCCGTGGGCGCAGCCTCCACCCCATGTCCTCCTCTCTCCCATCCAGCCCCAAAGGCAGCGGGGCTCTCGTTGCATCTCAGGCTCCCTGCACACCGCAGCTCGGAGGTGTGCGTGGGAACAGCCCCCAGCCCCGGCTGTCACGAGAGGCAGTCACCGTGCAGCAGCAGGTCCCACGCAGCTCCACTGGTTGTATCACACAGGAGAGTCAGGTCACCCCCGGGCACAGCTCCACTGCCCCACCTTGGCTGCCGGCCACGCAGGAGGTGAGCAAGCCCTTCGCAGGCACCAGCACAGCAGCTGGTCTCTCAGATTCGGCATCATTAACACTAATCAGCTAAGCGCTGACAGAGGCTCTGCGGACGAGGTTAGGGCTCCGAGCAGGTCGTTTAAGGACCTGCAGCTACCTAGAAACCAGAGCACCCCAGTGACAAACCTGGGTCACGACATCTCCGCTAAACCCTGGGGCATCCTGCTGAGAATTAGCGACAGGCGCATTAGGCTGGGATCAATCAGTCTGCACCAGGGGGCAGACGTGATGTGACAGAAGGTCACTGCAAAGGGGACCTTACAGAGCAAAGAGGGAAATCCTGCTCAGCTGTGGAACATCCCAGCTTCTGCAGATTCTTTGAAAACAAACTTTATGATGAGTTAACGGCTGTAGTACCTCCTAGAGCCACAGGTACGATAGCCCAACATGGCACATCCCACCTGGCTGCATTCACACTCTCCTCCCTGTTGCAGCACTGCAAGGACTTGGTGGCAGAAGACCCTTAGGTCAAACTGCTTCACCCCACAAAGCAAGCAGAGAAGAGACCGGGAAGCACACCCTGAAGCAAGTCCCATCCCTCCAGAGTCTGCAAGGGCAGGAGGAGGTTCTGGGGCCACTCTCCAGATTTCAGGAGCAGCAGGCCCCCCCTTTGCTGTGTGAGCCACCAGAAAAAAATCATCCAATGAACCTCTGCAGCACTGCTCCTGTTCATCAAAGACTTGGAAAGCCTTCACAGAGGCATTCAACTAATGCCTTACAAGTGACTGGACAAAAGATGCTGGCTTCGTGTCAATGCATGCACACTGCCAGGAGAAAAGGACTGGGGCAGCTGAGCTACCTAGAAATACCCATTCTCACCGACCCTTTTTATCAGATTTCTCTACTTCAAAGGCAGACTGAGCTTTCAGTGCCATCAAGGGACAGGGGAAGGCACTGAAACAGAGTCCCAGCTCACGGAATCTCTCTGGCCACATAAAAAGTCTGCAGCCCAGAGAAGGGGTGAGAGCTGCCCACCAAAGACACTGCCTGGGAAATGTGGGAGGAAAGTAAGGGGCTGAGTTGTGGGGGTGCTCGTACCTTCAGGGAGCTTCCTCCGTGCAGGATGAGGCTCAGAAAGAGCTGGCACAGAGGCCAAGCTCCTCAGCTTCATTCAGCCAGTGATCAGAGGGACACAGTGGGAAGGGTGACACTCAACCAGGGAAGGTTATTGCCTGGTGATTTGCCCACTCCGAGAGGCTTGGGAGCCTTTTATCACTCACGTGGTCCAGCCAAACAAAGCTGGCTAACACCTTATCTGAGGCCTGCCCTGTTCGAGCACCTGAGGCAGACACGTCCCGGCTGGGCAGTGACACTGCAGTGCTGTTGGGGATCCTGGGCAGCATCGAGGTGGTGTGGGGGAGTGAGCTGACCACAGTGCCTCCCCACCAGGCCTTCCACAGGCCATGCCAACAGGTACAGGGACCAGAAACACTGGCAGAGCCTCATCAGTGCTGCCTAAGATCCTTCTGTAACCACCATCCTCCACCGGGAACTAACCTGGTCCCTGGAGAAGGCCGTGAATAGTGTCAGGAAACCCTTTGTCACCAGCTCTTCCCACTCTGCCTGGCAGTAGAAGTCCTTGGATTTCTGGCGGCAGCCGAAGAACAAGCAGTTCCCTGCAGAGAGCAGACCAGAAGGGCTGTGCTCGGTGGACCAAACATCCTGTGAATGCTGGGGACCATCGGTGCCTCTAAGGCTCTCACCTCTTTGCCAGGTCTGGCCGACAGCCCTGACCTGGAAGAGCCAGGAAGACTCAGGAACCGTGTGACCATTAAGCCAGGTGGCTTGTGGCAAACCAGAGGCCCCTGTGGGCTGCGAAAGCAGGAAGCGGGGCAGGCAGGGCAAGAAGAGCCTTCTGGGGCTGCCTGTCCCCCTCCAACAGCCTCAGCTTCCTGTTGAGACCCACAGCTGAGCCAGGGCAATGAGGACAGGTCAAGGGCAGAGGCACAACTCCTTATGCAGCAGAAGACGGGTTCAACAACCCACCTCCACTCACCGACAACCAAGAAAGAGCCTCTGCAGAGCCCTGCCCTGACCCAGGGAGCAGCCTTGCAGCACAGCCTGTGCATAACCACACAGGTTGCACACACTGGGCTCTGGTCCTCACCTGCCCCGGAGCCCAGCTTGCTCCCATTTACACACAGCAAAGCCTGGGCTTGTCCAAACCCTCAGGAGCCCCAAGTCCTTCCTGCTGAATGCAGACCTGCCTACAGCAAGGGACACCCCATGTCCCTCCCAGGACCATCTCTCACCTCTATGTCCTTGTGCCACCCGTTCCTGTATCGCTGCTCGGAAAGGTGCCACCCCTGTGCCAGGGCCAATCATGATCACGGGGGTGTCAGGGTCAGCTGGAAACTTCATTCCTCCTTTCTTCACCCAAAGAGGCACCCTAACATCACCTGCAAAACAAACAGACTGGCATCACCCCACCACCACTGCACTGGTCACACCCCGTAGAGGGCCAGCCGGGCATCCAGCTCTTCCAGGATGCTCCAAGGATACGGACAGCACCTGGCTTACCACAACCCTGGCACCAAGGCACCCCTGCTGCCACAGGGACACTATGTGTGTATGAGAAGCACTTCAGCCATCTCAGCATGGTCTCTGCAAGCACCTGCGTGAACCCCAGAGCAAGGCAAGAGCCCCACAACACATGGGTTGTGGGACACAACAGGTCCTCACACAGCTGGTGGTAGGGAAGTCAGCAGTGGAGGCGAGCAGATCCCGATCTGGGTACTCAGAGAAGACACAATCTTGTCCTGAAGTCACACGGAGCAACTCTCTACCATCCTGCAGCAGCAAGACCCTGTGAGCTTTCACATTTGCTGGGGGACTCAGACAGAGGGGTTTTGTGGTTAGAGCAGATGACCACCATCGCACAGGCTTCACATGACAGGATGGATGTGCTCAAAGGAAGGACAATCCTTCCCAGAACTGGTTCTATGGGGCTGGAGGTTTCCAGCTATCAGATCATTACCAGCTCCAGGACACCAGGAGTGGTCAGCAAGGCACGCTGGTGGTGGGAACAGGAGTGTTGAGCAGTTGGGAGAAAACCAGGAGCTCAGGGTGCTCACAGCAAGCTGAAGGAGTCCACCATGCTCTGAAGAGGATGGGAGCAGCGAGGAAGGACAACTACTCCTGAGTTCAGCCCATCCTGCCAAGCCAGTGGACTTCAGCTCCTCACTCCCCACTGTGGTGGTGCTCCACCCAGGGTCCAAACAGCTCCAGCGCGTGGCCAGGACACACACAGCTCCACTGTACTCCCATGGCATCAGCTCTGTGTGCTGTGGCAAGCACATGGGGTTTTTACAAAGTCCAAGCAATTACCTTGCTCTGGGTTGAGAGAAGCCAACCAGGTAGAGCAGAGACCACGGCGGGGTTTGCTGAGCCGTGTCTTGTACCGCACTACTGCCATGAGGATCTGGATCCGGTCAGGGTGAGCCTGTGTCCAGACAAGAGCCATGAGAAATTAGGAGACACTGAGCACAGTTCTGCAGGAAGAGTCCAGTGCCTCCTCCAGTGACAAAGCCTGTGCCTAGCTCCTGCCAGAGCATCTGCAACACTTGTCCCAGCCTGAAAAAGCCACAATGGAGCATGCCCTTGCCCAAAATCTTTCCAATGGGGAAAGGGGTTTTTTCCAGAGAAGCACAGCTGCAGGAATGTTCTGCACAGCTGGCAACAGTGACGGAGACTGTCCAACCCTTGAGGTCCCCATGGAGGGCAAACACCACCTGGGCATGGGCTGACATCTGCCAAGCCAGCCGGGCCATGTCCCACTGCCATCTCCCGGCAGCAGCAGGAAGCAGCACTCCCCCTTCCCATGGCCACACCAACCAAGGAAGCTCCCAGTCCCCAAAGCCCACCACTCCCCACGACAAGGACACCAGAGCTCTGCAGTGCTCTGTGCCAGGCCCAGCACTTGCAGGGCGGCAGGAGGGCAAGTGCCCTAATACAAAGACTGGCATCCAGCATGTCAGCTTGCCATGTGCTCAGAGCAGATCCGGGGCTCGGGTGCGCTGCGGGTGCTCAGAGGGCCCAGGAGCACAGCCTGAACATCCATGGCATGCATGGCACCAAGGGGCAGTCCTGGCCCTGCCTGACCTTCCGCTCATAGCTTGACACAAGGCCGAAAAGGGCTGAGCTCTCACCAGCTGGGAGGAGGCAATGGAGAAGGCGCGGGGTCTGATGCGAGGGATGAGGTCCAGCAGGTAGTCGGGCGGAACGGCACACGTGGTGTGAGGGAAATCCCAGAGGGCCTGCAGAGCCAAGGGAGGGTGAGACCTAGGGCACCCCAGAGGGCAGCCGGCCTGCTCCTCAGGTTGGCACAGACTGTGCCACGTTGCTGTGCCACGCTGGCCTTAACCCAAAGGCACCACTGCCCCCTCCTACCTCCTTCCCCTCAACCCCAGGCCACAGCACAGGGACCGCCACAGAGAACCGAAAGCGTTTGGAGCAGGTCTTAACCACCAGCGGAAACCCAAGGACACCACAGAAAGTGTGTGAAGTAGATGAAATTCCCCAGCCAAGAAATTATGGCTCATCATCTGCCTGGGTGCTTTATGCCTTGGCACAGCCCTCACGGAGCGGGTTTGCCATGCTCCCCCAGACCTACCTCCAGAGTGGTCCGGCGGGGCCGGTTGCAGTAGTTGTACAGTTCTTCCTGGCCCTGTGCAGAGCTGAACTCCTGCAGCTTCTCCCGCTCCAGCTCATTCGTAGAGAAGTAGGACAAGAGCTCGAAGAAGGAGCGCCGTGGCACACAGGAGATGTCCAGGTAGTGGGTGACCAGGTACCGGATGGTGCAGGGCTGCGGCAAGAGGGCAGGGAGGGACGTACCTGCAAGGCCAGGCAGCAGGAGAGCTCAGTGCCAGGACGGGGGCCGGACACCTGAGCACCACCTGCCCGCTGCCCCCGCAGCTCTGGCACCCCCCAGGATGGGGCAGGGGCGTGAACAACCCCACTGGGGTCTTGGGCTGGGCTAGGGGCTGCAGGATCCTCCATGCTCTAGGCTGGGGGCTGCAAAGACATGGGTACAGGCTGGACTCCACTGGGTTCCTCCCACTGGCACCGGCCCTAATGCGGGATCCAGACACACAGAGCACTGGGAGGGAAGGAGAGCCCCCACACTATGAGACAGGCTGAGGCCCTGTGTCCATCAGCCACTCCCAGCTCCCAGGTCTAAAGCAAAGGAAAAGCAGAGCTCCAGGCTAGGCCAGAGTTCAGGGAGCTGCCTGGTCCTAGCAGGGAGGGAAAAGAGCAGCGGGCAGGACCTACCAGGCTCTGTGGGCTTCAGCACAAAGCGTCTGTCTGGATCCAGGCGCAGAAGCTGGCAGAACTGCTCCACGTCTTCGGGGCAGTTCTGGGGCTGGATCATCACCACGTCTCCTGCACTGAACCTGCGGATGCAGCGGGACCTGCCGAGAGCAGCCACAGGGCAGGCGCAGGGGCACAGCACCACTGTCCCCACCAGCCCCCGCACTGCAGGAGAGCCCACAGCTCAGCCACATGTCCAACGTCACTAATGTTGTGCTCTCTAAGGCAAGAAGGCTGGCCCACAGGCATGACCCACACTGCCACACAGCCCTGCCTTTGTCACGGAGGGGGACAGCGGAGCAAGGAGCACATTGATGAGGCTGCCACCTCAGGTATCACAGAATAAGGGGAGTGGAAGAAGAAGACAGGCTACGGGACACGCGATTCTGCACAGCAAGGCTCGGGGGAGCCAGGGAAATGCTTACGTGATCCCTGAGCCCGTGACATCAAACTCAATGAGCCGGACATCCTGGAAATGCGATTCTGCTGTGACCCGCTGGTTGGACACCATCCAGGCAGCGAAGGGATGCAGCTCAGAGGCCACAGCCCTGGGCACTCTTGGCTGGAGTGGGCCACCATTGGGGTGGGGGGACTCCTCATCCAGGTAGTGCAGGGTGTATTTTGGGGGCAGGCTGTGGGGAGAAAAGAAATGCAGTGTGGTTACCTTCATGTCACAGCTCCTCTGCTGCTGTAGAGTCAGAGGCTTGAGGCAGGCAGAGGCCTGAAGTCTCCCTCTGTATCCACGATCTGTTGTCCCTGTCCCCTAGAGCTGGCCTGTGGTAAGGGAATACAATGTGTGCTGCCAGGAGAAGGAGATCCCAAAGGCTGCAGCGCAGGCAGAGGTAGGTTGGCTTGGTCCACAAGCTTGGCAGGTCTGCTAAGAGCAGAGGGACATCAGGACAACAAGAGGGGCAGAACCCTGCCAGGGCAGCTGACATGTGCACCCAGAGGACAAGGGGACACCCCATCCAGAGAGAGATGGGCCACCTGTGATCAAAGTCCAAGGGATACAGAAGCTGTGTGGGGAGGCTTCCTGGGCAAAGCAGGGCATAGCTCCAACCTGGAGAACTGCCAAGGAAGCATGGCATCTCACAGCACCAGCTCCAGCAGTTCCTGCCTACCCTGTGCACTCACCGTACATCCGGACTGATGATCTCAAGGCCAGGAGGGAGAGGATACAAGGTGAGGATCTTGTCCCATAGGGCCAGGAGCCATGGATCAATCACTGCATCTGGCCTGCAAGGGGGAAGATTCGGGCTGCAGCAAAGCTGTGACTCCTGGGTCATCCCCCCCATGCTCCAGCACTGCTACCATGCACCCAGACAATGCTGAGCTGCCCCTGGAAAACCACCTCAGCTCCCCCTCTGTGGTGCAGGCTGTCGTTCCCTTCCAGTTTCAGGTGTGGAAACATGTCTTGGCCATTCTTAGCACTCACCCGCCCTCCAGGGCACAACCACTGTCGGCTGAACAGAACAACCAAACCCCCGAGCCCAGTCAGTGGCAGTCACCGACCCCCTGAGCCACACGCTCAGGCTGCTGTAACACCCGCAGGTACGTGGCGGTGTGACAACCGTCCCCGGAGCAGCACATGACTGGGGCAGAGCCAGGAGACTGCGGCATATGTTGGGGGATGTGGGACACCCTGAAGAAGCAAGTGATCCAGGTGCTGGCACAGAAGAGTTATGAGCATGCTCACAGACAGCAGCAGGAGGCTGCTGGTCACATCTCGGACACAGGAGCAGACCCATGCTGGTTGCTGCTGGACAGGTGGCTGCTGTCCCCAGGGCTGGGGTAAAGCATACACAGGCCTGCCATCAGCACGAAAACAAAACTGTAGTGTACTCCAGGGCTCCCCCCCAAACCCCTCCACTGGGCTCTTACCCCAAGTCATGCTGGTCGTCTCCCAATGCCACTGGCAGCAGAGGGTTGCCCCCAAGCTGTAGCACCCGTTTGTGCAGCTTCTTCGCAATAAAATTAAACCTGAGCAGAGAAAAACTGCAGCTGCAGAGGGCAGGGCTGCTCCAGGACAGCAGGCACTGGCTACAGGAGCCAGCACAGGCTGCCATGGCTACGCTGGAGCAGCACAGAGGCAGGTCCGGACAGAGCCAGCACGAACAACCTGGCCCCATGTCTGTGCCTCCCTCCTGGGACAACTCAGGGAACCAGCTGGCTGCCACTTGTTGGGACAGAGGCTGTGCCCAGCTTCCCAGAAAGCACCCAGGGAGGTCAAGCTTCCCTTCAGGGCACCTTTTTCTCCTGGCAGAGAAACACTTCTTTCCCTCTAGCCCCTCACCACCCCATGGAGCTCAGGCATGCTCCCACACCTCCCACTACAGCTCTTTCAAGAACATGGGAACAATCTCTTGGGAGAGAACTGGGACCAAGGGCTCTGTCTGCCACCTAAAACTCTATGCTTCATGCCGCCTGTTGGCTTGGTCCACTGAAATTGCTGTGGTACAGGCTTTCCTCCAATTCAGACAGAGAACTGAACGGCTGTAATAACTGACTGAAAAACAATGTCTGACACACTGCAGCAAAGCATCTGCTTGAACACGCAAGGAGGAAAAATATGGGCAGAAGCCCAATTCCTGAGTGTGAGAGGGGACATGGGCTGGTAGGACAAGGATTTTTAAGGCTGGTGGGAATTACATTTCATCTGAGCTGCTGCTCTAGAGTTAGGCTCTGTCTCCCCTTACACCCTCCAGCCTCCAGCCCCTCTGGTCTTGCCTGCAGCTGGAGCTGTTAGGAGCTGCTGCTGCAGGCAGGCAAAGAACCAGAGAGCTGCTTACTTGGGATAGGAGGAGTCACCGAGGCCCAGCACAGCGTAGTCCAGTTGGCAGAGGGAACCAGGTGGCAGGTTCTTCCGGAAAAGAAATCGCCAGAACGTCTATGAAGGACACAGCCGTGGAGTCACACTGCTGTCAAGGAAGCCTTCCCTGCCTGTCTGACCCTAGCTCCCCCCTGGCCCACCCATCAGGACCCTCCTGCCCTTGCAGCCCTGAGGAAAGGGACTTGGGGGTGCTGATGGATGAGAAACTGGACAGGAGCAGGCAGTGGGCACTTGCAGCTCAGAAGGCAAATCACATCGCGGGATGCACCAACAGAAGCGTTGCAGATTCAGAGAGGGGATTCTGCCACTTTACTCTGCTCTGGTGAGACCTCACCAGGAGCACTGTGTGCAGGTCTGGAGCCCTCAATATAGGAAGGACATGGACCTGATGGAGTGGGTCCAGAGGAGGGCCACAAAAATGATCACGGGGCTGGAGCACCTCTGCTCCGAGGACAGGCTGAGGGAGCTGGGGTTGTTCAGCCTGGAGAAGAGGAGGCTCTGGGGAGAACTAATAGTGGCCTTCCAGTACCTGAGGAGGCTACAGGAAGGCTGGGGAGAGCCTGTTTACAAAGGCCTGCAGTGACAGGATGAGGGGCAATGGGTTTAAACTGAA
>JAOTQQ010000007.1:11807273-11828155 GCA_026546715.1 Gallinago undulata
CTGGGCAACCTGGTCTAGTTGGGGGTGTCCCTGTGACTGTGGGGGGGTCGGACTAGATGGCCTTTGGAGGTCCCTTCTGGCCCGGACCATTCTATGATTCTATGATTCCTCTAATATGGACAGGAGCATATCCTACCTTCATGTTGTCAGGTGGGTCACCCTGGCCAGTGGTTGCACACACAAACACCACCAGCAGCTCATTGATGAGGTTGGCCTGTGGGCACAGACAGGGAAAGGAGCACTCAGGTTGTCTGTCCTGACACAGCCGCTCACATCACATTGAGTTCACGGACAGACCATGCACAGAATAAAACCTGCAGCCCTGCATGGCACAATCTCCTCTACAGGCACGGCAGCAGCATCTGCTGCTTACGCGCTGCCTGCAGCACCGGCTGCTTGGTGCCCCTTGCCTTGCAGGGTACAGCTGTGCATCTGTCACCTAACATGGACTTGTGTTTTTACCCCAGCTGGCAACGAGAACCACACAGTTGCTCGCTCACCCCCTTTCCTACCCCCCTCAAGAAGGTCCAGGAGAAGGGGGGGGGGGGGAGGGGAACCCAAACAAAAAACTTGTGGGTTGAGATAAAAGCAGTTTAATAGAACAACAGAAAAGGAAAACAACAACAATAATGACACAAGTCACTCTCACCAGCTGGTGAGATGGTGAAACTGGCACCTTCCCAAGCAGTGATCGTGGGTACTGCCCCCCCCAATAACCCCATTTATATACCAAGCATGATGTCTATGGTACAGAATATTCCACTGGCCCTTCCATCACTGTCTATGCTCCTTCTCAGCTTCCATGGGAAGCTGAAAAAAGTCCTTGACTAGTATAAACATCACCTACCAACAATGAAAACAATATGAATTATTGACATTCCTTCCATACCACAGCAACCACTAGAATGAAAATTAACTCTGCCCCACATGAAACCAGGACAGGACTCTATCCCAAGAGTCACTGCTCAGTTTTCACATGGTTTTAGCTGCATTAAGCACAAGCTGCTCTCAGGGAGGGCAGAGAACCAGGGTCTGGTGAAATACAGCAGGTCACAGGGAAGGTGGAGTATGCCTGAGCACCAGAAATGGGGTCGGTTGGAGACCGTGCAAGGCCAAAAGTGCCTGGAGCCCCCCTGTACCTCCCAACTCACCACCTCATAGCTGTCAAGTGCCTCCACCCTGCACTGGAAATGCCGTCGCTTGGCTTCTCTGCCAATTCTCTCCGCTGTGTCTTGAGCTGTCCCGGTTTGGCTGCCGAAAAGAACGAGGAGCTTCCGTTCCACCATCTTCAAAGAGATAAAACCAGAGTAAAATAACAACAAGATGAGGGGGCAGGGGCCGAAGCTGGGGGCTGGGGACTCGGGGCCGGGGATAAGCCCTGGCCCTGAGCCCTAGCCCCCAGCTCCAGCCAGCTTGGCTCCAGCTCCCGACTCTGGTGTAAGATCCTGCCCCAAGTCCCAGCCCCCGGTTCTGGCCTAAACCCTGGACCCTGGCTCCAGCCTAAACCCTGGCCCTGAGCCTCGGCTCCAGTCTAAGCCCTGGCCCCTGGCTCTGGTGTAAGCCCCAGCCCCAAGTCCCAGCCCCCGGCTGCCGCCTAAGTCCTGGACCCGGGCTCTGGTGTAAGACCCGGGCCCGAGCTCTGGCCCCCGGCTCCGGCCTAAGCCCTGGACCCCGACTCTGGTGTGAGACCCGGCCCCGGCCCCGGCTCTAGCCTAATCTCTGTTCCCGGCTCCGGCCTAAGCCCTGGCACCAAGCCTCCGGCTCCGGCCCCGAACCCCCGGCCTCACCAGGTCCCACCGTGCCCTCACCGTGCCCCTTCCCCATCCCGCCGCTTCCGCTTCCGTCACCAGCCGGCGACACCTCTCCTGGACGTCATCAGGCCGCGCGGCCGGGGAGCCCCGGGGCGGGCTGAGGCGCCGGGGGTCCCCGCTGTCCCCTCCTCCCCCCCCCCCCGCCCCGCGGCAGCGCCCATGTCTCCGCGGCCGCCGGGACGATGCTGTTCTCCTTGCGGGAGCTGGTGCAGTGGTTGGGCTTCGCCACCTTCGAGATCTTCCTGCACGGCCTGGCGCTGCTCGTCTTCTCCGTGCTCCTCGTCCTGAAGGTGGACGGCCAGGCCTCGGCCCTCTCTTGGTGGGTCGTCTTCATCCCTTTCTTCGCCGCCGACGGCCTCAGCACCTACTTCACCACCATCGTGTCCGTGCGGCTCTTCCAGGACGGGGAGAAGCGGCTGGCCGTGCTGCGCCTCTTCTGGATCCTCACCATCCTCAGCCTCAAGTTTGTCTTCGAGATGCTGCTGTGCCAGAAGCTGGTGGAGCACACCCGGGAGCTCTGGTACGGGCTCATCATGTCACCCGTCTTCATCCTCCTCCAGCTGCTCATGATCCGAGCCTGCCGGGTGAACTGATGGCGAGGGAGCAGGCTCCGGATCGCCGCCCTCGCCCCGGCTGGGGACGTGCCTGCCTCACCGGGGGGGACCTGGACTCATAGTGACGGCAATTGGGCTTTTCCCCCTCATTATTTCTGTGCAGCGGTGGGTGGCAGGTTGCCCAGGTCCAGTTCTGCGAGGGGAAGGGGCTGTCATTAAGCACGTGGCTGCGTTGTATAGCACCCCGTTTCTTTGGAAGGTCCTTTTGTGCCGCAATCTTATTTCAGTTCACTCAGCTTTTGGTGTTAGTCTGAAAGTGTCCTGCCCTGCAAGCACTGTTTGATATGCTGGTTATTTTATTTTAAAATAAAAATGCACAGAAGGATTAGTTTTATTTATAAAATTCTTTTTCCCTAGAAAGCATTTGTACTTAAAACTGCTGCCTGGGGAGTGGGAATCACCCGGGGGTTGGTTGGTTGCTGTAAATATCCTCGTACACCGCACACCACATGCCAGCCAGAAACGCCGTGGCTGCTGCCGCCCTGGAAGGTGTTTGTGGGTGTGATCTCCCCTGTGGGATGCTCTGATGGCAATGGAACCAGTGGCTGCTCCTTTTCTCCCTAGCAAGCCGCTGGGCACTGGAAGGAAGTTTCTTGTAGGTGACGATAATTGTCCCTTCACACTGTCACACTGTTGCTGGCTCCTCCCAGCTGTTGTGGTGGTGGTAGAACCAGCGGTCTGATGAAGCTGGATCCATAAGCTGACACAGATTTAGCCCAGACTGGGCCATACTGGGGGTTAGCTGCTCCCCACTGGTCTCTGTTCGGGTGGTATCTTCAGCCCTGGCTCAATGTCCCCAGTGACTCTAGGTGCCCTGTCCTGAGCTGGTGTCAAGGTCCAGGGCTGGAAGTACAGGATGGGAGCACCCGTATTGCTCGGTCCTTGCACACCCTTAGGTGGGGCTGGGCCCCAGCCCTGGGACCTGCCTCACAGGAACTGCTCTGCTTCTGCTTCACTTTGTGATGTGGTTTGCCAGGGCTTTGGTGGTGACACACCAAAAGGCAGCCGTAATGTCCCCAGATGGTCTTCTGGTCTGCCCACTTGGAGCCAGCTGTTTGCTCACAGGGGCCAAGCTACAGCAAACCAAGGACACGTCACCTGGGAAGAGGGTGGCCGGCTGCTTGTTATCCACTGGCACCTCACTCCAGTGTGACATCATCCCCGCTTTCGGTGTCCCTGCGCCCACAACACACCCGATTGCTCTCTGAGTGCACGGGCCACAGATGTTTCATCACCAGCAGCCACAGAGCCCCTGGCGTGGGTCTGGGGAAGGTGAGGGCTGGGGTAAGGGGCAATGGGAACAGGGTATGGAGGCCTGGGTGGTGTCAGGGGACAGCCAGGGTCTGCTGATGGGCACGAAGAACTGGAGCTGCAGAGGGTAGAGAACAGCGTGGGTGAAGACGGAGAGGAGTGGCAAAGCCTCTGAGTCAGGAGGGGAAACGCGCTGAGATGCCCTGGGAACTGATTGGTGCCTTTGGACTCTCCCACAGCTCCCCAGCCACCCGGCTAATTAAACCAAAGAAGGGGCAATCCAAACCAAAATAAAAATAAGGTCAAACAAATGAGCGCACTCTTCAGCCTCGCTGCAGTGCTTTGCAGAGGAACAGGGCCATTTCCTGCTGTTGAGCCCCTGCAGGGCTTGCCTGGACCATCAGCACCCACCGAGCAAACAGCCCTGTCACCAGGGCGGGGTGCTCCACGCAGGGGGACGATGCCACATCCACCCACATGCCACCAAACTCACCCACAAGCAGCTTTTCCAGCATCTTGCCGCTGCCTTGGGGAAGAACCAGCAGTGGTGTTTCCCAGCTCTGCTCCTCCCAGGTAAGGCAGGCTTCCGGGGGGCTTTGGGGACATTGCCAAACTGTGGCACTTAGGGTGTGGGGCTGCCTGCGTGGCCAGGGACGGTGGGGGGGTCACCTGGCAGCCAGGACTATCCCTTCCCAGAACTCACTCTTCATGCCAAGGAGTCACCTGCTGTGCCCAGGGACACCAAGTCCTCCAACAAAACTTCCTGGCACCCCAGCAGCGTGTGGTTCCAGCACACCAGCCTGTGGCTGGAGCCATGCGGCCATGCAAAACTCCTTCTTGGAGCATCCCCCTGGGTGAAATCCTGCTGGGCCCTCTGACAGCTGACAGGGCTTGAGGCAATAGTCCCTGACACCCGTCACCTGCCCGGTGCAAGCCATGGACTCCCTGGTGCTCCCTGGCATGGGGAGGGCAGCTCCTCAAGTCTTGGCCCGACAGACTCTTTTACACACTGGAATACACTCTGGCAATGATAAAAATTTCACCTCTGGGTTTATTTTTGCTGCGGGTGAGTTGGGTATCGCTGCCAGCTGGGCCTTTCCCAAACCCAACATCAGCTCCTGGGCTAAAAGCGTGCATTAGGGCAGTGCCCCGGCTCACTCCCAGCCCAAGGTTTGGCCCCGGGGACACCCCAGGGGAGTGGCATGGCTTCCCTATGATGGTGCCATGGACCCCGGTGGGTGCCCAGCCCCATACCCCTCTGAACCCCTGGGGCCGTGGGGAAGGAGCATCTGCGCAGCTTGGCCACCTCCTGGCCCTGTGCACAGACCTGGAGGTGCCCAACCAGCATCACCCTGGTGGAGGGACAGTTCCTGCTGTCACTCCACTCTGTGTGTCCCAGCTCCTGCCAAAGTACAGGCGATGGGAAAGGTACTCTTGAGGCTCCTTGAACCCACAGCTTTCTTTGTTCCTTGATAAAAGAGGCTGGAAAAGCCACCTGCTGTTCATACATTAATCGCGTGACCAGTGTCCCAGGGTCATGCATCGATGCCTCCTGTGTCACTCCGTTCCTTTGCGGGTTTTCAGAGAACAGCTTGAAATTAGAAGAGCTCTTGGCCTGGCTTCAGCTCAAGACTTTGCCTTCTCTGGAGCTCAAACCAAAGTGCACTGGTTTGGTCGAGGGGCCGAGCGCACTCGTCACAAGCCGCTGAACTGGGCAAGGTGCCTCCAAATACCTCCCGAGGCAGATGCAGCCACAGCCCCGTTCCAGCTGGGGGAGTTGGCTTTTGCTGTCATCAGGACTGGAAGTTCTCACTCACTTCAGGTGAGGCTTTGTCAGGTGCAGGTTGAAGTCCAGGTCCCTTCTGGCCAAGTTTGTGTGCCAGGGACTTGAGCCACCCAACACCTCCCCAGCCACTGGCTTAATTTTAGTTTGGCTTTGAGGTTGAGCATGACCATCTTAAACACCTGCACATCATCTGCTTTAAGCCCATGCCTGTGAGGAGGCTGAGTGTGGAGACAGGCAGATTTGTCCTCAGTTGCCCCAAAACTGCACAGAGTCTGGGTTTGTGCTTTGGGAACCCTTTGTCTCACAGAGTTGGTCACCCCGTGATACCCACCCAGAGGTGCTGAGGGCACAGGGCCGTCTCCCAGGACTCCCAGCTGGAGAGAGGAAGTTCTTAGTGCTGAGAAAGGACTGAAAATTCTGGGTATTTCTCCTGGTTGGGCTCCAGCAATGGTGCCAAGGCCATGCAGCATGGCAGTGGGTGTGCTGGGCTCCTGAGTCTCCTGCCAGCTCATGCCTGGGACTTCCTCAGCACCTACAGCCCCTTCCCCAGCCTGTGCTTTCAGCTGCAGCCTGTGTCTTTGCTGCTGAAGGCCACAGGGACTGTGGCCAAGACATGCACAGAAGGAAACCTTGGAAGATGGGGCGTTTTTCAGAGGGTTGTAGAGTCCACAGCAAGATGCCAAGATCAGAAAACATCATTCTGGTTTACTATTTGTATAAGATGTAGAGACAAGTCACGGGTGTCAGGATTGGGAATTCCATGACATCCTGAACCATGGCTGACTTCAGCAACCCCAGAACATCTCACATGAGTTGCATGGGCTTTTGAAGCCTTCCTTGAGGTGGAGCTGAGACACAGTGGCTGTTGGGGAGCTGCTGGCTGCTGGCAGGGCTCCAGCCACACCAGGGCTCAAGGCTGCCCAAGCCTTACTTTTCCTTGTGTCTTTGATAACTTCCACGTGCTGTAAGCATTCACAGCCAAAGCACTAACTCCACAGCCAGCTTGCGCTCAGGCATATCTTTTAGGAAATGGCCTGATTCATGCAAGTGAAAGTTAGATTTTTATTACTAAAAATTACTGAAATATGTTTCAAATCACCAGTGCCCGAGACCCTCCTCTGTGCTGGCTCTAACACTTGGATCACTCCAAAGACTTACAAAGTACCTTGAGGTGCAAGACCCCTAAACTCTGTGGCTGGGGTCCCCACTCCTTGCAGCTGCCCCTAGTGCCTCAGCCCTGCTGGGGACTGCCCGGGACTTACTGGGGGCTGCTGGGGGCAGAGCTTCAGAGCTTCAGCCCGGGCGGTGGGTGAGCCTGAACACAGGGCTGAGCTGGAAGTGGCTGTTGCAGGATGCTCCAGTCAGTTGAGCAGCATCCTGGCACCCCCCAACAGGGCTTTTCAAGCCACATATTTGTCTCCAGAGTTCCTCCTCTGGCCCCAGACCACCACCCTGACCACCTCAACCACATCCATTGCTGGTGTGTTCCTCATACCACCCAGTGTTCTCTGTGCCTTGCTGCTTTTCTTGCCCTTTTATTTAGGGCTGCCAAACAGTGATGGGAACACTAATCCCACCCCACTTACCAAAGCTGGTGTATCCCTGTGTCCTGGGAGAGCCTGGATGGTGATTTGGGGGGGTAAAAGCAACGTTTGCAGTAGAGCAAGTCCTCTGGTGACTTCCTCCACCAGCAGCCCACAGGCTTCATGAGGTGAGTGCTGACACCAAGTCATGGTCTGGGATGTGGTAACAGTGTGGTCTGGTTATCTCACACAGAAATTAATTCCCTTGACCAAGATAAGAGGTTTGGCTGCTTGTGCCAGGCTGTTCCTGCTGGCAGAATGGAAGAAGCCCAGCAGCCCTGGCAGAAAGGGCCACCCAGCCCTGCCTGGAGGGAGAGGAGCTGCGGGTCATCCCTGCCTGGGGCTGCCTCTGCATGTCCTCCCCTTGGAGCTGTAGACCTGCCTGCAGTCCAGCTTCCCAGCTCTTTCTGAATCCTCATCTTTTAGCTTCAGGTCTGTTTTTTTCCCAAGCAGCTCCTGTGTCAGAGGCATGTCCTACTTGCGTGTAGGCAATGGCAAACTGCTGCCCTCTTACCTCAGCTTCTGACTGCTGGGAACACGGGGCAGGCAGTCAAACAGTTATCAGAGAGCACTTAGGAAATTAAGAGATAAGCAATGTTTCATCTAGATTTGTCAAGAAACTGTGCTACCCCAATCCGACACCCTTCTCTTAGGGGTGACAGCCCTGGGGGCAAGAGAGAGCAAGCACAAGGAATCCTGCTTGGGAAGGGGCACAGAGCAGCCTGGTCAGCTGCTGAGTAGGTGGGATACGGGGTTGGCTTTGGGGTACCCTGGCTAATGGCCAATGTGTGCAAAATCAAATGTCACCTTTGGAGCACAGGCGTGTCTGTCCTGAGACGGGTGCCCTGAGCTGCTGCAGCCCCTATTTTCAAGGTTGGTGTTCCTAGGACTTCATGTGTGACTTTTACAGAATAGTTTAGAGAGTTGGTAAGTCTGTGATTGAAAGCACAGGTCCATTTTGAGTCACCACTCTCTGAAAGATGTGAAGAGAAGTGTGGAGCAAGTGCTGAAAGCCCAGAGGGGGGCAGCCAGGGTGGTGGGGGCACAAGGAGGAGCTGTGCCCAGGGAAGGGACCAGGGTGGGTAGCTGTGGCCAGTACAGGGGCTGGCTCCAGGCACGGGTCTCTGACCCAGAGCACCCACAGCTGAGAGGTGGCACCGAGACAGTCACAGTCAGGGCAAATGGGGCATATTTAATGGTACACACGGGGGAACAGTAGGGAGGAGGAAAGGTCAGGTGTGCTTTTTGCCAGCTGGGGCCAGCAGGCATGGGCATCCCAAAGGCCTGCCAAAATGGCCCCAATTCCACCAGTCTTGCTGGAATTGGACTGGAAGGGAGGGTTAGAGCTGGTCCCTGCAAGACCCAAAGTGCATCTGGAAGGGGAACGGGAGGCAGGAGCATCCTGTGCAGCTCACCCAAGAGACATGGGACTTGCACAGGGCCACTGCCTGCACCTCCCACAGCCAGAGGTGGAGTGACCTGCTGGTGCAGAAATTAAATGGCAGGGAAATGAGAGACTCTCTTTCGAACCTGAGTCAGGGTGTTTTCCTTTCAGAAAGCACAGGGGAGACTTAGCAACAGAGGTGATCTCACTTCACAAACATCAATCACATCAGAGACTGGCACTAATGCCTGGGCTCGAACCCCGCAGAGTCTCCACACCAGCCTGGCAACTCCCCTCTGGGTCTCAAAAAGTCATTTCAAGGGCCACAGACAAAGAAACACATGTCAAAAGCAAATCAAATAGGGGTGTGTGCGTGTGTGTGTACTCTAACCATACTTCTCCATAACAGATTTGTCCACCTGCAGTCAGAAGAATGAAACATTTAGGTCACTTTTTTCAGTTCTGAGCTAGTAGCACATTTAGCTCTCACAGAGCACACCCCTGAAGGCAAACAGTGCTGGGGCTCAGCTGCACCCAGGACCCGAGGGGAGCCACGTGAGAGTGGGTGGTCCTGTGGCTCCCCCATCGCCCTCCCGGGTCCTTCGATGCTCCGCACTTGGGCACCACACTGTCCCGGGACACAGCCTGCATTTTAACAGAAGGGCACCCCTTTGGGTGGGGTGATCTGAAGAAGATTTGAGGGCCAGACCCTACCTGGCATGGAGCCAGGGTCCTGTCACCCTGCCAGAGCCCAGCCTGGGAGAGCTGCAGGGCTCTGCGCATGGGGCAGGCGTGGGCACGAGGGGGATCAGACTTCTCCCCGCTGGAGCATCAAGCTGGAACGAGTAAGGGTTGGTGTTCAGCCAGTTCAGCAAGACAAGGTAAAAGCTAAGGTCATCATCTAATTAACTAATCAAGGGGCCTCTGTGGGAGCCCATGAAGGGAGCAGATGTGGGTGCAGTCGGGGCTGTGTGCTGGGGATGCAACTCAGGTTTGGGAAGATGTCCTCCAGTGAGCATTTTGCCTTGTCCTGTTGGGGCGCATGAGCTCTGCCTCCCCCCAGCCTGCCAGGCCTCCTCCCAGCACTATCTTTCTGTTGCCCTAAAGCTTTTGCAGGGAGGATGTTGTCAACAAAATTATTAAGCCATTACCTGTGACTTGCCTGAGGAAAATCTAGGGAAAAATTGTAGAAGTAGTAACTTTTATTGGATTTTTTAGCTGAATTTTATATAGATCCTATTACCTCTCCCAGCAAAGCCTCTGTCCTGGCTCCCAGCCCTGTATCTGCCTTGGTCCATGGGGTCTGTAGGACAGCAGACCAGCCCCAGGAAAGAGGGTGCTGGGAGAAAGGGGGTTCCTGGCCTCCCTTGGCTGGGGCATCTCAGAGCCCTGCAGCTCCCACTGGGTTTCAGGGAGGGGGCAGATGGAGGACCTCCCTTGAAACTAGAGTTTCTTCAAGCCATCAGCTCAGACCCAGCAGTGCCACATGCCCTCTGCCTGGGCACAGCCCCATCCCAAACTTCTGCCCCGAGTCCTGCCAGGCCTCCAGCACCCAGGAGAGCAGTTTGCTCAAGGAAAGAGCTGGTGAAACTGGTTCACCTGCTTTTGCTCATCCACCTTTCCTCCAAAGTGGAAGGTGGATGTTCAGGACCCCAAGTGGATGAAGGGCCCTGGTGGATAGGGGATATCTCCTGGCCACACTCATGGCTATGAGATGTACGGCTGCTGTGCAGGGAACGGACACAACTGCCCATGTTAAAGAAGCCAGTTTCACCACAAACACTGCTTTCATGGCAAGAAAAGCACTGCTGGGTGCAGTTGCCCATGCTACAGTGGTGTCCACAGGGCAGCTTGGCCTCCAGCCCTCTGGGTCTGTGCCCATCTCAGGAGCAAGGCTTAGTCTGGTCCTTCCATCCTTGCTAGGACAAGGTCCATGGGAGATGGGTGGCCGAGGGCTCCTGCAGCTCCAGAGCACCAGGGCTGTTCCAAGGTTCCCTTGGAGTGAACACAGCTCCTTGAGGGACTGGATCCCCGAGACAGGGCCACAGACCATGGGTGGGACCATGGGCCCATGTGTCCCTGTGATGGCACACATCCCCAGCTGCCTGACTGTGTTGTCCCCCTCACCATGTTCATGACAGGTCCATTGCTCTCAGAAGCTGCAGTGGTGGACGTGGAAGCATTGCAAAGCTTGCATTTGACATGTGGCCCCAGCTGCACCCCAGTTCCCTACTGGGACAAGCTCCAGGCTGGATACAGACCTGGGGCACTTGCAGCCATCCTTTCTTTTGGCAGCCCAGGAGATCCTGACATGCACCATGGCCAGCAGCTGCTGTGTCCCAGCAAAGTCTGTTCTTCACTACCCTTGTGCTCACATGGACCAGGGCCGTTTCCAGCAGGCCTTGCTCCAGGCTGGTGTCAGGAGTTTTGCCAAAGGGCTGAGCCTGGCAAAGTGACCCAAATTCCTGGTAACAGACAGAAACAGCTCAGACCATCCTGCTCCCTGGGATGAGCGGATGGAGTCACTGCAAGCCAAGGGAAATCACAGCTCCCTCCCAGATGGGAAATTATTATCCATCCTTCTGGCTTAAGAGGCAATTAAGATATTATCACTTAACCTCTGGAACTATTTATTTTCTACGGAAGGATGAGGAAAAATAAACTCAGGTGAACTCCGGAAAAATAAGCTGACTATTCTCAGGTCAACTGAGAAGAGTTGCTCAGCCCAGGTTTGGAGGCAGGACCTAGAGGGTTTTGTTGGTTGTGGGTACACGGAGCCACTGCACAGTGCTGCGTGTCCAGGAGGGACTGGGGTAGGTCAGAGCCTCTCTGTCCTGTGTGTGGATGAGTCCCCCTTGCTCAGGACAGCCCTGGCACAGCCCCTGTACCCTCAGCAGGGGGTTTCCAGACCTGGGAAGGCAGCAAACACTGATTCACCCCCTTCCAGCAAAGCCATGTGAGTCCAAAGGTTGTACGTTGTGTGGGGATGGGAATGCAGGAGTGGTGGGCATCCACCCCACCAGCATACCAAACACTGCAGAGGACATCTCCGTGTCCTTTGGGGAGAGGGACCGGCCTGGAGGCGTGAGGCCTGGCTGGCAGCAGGGTACGGCACAGGCACCCAGCTGGGTGTAGATGTGACCTGAGACAGAGCCCTCGGGGGCTGCTGCACCCCAGTTCCACAGGGTGGTATTTTCAGTGCACATAGTGGGAGCTCTGAAACTACCATCCCTCCAAAACCACTGTCCCTCCGAAAGGGAAAGGTGCTCCGGGAAGGCTGAATTTAAGGAGGGCTCCCCAGCAGGCATTTCCCTTCTGGCATCACTGTGTTTGACGCAACTGAGATAAGGCAGCTGGAGCTGAGATTGCCCACGGCGGTTGCCCTTGTGAGAGCCCTGGCAGCCTCTTATCAGGGAGCTGAATCAGCAGGAAGCAGCTTCACTGTATTGCCCAGAGAGAGCAGGTCCCTTCCTGGGCACCTGGGCACCTCCTGTTCCAGGGCAGGGTGCTGGGCTCTGTGGCTGGGGTGGGATGTCCTGTGGCACCGCTGGGCCTTGACGACTGCCCAGAGCAAGGGGAGGCTGCGGGCAGAGCAGCCCGCAGTCCTTCCCACCCCCCTGCCTCTCCTTGGGGTTCCATGTCTGCAGGTTTCCCCAGCCCAGGAGCAGCTCGAAGCTGGATCACACACAGGCAAGAGGTGACTGAAGTCCCAGCTGGGCCATGAAGATATCCTCCTCCTCTGATGTGATTGTCCTTCTCACTGTAATCAAACTGTGTGTGTGATTTGGGCACTGGAAATACCAGTCTCATCTCTTATGGACCTTGTAGATACTTGTAATGAAAATATTAAGACCAATGAGAGTCAAGAGAGAACAGAAATGTGTGTGTGTGTAAAAGCACCAAGAAGCAAGAAGACAAGGGTTAAAGGGAGAGGTGTGTGCTAATTGCTGCAGGGCTCCTATGTCTGATTTCATTCAAATGAGGAGGAGGAGCTAATTGACTGAAGATAAGGTGTCAGGAAGATGCCAAACTGAGTCATAAATACACCTGTAAGATAAAGAAGAGAACTGAGATTCGAGAGTTTCGCCTAAGGCTGATGAGGTCTGAAATAAAATCATGGAAAAAAGATTTTCAAGGAGTATCCACTTCTAAAGGATATAAAGAGCAAGTCCAAGGTGGATTTCCTGAGAGCAGTGGAGGAGCCCAGACCCACAGCAAGGACTCACAAGAAAGCTCCAAGCGATCCCAATTGATTGCACAGGTCTGGGAGTGCCAGCAGGTGAGCTGACCTTACTTACATCTTGTCAAATGAAACCACTGTCCCTTTCGACAATATCCTCTGCTGAGGTTTTCCATCACGGCTGTGCCAGGCTGCTGGGCAACCATCCCCTCTTGCCTCCAGCACCCTCCTGTTTTATCCTAATATTGCTTTTCCCAGAGGAAGATTTGATTATCCACCAAGATTTCTGAGTTATGCAGCTTGAGATAGTGTCAGCCTGGGGACACCTTTTGGAGCTGATCTCCTTACAGCTCTCACTGATTAACAGTGTTCCCAGCTGGCCATGTCCAACCACCTTTCTCCTGCGTTTGGGTTTGCAGGAGCCTTCACCATGATGTTCGCTAGCAAGAAGCACTTCATCACTGCCATAGCTGGGGCGCTGGTCGCAGTCTCCATCATTGCCCTGGTTCTCTGCCTGGTGAGGATTGAAGATGTCACCCTGCCAGCCACAGTCAAGGTGAGCCCAAAAGAAGGTCTCTGAGTACCACTGCAGAGATGGTGCTCAGAGACAAAGAGACAATGGCTCATCTTCAGGGTTTGGAGGTGAAGGGGGGTTCATTAGGACCTGCCCTGTAGTAGCTGGGTGGGTGTTTTCTTCCCATCTCAAGATGAGATGCAGCCTGAACACCTCAATGTCAGGAAGGGAAGCCTCCTCTGAAACTAGGCACTAGCATTTGATGTGTTTTGAGGTTACCTGGGGCAGATGAGTAGGGCAAAACCCTGCCCCTCTCCCTCTGCCCTCCCAGGGCACCTCACTCCAGGGTGATATACCTTCACATGGTCTTTGTTCCTGCCAGCCCCCACCAGCCTATCCTGACCCACTCACAAGCTGCTGGAAGGGAGTTGGCATGGTTTTAGGGTGAGGTGGAGGGCTTTATGGTGGAGAGGCACGTGGCTGGGTGCTCCTGGACTGGGGCTGGCATGGCCCTGCCAGTCTCTGCCCAGGTTGGTGCAGCCATGGGGATAACAGAGAGCACTGGAGACAGGAGAGTTGCTGTCCCCAAGTTGGGGCCAGTGTAGACACAAAAGGTATGTAACCAAGAAAGAAAATAAAAAAGCATAAGAAAACATCTAAGAAAATGTTTGTGTGAGCTGCCATTGCTGCAGTCACCTCTGGAGAAGGAAAGAAAAAGTCCCTCAGTTGCTGTAAGGAATACTCCCGCTGAGACAATGCACTGTCACTGTTCTGCTCTGCCATGGTGCAGAGAGCTGTGCTTAGAGAGATGTTTTTGGGGGGCATTGTCTGGCCCCACAACCCTGGTAGGACCGTGGTGGGGCCAGGGGCAGACTGCTGCTACTCTCACCAGTGTGATGTCTTGGTTTTTCCTTCCAGTATGGGATGGTGTTTGATGCAGGCTCGTCCCACACCTCTCTGTTTGTCTATGAGTGGGACTCAGACAAGGAGAACGACACCGGTGTGGTCAGCCAGACCTTGTCCTGTGATGTCATGGGTCAGTATCCCCCTGCCATGGGCTTGGTGCTGCCCTGTGTGTTCGTGTGGTGGGTGGGATGACCTGGCCCTTCCTCTTGTTGGCTTGTCCATGCTGGGGAGTTCTGTCCATTGGGCTGTCACTGGCTGCAGGCAGGGTGGTCCCTGTCTCCCCACTGGCTTCACTTGCGTTTGGAGGGCACTCAGCACCATGGAGTGCCCACAGGCTTGGTGGGACTGAAGCACTTTGGTGTTGCTCTGGATTTTCATTCCTCCACCTTGGACTGGCCCCAGCTGCCCACTCTACTGTCCTCCTGGGAAAGGTCTCACCCACAGAGCTGGGAACACTGCTGAAATCATGGGAGACATGGGAAGCCACAGGAGAGGAACGTAAGCAGTCAGGTCTCAGGGGACCAGGGGACCCTGGAAAAGCATCCTTTGTTGCTGTGAGGTGACAGACCTTGCTGCCCTGTGTGGCCTCTTTCTCCCACATCCCTGTCCACCGACCTTCCTGTCAGCCTGTCCCAGCCCAACTCTCTTCCAGGGCAAGGCATATCAAGCTACGCCAATGATCCCCAGAAAGCTGGGGATTCTCTAAGGGAGTGCCTGGATAAAGCCCTGAAGGTTGTTCCTGCTGCAAAACAGAGGGATGTCCCAGCTTACCTTGGAGCAACGGCAGGCATGAGGCTACTGAGGTGAGGTACCACTGCGGGGTGCAGAAGTGTGACGAAGCTACAAGCAGCCACTGCTAGGACACAGTGTCCTCGCACGGGGCCAGGCTGTCAGGAGCTCCCAGCTCCCTCATGCCACCCTGAGCAAGCGACCGGGGAGTGGGGGGGAAGGCAGCCTGGTGGGGACATACAGGTGGCTGAGCTGTCCTGAGAGATTGGCCCCTGGGCAGAGAGGCTTCTTGGAAGTGTCTGTTGGCACCCTAGGACCCCACATCCCAGAATGGTGCTCCATGCCCAGTTCCAAGCAAGAAATGTTTCTCCAAGCTCTTTGTTTGCTTTTCATTATTCCTCAAATACAAGGGACTTGAGATGCCACCAGGGGATGTGTCATCTGCCCACATGGATGGGTGCTGATGGGGGAGAAGAACAGAGGTAGGAGGCAACAGGGTGCTGCAGGACCTGCCCTTACCTTTCTTCAGCCCATATTAGCTCTCTTAAAATGTCAACCCTCATTTCATGGTTCTTGGTTTTATAGTTGCAGATATCTAACATTGTTTCTGTGCCCTGGCAATCTGGCCCTTTCCCTGGCCATAGCCTGAAGGTTACTCGCTTCAGAGAACAAGCACATGCCAGCAGCCCTGAGATATCTTCTGCTACTCAGAGGTCTGGAACCAGGCTGGCACCTTCCCACAAGACCCACTTGAGCTCAGCAGCCAGGCTTTGGCGCAGTCAGGGTGCAGTCACATTCAGACCTGGGGTTTGTAGCACAACCACCTCTGGCCTCCAGCACCATGAAAATACTGGTAGGGAAAATACTTAGGTAGGGAAAAGGGGGCCTGGCAAACCTTTATGTGACTGGGATTGACCTGTGCTGGAGGGAAGAGATTGCTATTGCTCCTAGATTTGTGATGCCAAACTGGGATTTAGGACTAGCTTTGACAAAGTTACGTAGCAGGAGACATCATTTCTCACAAACTGCTTGTTGCAAAAAACTGGAGTATGTGGAACTTGGAAAAAAAAACTATTTCCTTCTGTTTCCTCTGTAGTATTGATGTAGCTGGGTATGTGTCATGACCTTTGAGTCCTTCTTAGGGAACAGAACAGCTCAGCAGCAGACCAAATCCTAGCCGAAGTTGCTAAAACCATGCAAGAGTACCCCGTGGCTTTCAAAGGAGCTCGAATCCTTACAGGAGAGGAGGAGGGGGCTTATGGCTGGATTACCATCAACTACCTGCTGGATTCTTTCACTAAGGTGGGAGAACAGTGAAACACCCATTGCTTTGCTAATATGGTTTTTCTGATTTTTCTGAAGTCAGCTTAACACAGGAAAGATCTGGGCTATTGGGAGCGATCACGGGGAAGCAGCCGGTTATCCTCCAGCTTGCCCACAGTGAAAGCAGAGGGAGAAATCAGGAATGTGTGTGTCCTTTTTAAAAGCTAAGGGCACATCTCCACACTGTGTGGACACAGGGTCCCCCAACCTTGGGGACAGCAAGGTTGGCCCTGTAGCCCCACGGGGATGGTGTGCCCTGCCAGGCTTTGTCTCACTGCCCTGAGAAGGTCCATCTCATCTCCATGTGGTGTTGTGAGGCCCCAGGTTTGGTTCTTCATGCCAGTCTGAAGGAAGCTTGAACCAATCCTCTTTCCTGCCACCCTCTGTCCCAGCAGTGCCACAGCTCAGAGTGGTGCTGGCACTGTGGGGCTCCTGTGCAGGCTGCCAGAGGGCTTCTGTCCTTCCCCTTGCTCTTTGGGAGGGGCAGCCCCTCCAAGCCAGGTCCCCACCAGCACTTTCTTCTGGGGAGCAGTGATTCAGAGTCACACGAGCCCTAGCATGTTGGCACGTCTTGACCATCAGACAGCTCAATCTCTATTTTTTCTGGCTCTGATAAATGGCCAGGCTGTTTGGGCAGGGAAGGCAGTGGAGCTTCATATACAGAAATAGTTGAATTGAACACCTGTGGAATTTAATAACAAAACCCAATTGACTTCAATTGGATTATAATTTTGCTCAGGATGAGTAATGCCAGCTGTGTACTACACCTCTCCCTCTCCCCTTGGCAGTACTCCCCAAAAGCACACACCTGGGTTCGTCCAGAGACAGCCAATATTTTTGGGGCACTGGATCTTGGAGGAGCATCCACTCAAATCAGCTTTATGCCTGAAAGTTCAGTGATAAATGGGAAGGAAGCCTCCAAGCTCACGCTGTATGGCTATAACTACAACATCTACACACACAGCTACCTCTGCTACGGGCAGAATGAGATGCTGAAGCGACTGGCCAAGCAATTAATTGTGGTGAGAGGGGAACTGGGGGGTAATTGAACTATGCTCTCATGAAACCAACCACAGACTTGTTAATGCATAAAATAAGAACAGGCACTGCTCTTCCAGAGAGGCATCAGCAGGGACTGAGAGCAGGTACAGACTCTGTGGAGCATGGGTAGGCAGATGTGGAGAGAAGCATGGGAAGCATCAGAAGGGGCGGCTCAGAAGAGACCTTCTGGCTGAGCACAGGTGCTTCACGTGGTGTAGAAAAGGCAGGATGAAGCTCTTCTCAGAGGTGCAAAGCGACAGGACAAGAGGCAACAGGCTCAAGCAGGAACATGTGAGTTTCCAACCACGTTCCAACAAAGTTTTTCTCAATAAGGATGGTCAAATATCAGAATAGAACCCAGAAGTGCTGTGGAGTTGCCATCCTTGGAGATACTCAGAACTTGACACGACAAGGCTCTGACCAACCTGATCTAGTTGGTCATGCTTTAAGGAGGGGGTTGGCACAGGGTCCCTATAGCTCCCCCCAAACCTCAACTACTCTGTGACTGCATGGACCTGAGAAAAGTGAACCAGAGATCTATCTCAGGCCATTTTTTGGAAGGTCAGAGGGAAAGAGGGTCTTCATGGAGCTGTCCCTTGCCAGGAGAAACAGCCTTGGTGAACCAGAAGGGTGTGCTCATGCTGCACAGCCAGGAAGGACTCAGGTGGTGTCCCTGGCTGGAGCTGGGGCTAGAGACAGAGTTAGAGCTGGGGTGGAGAGGGCTTTGCATGCCCCAAGTCATGATCCTGCTGGCCAGGGGAGAGACATGGTGGGTCCCTGAAATTGGTCTGCCTCCATGGGAGAGGGAATGAGATAAAGCAGAGTGAGAATTGATGTTGAGCCCAGGCTGGGATTGCAGACAGTCAACAAGACTAGGATTAAACAGCAGAAGGGTTTTTCCCTGCTGAGGTGGGAGATGCCTGCACCCATGGCTTTGCGGGGGGTGCGTTGGGTGAACCTTGCTGCCCAGCAATCCCACCAAGAGGGCCTGGAGGAGGCTGCAGCCTGCAATTTTGCTGTTCCCAGGAGTCATCCTCCAGCACGCGAGTTGATCACCCCTGCTACCCAAAAGACTACACTGAAACCGTCTCGCTGTCTTCCTTCCGCACCAGCCCCTGCACCAACCCCAGCGACAGCCGGCTGACCCTGGGTGACAGGAACGTGACCCTGGAGGGCTGGGGCAATGCCAGCGAGTGCCTGGATGCCATCAAGAAGCTGTTCAACTTCTCAGCGTGTGGCCAGAGGCAGGACTGCACCTTCAACGGCATCTACCAGCCCCCCGTCAGCGGGCGGTTCATTGTAAGGCAAATCCCATCCTCCCACCTCCTGGGCAGAGGGGCAGAGTGTGCCCCCCAGTGCTGTGGTGTCCCTGCATGCCCCACAGCATTGTCACCTCCCCACGGGGGAGCAGAATGGGGGCAAGAAGCTCCCAAATTACCACTGTCCCAGGGCACATGGGGGATTGCTGCCGACTGGTTTTCTTGCCAGTTCTCCAAATGGGATCATGTTAATAAATGGGTGCTTAGTCAAAAACCAAGTTTTCAGTAAAAAAATTCCAGCTTAGCCAGTGGCCTTCAGGCAAGACTCTGCCTGTGCTTGATGAGCTGCTGCAGCCAGCAGAAACCTACAGCCCAGCCTGTCATCTCTGCTAGGACAATGCCCTGGGACTATGTGAGGGTGGAACAAATCCAGTGAAGGACAAACCCTACCTCCTGCTCCGAGGGAGGTGGGGGCAGCCGCCTGAGGTGGGTGTCCCCTCTGTAACTCAACAGCATTTCTGCCTCTTGTCTTTCAGGCTTTCTCTGCCTTTTACTATAACTTCAAGTTTCTCAACCTGACCGAGGGGCAGTCGCTGGCCACTGTCAGGGAGACCATCGAGCATTTCTGCACGAGAAGCTGGGAAGATGTATGTTCCCCACGATGGGAGGCTGGGGGGAAGCTTCACAAGCAAAAAGGATCCTGGGGCAGGGGGAGAGGGGTGGGAGCCAGAACCATCTTGCACCCACCCTTGGCGCCCTCCTTGCTCATGCAACATTGGGAAAAGGGCAGCCAGGGCAGGTGAAGGCAGCAAAATCTCCCCTCCCACCCAGGAGCTGGGGATGGAGGTGGGTCTGTAGCACTGGAGGGTGAGAGGAGAGCCAGCTGCTGGCACCATTCTGGAGACGAGTCAAATGGGGTTGAATAAAGCCAAGAGATGTGCTATGACCACCACGGGGCAGAGAGGAGGAGTCCCTTGCATGAGGAGGCTGAGATGGGAAAATCTGGGGCAGGAGGAGCTCCAATATGTTTCTCTGTTTCCGTGGAGAGTGTAAATCCTCCTCAAAGGAGTTGCGTTGTGTGGACATGTCCAAAATACCTGCCTGGTCCAGAAGTCTTTTTCTGGATGCTGGTGACTGCAGAGCCATTACCCCTTGTGCAGCAGTCACCAGGGCATTGTCCTTGCATGGAAATTGCCTGCAAATAACTTCCCTTCCTCCCCAAACCTGTCCCCACCCCAGCTGTCTTCTAGCTACCCTGAAGAGAACCCTGACCGACTGCCTAAATACTGCGCCAATGCCAACTACATCCTCACGCTCCTCCTCGACGCCTACAAGTTCAACGAGACCAGCTGGAACAACATCATCTTCCAGATGAAGGTAGGCAGCGAGCCCAGCCTGGGGGTAGGAGTGGAAGCGGCACTGTGGAAAAGAGCCAGCTCCCCATGCTCCAGAAAGCCCTGTCTGCCCCACATCCCGGTGTGGCACACATCCTCAGCGTGGCATTCCTGCAGGGCTAATGCGTTGTCCCCTCTCTCCTCGGGCAGGCGGGGAGCACCAGTGTCGGCTGGACACTGGGGTACATGCTGAACCTCACCAACATGATCCCGGCGGAGGCTCCAGCGCGGGTGAAGGGGCACGTTCCTTCCTTGTGGGCTGCGGCCGTTGCCTTCATCGTCCTCACCCTTGCCCTGGGGCTCGCTTCCCTGCTCCTGTTCTTGTGGGCGTAGGAGCCTGGCAGCGTTTGGGAGCGTGGCAGGAGCATGTCAGGGCTGTCAGGCTGTCTGCTCTGCGGTGCCCTGCACTTCTGCCAGCGGGAAGGGCAGCCTGAGACTCACTCAGCGATGCTGAGCACCTTAAACCCCTACAGCACTGAAGAATGAAGGTCTGGCTTCCCACAGGACTGCCCCCACCATGCAGAGAGGCACCACGGGAGGTTTCCAGAGGAGCTCTGCTCATGTGGAGACCTGCTGGGATCAGCTACGCACCACAGGAACCCCAGCCGTGCCCATCTGCCTGCGTACACCTCTATGGCTGTTACAGGCCTGGCCTCCATCCCACCAGCTGGCACGTGGAGCCATGGAGAGCTGACCTAGGCATGGAAGAGCTCCCCAAGTCCCAGACTGTTAGTGCACAGCTGCAGGCACTTGGTGACACTGTGCTTCTCAGGATGCTGGGTCTGACCATGGTTGCCAACAGCCAGGCAGGTCCTTGACAGGTCTGCCAGTGTGAGGGCTCTACAGCACCCAAGTTGGCTCTCCTGAGCGTGTATCCTTCAGGCTTATTTGATGGTCTTGGAGACAGAAGGCAAATTGAGCACCCAAACTCAGAAGTGTGGTCCATGCCTCCCCAGACAGACAGTCCATCTCCTCTCCTCTCTTCTCCTCTCCTCTCCTCTCCTCTCCTCTCCTCTCCTCTCCTCTCCTCTCCTCTCCTCTCATCTCATCTCATCTCATCTCATCTCATCTCATCTTCCTTTTTTTCTGGGATAAAGGCACTGTAGT